>CM067337.1:84042500-84492500 GCA_034376525.1 Nicotiana benthamiana | reverse complement strand
CTCGAAAAATTATTAAATTCACATTTTCAGAATCCTCATCTCGCCACGAGTCCATACATATAATTCATCAAAATCGGAGTCCAATTGCTACTCCAATTCCCCAATTTTCATTTGAAATTTCAAGCACTAGTTCATCAACTTTCACACCCAATTTCAAAGAATTAATGGTTGAATCTTCAATAAAATGATGTATTTAGACCACGAGACTAACCTCCAATAACTTCTTGTTGAAACCCCCCTCAAAATCTGTCAATGAGCTGTCAAGGTGTGCAAAAATGGAGGGAAGTATGAAGGGTTCGCGAGTGAAATTCTTTAAAAACTCCTTCTAATCTGCCAGGTTTAACCTTACGAGAACCGGCCACTGGTTCGCTTTCACGCGGTCGCGTTGACTTATCAGCTTACCCTACGCGACCGTGAAGCCCCTACCACGAACGCGGTGCACAAAATTCTGGAACCCTCAAATTACTCTACGCGTTCCCGTCCATCACCACGCAAACGCGATGAACAAAACCTGCAACTTTTATAGCAGCAAAAACAGATCTCCATACAAGCTAAACAACTAAAGACACCACCATATCCTGAAACATCATACAAACTTGCTCGAGCCATAAAACACCTACATTAACATCAAAAATCACCAAATTCTTCAAATTCAAGCCTATGTCAAACTAGAACTTCTCCAAATTCGCATTCGATCCAAAATCCAACCAAACAATGTCCGATTGACCTCAAAATGTGTAGACATATCCAAAATCACCTAACAAAGCTACTGCAACTCTCGGAATTCCATTCTGACCCCATGATCAAAATCACACCTATCAATCGGATATCGCCAAAATTTGAACCTAGCCAATTCAAGCCTAGTTCTACACCGGACCTCCAAATTAATTTCCAACTTCGCTCCCAAGTCATAAATGACCATCTAAAACTGGCCGAGTTGTCGGAAATCCGTTTAGAGTCCTCTAACTCATAGTTAACGTCGGGTTGACTTTTTCCAACTTAAGCTTTTCTTAAAGAGACTATTGGTCTCATTTCTAACCAATCTCAATCCATCACATCTCAAACTCACCAAACACATACATCAACATACTAGGAAGCATAATACGGGGATAACGAGGCTGAAATACAAAAGACGATGGGTTGGGTCGTCACATCCTCCCCAACTAAAACAAACGCTCGTCCTCGAGCGGGTCAAGAAACATACCTGGAGTCTCAAACAAGTGAGGATATCTGCTCCGCATCTCCTGCTCGGTCTCCCAAGTAGCCTCCCCCACAGGACGACCTCTCCACTGAACCTTCACTGATGCTATATCCTTAGATCTCAACTTGTGGAGCTGACGACCCAAAATGGCTAATAGCTCCACATCATAAGTCAAATCATCATCTAACTGAATCGAACTAAAGTCCAAAACATCGGACGGGTCCTCCACATACTTCTGAAGCATAGAAACATGAAACACCGGAGACAGTCTCGGTGGCAAAGCAAGCTTGTAGTCCACCTCCCCAATCCTACCAAGTATCTCAAAAGGACCTATAAACCGTGGACTCAACTTTACTTTCTTCCCGAACCTCATAACGTCTTTCATACGCGAAACCTTCAGCAAAACCTTCTCGCCCACCATGAAGGACAGATCTCGAACTCTCCGATCTGCGTAACTCTCTGAGGCGACTGAGCTGTACAAATTCGCTCCTGAATCGCCTTCACCTTCTCTAAGTTATCTTGAATCACCTTCACCTTATCTAAGGCATCCTAAACCACCTCAGTACCCAATAATCTATTGTCGTCGGGCTCGTACCCGGCCAGAGATCTACACCGTCTCCCATATAAAGCCTTATATGACGCCATCTCAATACTGGATTGGTAGCTGTTGTTGTATGCAAACTCTGCAAGGGGCAAGAACCCCTCCTAAGAACCACCGAACTCCATCACACAAGCACAAAACATATCCTCCAATATCTAAACCGTGCACTCGGACTGTCCGTCCGTCTGAGGATGAAAGGCTGAACTCAACTCAACCTGGGTACCCCTCTCCCGATGAAAAGCTCTCCAAAACTGAGAAGTGAACTGGGCACCTCTATTCGATACAATAGAAACCGGGACACCATGCAATCGGACAATCGCACGAATAAAAATCACCCCAACCGCTCTCAAGAATATGTAGTACAAACTGGGATGAAATTTGCAGACTTGGTCAGCCGATCCACAATCACCCATATAGAATCAAACTTCCCCGCTTTCCGAGGGAGACCAGTCATAAAATACATCGTGATCCTCTCTCATTTCCACTCAGGAATAACCATCAGATGAAGCAAACCACCAGGTCTCTGATGCTCATATTTGACCTGCTGACAATTAAGACACCTAGCCACATAACTCACAATGTCCTTTTTCATTCTCCTCCCCCTATAATGCTGCCTCAAGTCCTGGTACATCTTCGTGGCACCCGGATGAATAGAATACCGCAAGCTATGGGACTCCTCTAATATAAACTCTCGGAGCCCATCCAAACTGGGCACACAAATCTGGCCCTGCATCCGCAACACAACATCACACCATCACTACCAATAGTCACATCCCTGGAATCATCATGCTTGACCCTGTACTTCAGGACATACAAATGCGGGTCACATATTGGCGCTCCCTGATGCGATCATATAAAGAAGACCGGGAAACCACACAAGCCAACACCCGATTGGGCTCACAAATATCCAACCTCACCATCCAATTGGCCAAAGCCTAAACATCAACTACAAGGGGCCTCTCCCCAACTAGAATATATGCCAAGCTACCCATACTCACCACCTTCCGGCTCAAAGCATCGGCCACTACATTGGCCTTCCCCGGATGATACAATATGGTGATATCATAGTCCTTGAGTAACTCAAGCCACCTCCGCTGCCTCAAATTGAGGTCCTTCTGCTTAAACAAATGTTGAAGACTCCGATGATCCGTGAATACCTCACAGGACACTCCAAATAAATAGTGCTCCAAATCTTCAAGGCACGAACTATAGCAGCCAACTCCAAATCATGAACAGGGTAGTTATTCTCATGAGGCTTTAGCTGATGCGAAGCATACACAATAACTCTACCCTCCTGCATCAATACACCTCCAATCCCAACTCTCGAAGCATCACAATATACCAAATAAGAGCCTGAAGCTGATGGCAGTACTAGCACTGGAGCTGTAGTCAACAATGACTTGAGCTTTTGAAAACTCTCCTAGCACGCATCAGACCACACAAATGGGGCATTCTTCTACGTCAACTTCATCAAAGGTGAAGCAATAGATGAAAAACCCTGGACGAACCTATGGTAATAACCTGCCAAACCGAGGAAACTCTGAATCTCAGTAGCAGAGGACGGTCTGGGCCAACTCTGCATCGCCTCGATCTTCTTTGGGTCAACCTGAATACCATCATTGGATACCACATGTCCCAGAAAAGCCACAGAACTGAGCCAGAACTCACACTTGGAGAACTTTGAATACAACTTCTGGCTACGCGAGTAAACAAGAATATCGTCAATAAACACAATCACAAAAGAATCCAGATATGGCCGAAATACACTATTCATCAAGTGCATGAATACTGCTGGGGCATTAGTCAGCTCAAATGACATAACCAGAAACTCATAATGCCTATATCTCGTCCTGAAAGCTGTCTTCATGATGTTAGAATCTCAAATATTCAACTGGTGATAGCCTGAACGGAGATCAATCTTCGAGAATACCTTTTCTCCCGGAAGCTGGTCAAAGAAATCCTCAATACAAGGCAATGGGTACTCACTGTCACTTTTTTCAACTGTCTGTAATAAATGCACATTCTCATTGTGCCATCCTTATTCTTAACAAATAACACCGATGCGCCCCACGGCGACACACTCGGACGAATGAACCCCTTATCTAGGAGTTCCTGCAGCTGCTCCTTCAACTCTTTTAGTTCTGCTCGTGCCATACGATAGGGAGGAATAGAGATGGGCTGAGTTCCCGGCACCAAATCAATACCAAAGTCAATATCCCTGTCCGGCGGCATGCCCGGCAGGTCTGCTTGAAATACATTAGGGAACTCCCTCACCACGGGAACCGAATCAAGGCTAGGAGCCTCAGCTCCGACATCCCTCACAAAATCCAAATATGATAAACATCCCTTCTTAACCATTGTATGGGCCTTTAAGAACGAGATTACCCTGCTGGGTACATAATCTATCGTACCATGCCATACAACCCTCGGGATACCCGGCATAGCCAATGTGACTGTCATGGCGTGACAGTCCAGAATAGCATGGCAAGGTTAGAGCCAATCCATGCCCAAAATAACATCAAAGTCTACCATGCTCAATAGCAGCAAATCCGCTCGGGTCTCCAGACTCCCACTAGTAACAAGACATGACCGATATACATGGTCCACAATAATAGTGTCACCCAACGGAGTAGATACGTGCACAGGTAATGCAATACACCCTCGGGTAGTCCCCAAATGATGAGCAAAGTAAGCAGATACATAAGAGTACGTGGAAACGGGATCAAACAAAACTGAGGCATCCCTGTGGCAGACTGAAATAATACCTGTGATAACAACATCCGAAGCAACAACATCTGACCTGCCCTGAAGAGCATAGCAACGGGCCTGACCACCATAGGATCGGGCTCCCCCTTTGGAGTTACCCCTAGCTGCCTGACCCTCACCCCTAGCTGACTGGGCGGGTGCTGAAGACACTGGGACAAAAGATGAGGGCTGACCCCTATGCTGAGTTGAACTGGAAGAACGACGAGGACACTCCCTCCATATATGCCCAAAATCTCCACATTCATAGCAACTCCCTGGACCTGGGGGATGGGACTGAAGGGAACCCATCGCACTAGAGTAGTTGGTCAAAAAACTAGGCCGAAATGAACCCTGAACAAATGGGGAATGAGATGAACCCTGCGCTGGTAGTACGCTCAGAGATGGCTGACTCTGCTGAGAGCCCAGATAACCTCGACCAGAAGATGAACCACGATACTCTGACCGCGCTGGATGTGGAGCCCTATAAGAACGACCTCTGCTCTACTGAAACTGGCTCCTAGACGGAGAACCACTGGAGCCACCTGATCCTCGAGGCCTCTTAGCCTCCCCCACCTCTCTCTCCTGACGGCGAGTCATATCAATATCGTGGGCTATATCCACCGCCTCCTCAAAAGTGTGACTCAAGACTGTCTCTCGAGTCATCAGAATACGAGTAGGGTAAATGAGTCCATCCAAAAATTGTCTAATCCTCTCATGATCCGTCTGAACCAACCACGGAGCATAACGGGCCAACTCGGCAAATCTCACCTCATACTGCATCACAGACATATCCACCTGGCAAAGCATCTCAAATTGCCTACGTAACTCCTCTCTCTGTGATCTAGGTACTCATTTCTCCAGAAAGAGAGTGGAGAACTCCTGCCAAGATAACGGTGCTGCACCTGCTGGCCTACGCCGCTTATATGCCTCCCACGAGGTGAAGGCTGCTCTTGAGAACTGAAAAGTGGTAAAAGATACCCCACTAGTCTCCAAAATCCCTGTTGTCCTGAGGATGCGTCGACACTTGTCGAGAAACCCCTGGGCATCATCGCCCGGAACACCGTTGAAAGTCGGAGGTGAAAGACCGCTAAACCTCTCCAGACAGCACTGCTCGTCGTTTGCCATCACAAGTACCGCATCACCCTTAACTGGAACAACTGGCTGGACCGGGGTAACTGGCTGAACTAGTGGTGCCTCTGGGGTCTGCAAACCCTGTGAACCCTGCTCTGGAGTGCAAGCTGCGTGGGTCTGATGACCACCCCCGGTCTGAGAGGTAGCCGCTGCAGTAGTAGCTGATACCATCTGAGCTAACCTGGTGCACATAGATAAGATCTGAGCCAACATCTCCTGGAGACCAGGTATCACAATGGGCAGTGCCGGTGCCTTAGTAGGTGCTACTGGAGCCTCAACAACTAGGGGCTGATCCTGAACAGGAGAAACAAGTGTGTCAACTGGTACTGCCCCTACTGCTTTACCAAGACCACGGCCATGACCGCGTCCACGGCCTATAGCTGGTGGAAATGGTGGTCGACGGCCATGTCTGGTAGCACGCGTTCTTCCCATCTGCGAGAGAATAGAATATAGAAGTTAATTCTCGGATCAAAAAAGTCGCACGACAAGAATTCGAAGAATATGAAGTTTTCCTAAAGGCTCTGATACCAACTTGTCACGACCCAAACCCCGGTCGTGATGGCACCAAACACCTTCTAAGGCAAGCCCGACCATATAATCAATCCCAGCCAAAAAAAATGACTAAATTGCCAAATTTAAGATAAAATATCAGTTAAATAACCATAAGGAATGTCGCAGAAAACATAGCCAACAGTTATACAGCCCAAATGATCCGGTGTCGGAAGTCTGAGCCTCTAAATACACTAAGTAGTGACTAAAACACAGCAAAGTCTCGGCATAGAAGCAAAAGATAGATGAGATGAGACATTAGGTTCTGCGGACGCCAGCAACTACCTTGATAACTCCGGAGCGGATCTAGACCACAACAATTAGCACATCTACACCTCCGGGATCCCTGTATCTGCACACAAGGTGCATGGAGTAATGGGTGAGTCTACCAACTTAGTGAGTAAGAGCAATAAATAATAACTGAATGTAAGAAAACCGGTAAAAGTACTACACAGTTCTAATAGTGACAACAAGAATAGTGAATAAGTACCAAACAGAGGAATAAATCTAATAAAATATTTCCCTTTCCGTCTGACCAGTCACTAACACTGCTGCGGCGCGCAGCCCGATACAACACCTGGTATATATATATATAAATATACTGCTACGGCGCGCAGCCCGATCGAATATATTATATATATAATGATGCGGCGCGCAGCCCTATCCAATAGATATAGCCGGCTGCGCTTACTGGGGGTGTGTACAGACTCCGGAAGGGCTCCATCTGCCCAAGCGCTAATACTGTGGCGTGCAGTCCGATCCATATATCACTGCGGCGTGCAGTCCAATCCAAATAATATATTAATGCGACGTGCAGTCCTATCCATATAAAATAGTACTACGGCGTGCAGTCTGATCTAATACATGTATATGTATATACTGTAGCGGCATGTACCCTGATCCGATATATGTGTATATATATCAAATAGCCTCACTACGGGGTCCTTGACCCCTCTCAGTCAATATAGACTTGTCCTCTCGGGCCCACTCAGTTAAGACAGGGTATCCAATCCTAGGTATTGCTCATTTAGAGTGCAATTTACAAAGTTCGGTTTATTTCATGATTTATAATCAAAATAAGGACAGACAGTATGTGTCCAATAGGTAAAGTGAGGTCAACAGCTCAACCTGCTCCCTAGGTGTTCTACAGACCGGCACAAGGCCCCAAACATGGCAACTAGCCCAAAATAATCGAGCCCAAGCTCAATCTCAGTCAAGAAATACAGTAAATCATCAATCGGGAAGGACATTGTCACAATCCCTAGTAGTAACAGAGGGCTCATCATCCAATGTGTGTCTCACCTCGATATAGCACGACGATATGCAATTTGGGGTTTCAAGCCCTTAGGATTTCATTTACAATCATTACTCACTTCGAACCGGCTAAATCTCTAGCTCGCCACGCCTTTGCTCCTCTAATCGGACTCCACGAGTGTCAAATCTATCCAAAATCAGAATGAATATATCCCAATATGCTAAGGGAATAAATCCCAAGCGAAAAGAATCAAAAAATATAAAAAATCCCGAAATTAGCAAAACTCGAGCTCTGGGCCCACTTCTCGAAACTCAGAAAATATCACATCAACGGGTTCCTTATCTTGGCACAAGTTCATACATATCAGAAACTCTCAAATCCGACCTCAAATGACCCTTCAAATTCCAATTAAAAAATCTCAAAATCCCAAGCTCTAGTTCTTGAATTTCTGCTAAATTTCCATTAATTTCTAGGTTAATTTCACAATATAATTACGTTTTTAGTTGCATAAAACTTACCTGTAATCAACCCTCTTCGAATCAGTCTTCAATTTCTCCCAAAGAATTCCCAAAATGTTCAGCCATGGTGAAAACAATGATTTAACCTCATGGATGAAATGTTTAAAAACCATTCTGCCCAGCTATAAATTCCTTCTATTCGATCGCGACACCAGGCTCGCGATCGCGAAGAGCAAATTTTTAAGACCTCCAAATTGGCCTATGCGAACGTGACATGCCTCATGTGAACGTGATAATTAATTTCCCATAACTATGCGGAAGCGTTCCCCTTCATGCGAACACAGATAAAAAATCGGATGCACCCCTCAATGACCATTACGCGAACGCGAATGCTTCTCAGTGAACGAGATTAATCAATAACTCGCTTTCCACGATCGTGGACTCACTGATGTGAACACGAAGGGGAATTACCTCACCTGCCCAAAAACCTTTGATACGATCGTAGCCCCAGGCTTGGGATCGCGAAGACAAAAATACCCCTGCTACAACTGCTGCAATTTTTGCTATATTTCCAAATCCAAAACTTCCCATTTAGCCATCCGTTATCACCATGCGGCCTCCCGGGACCTCAAACAAAAGCCCCAACACATTCTAAAACATCATTCAAACTTGTTATAGTCATCAAAACACCTCAAACAATATCAAATTACTCAAAATTAATTAATCCAAGTCTAAGTTTTCCAAAAACTTCCGAAATCCTCTTTTGATCAAAAACCTGACGAAATGCTGTCCGAATGGCCCGAAATTTTGCACACACATCACAATTGACATAATAGAGATAGAGAAACTCTCGGAATTCCATTCCGATCCTCAGATCAAAATCTCACTTACCAACCGGAATTCGCCAAAATACTAACTTTGCCAATTCAAGTCAAATCCTTCCACAGACTTCCACAGATCCGAGCTCATATACAAATAAGTCAACACTTGGTCAAACCTTTCGAATTCAAAGCTTTCAACTGAGACAGTTCTTTCAAATTCATCCTGATTTTGCTGAAAACCAAAACCAACGATCTACATCAATCATAATACCTTACACGGGGCAAGTCATGCCGAGAATTGGAGATCAAAGTGCAAAAGCTCAAAACGACCGGTGGTGTCATTACATCCTCCCCCACTTAAATACACGTTCATCCTCGAATGTTCCCAGCGTTGTTCTACAAGCCAACCAATAGCTGAAAAACCTTAGCAAGCACATACGCGAGGGTGATCTCACGTCACCCTATCTCATATAGGTCAAATAACACATAGAAACTGAAATTACACAACCCAATCTGGCCTATAAGCCATAGAACCACATTTCTACTTCTGAAATTATCAATATGAGCAAAACCTCACACCGATACCCTGAATAGATCCAAGCTAGTTGTAATAGCCTATGCCTACAACCTCAGGTGCAATTATATGATATACCACATAGCTCAAACACATGCAGCAGAAACTTTCATTCACAACAGCTGCCCACAACAACCATATAGGGATAGAAAACATCTTATTAGAAAAACTTTCCTTCCAACACTTCCATACATTGCGAACAATAATCAAATTACGCAATAGCCCATAACCATTTCTCAGATCAACCATTCATGAGGCCATTTCACTTCTGGCAGTTACCATAGCAAACTTTTGAACAGAACCTCCATATTTACCCATCAAACATGCTGCAGTCGAATTCGCTCGTATTCATTAATGATCGCAATGATCTCTTCCGACAAAACACACCCACCCTGGTGGCATGACACATCAATAAGATCCTAAGCCACAACTTGTATAACTACACGTACCAATAAGCAACAGTCCGAACATACTCAAATCATGGAAATAACTCAATTGAAAGAGCTGTACCTCAAGCTCGCCGGTACCATCAGAAAACAAGGCTGAGAACCGGTCTCACCTTATAGGATGGAACACATGAATCTAAACCGCAAGATCATATCTCCACAAAGCTTCACGACAATGCACGATCCTATACAAACACTACTCCACATGAAACACCTCAAGTCACTATGCACGAAATTGACAACCACTCACCCTTTGATGTGTGGAGCCCAAGCAATTCATCACACACACGGTGAAACAAATATTATATACCATGCAAACCCGATAGGACATAACCGATATGCTACCCACCGAGCAACACCGAATCACTCTTCCCACTCGACTTCCACTAAGAAACAGAATAGAACCGCACCAGGTGTGACCATAGATAGTAAACCATAATGTCTCGTAAGGCAGAAAGAAACTAATTGTTCACTCCAGATCAATGATAAGCTCAATAACGCTCGAATCAACCTATCTCTCAACAATACATTTCGGGGCCAACCAAGCCGACTCAAGGTAGAGCATGCATCCACATTAGCCTGCCAACGAACTCCTTACCAAGGAAGCCTGAAGTTGTTCCTTCCACTACCATAACTCCTGCTGGAGCCATAAGATACAGTGCCCGGTACCAAATTAATATCAAAATCCACAACCCCACCCGACGACATGCCTGACCCCAAGAAACACATCGAAAAGGTCCCTCAATACCGGAATTGAATTAATGATAGCAACCTCTGTACGAACATCCATCACAAAGGCCCATTTAAGAAAAGCAATACTTCCCAACCATCTGCTGGTTATTCAAAATATAAGCCACTTTAATAGAACATAATCTGACGCAACTAGCCATTCAGCCCGTGGCATTCCCTGCATAGCCCATAGCGCAATGGTCCTGAATAACCCAACATGGAGACAACCAGTCTGAACCCCAACATCACATCTAAAAACTAACATACCAGCAAAGAAAGATCCACTCGAGCCTCCAAATCCGATAGTCACCATACTGTACTGATATATACGATCATCAACCACAACATAGCCTGAACATGATAACTCTCAGTCTCCAACTCCATGTAGCATATGAATCATCGACATGATCCCAATTTCGCCGTCTGAACGCGTACCACAACATAAATACCCCATCATCCCACAATAGATTCTCTAACATTTCCCTATGCCACCAAGCAAACCCGAATATCACTCATCGATCTAACAAGAAAGTGCCGCAATACTATCGAAGTGCCATCAACTTAATCGCATTGCCCTTTTACTGAAACATATACTCTTGTCAAGTCATTTCCAATTAGCAGTACCATTTCCTTAATCATCATACGCTACCCGCAACTTAAGAGTTTCATAACTTCCTTTCAGAACTGAACTGTAACTTTGCACGTCAAATCTCAATCCTCCACAACATAGCGTAAATAACATATCATCCTAGGGTAACATAAAAAATTCATTTCCCTTTCGAGCCACAGAAATCTAGGTACTCAACTAGTCAAGAGATTACCATTGGTCCCATCTAGATGAAACATCATCACTATACATCCTATGTTCCGCATGCTCATAGAAACTATACATATCCAAACCGCGGTAAGAATCCTTTAAGAACTCTCCGAATTCCTTTTGCGCAAACTGACCTGCCAGGATAGAATCCTCCTAACTCGACCAAGCTAAGAAAGCCACCAAACCTAAGATCATTGCTACAAAATACCTGTAATAACTTGTTACCCCGAACATACCCAAAGAATTAATCATACACTTACCATGCCGATCCGGTCTACTATCATGCTACTCTATCTATCTAAATTTCTTATGATTTATCTTTAAAGTGACATTCCCTCTTGTTGTAGCACCAAAATTCCATAACCTAGGCCCACCCCACGAGACCCAAGCATAAGACCACACTGTCTAAGACCCATAAGCTGGTTGGCTTCTCTCTTAAATATTCCCAGAAACACCGCATTCCAAAATGCTTTACTTTGACAAACTCTCCCGTGAATCTAAATTTGTTACCATTACTTTCTTGATACGGATACATATAATCCCATAATTACATAAAAAACTACAAGTCTTGACCTCTCTCAATAAAAATACAGTTTCTAACCACACATGCAACTTTAAAATACCAAATTGTTCTCTGTAGAATCTTGAACCTATTAGAGCCATCCTCGCAAGTCATTCACTCTCATTCAAACCAGAATTTACCTGACCTAACGAACAAAGCCACCCGTACCTTATTGGCACTCTAATACCGCATAATGAAACCATCATCCCAATACAACCAATCAACTTCCTGCTCTATGCAATGAGCATTTTTTACCAACAACAACTCTAGACATTCCATGAATTCTCATACCCTATGAATCATAATATAACCCTTGTCAAAATCTTCCTTTACTCTAGCCATAGCTAATTCACTCGCACGCCCCAAATCGGAATCAACATTGCACCTAACTGTGCAATCAACTGTCGCAGCAGACTCCCCCACTTGGCTCGAAACCATAGAACAAGATACACTCAATAACTCATAACACTTTTACACTATTGACGCCACAATACCATAGTGAGATTAACTCAAATCATTTATAAGTTTGTGAAAATACTAATCATCTAGTACTGCAAAACGTTTGCAAATCTGACATTTATCCCCGTAATAGTAAAGCCCACACTCTTAAGCGACCCGAAATTTCAAATTTCAACACGTACTTCTCAAATACACATGAGATCTTCTAACAAACACATAGGGATCAAACACCACTTTGAACACTCCGCAGGAGATAACTCGCAAGAGATAACTTGCCTGATGGTATCACACAACTTCAAAAAACTCCGCAGGAGATAACCCACCTGTTTCGCCTCAATATAATATTTCTGTATACCTTCCACCGTCATAAATTGCACGTAGTCACTTAGTCTTCCTGAGTCTAAACTCATACCGTAACATGACTTTTTTTTATTCACTCACAACCGGAAAACATGAAAAAATCCTTCACACGCCCATAACTCGGGCTATACCTCGAATCACGATAGAATTCAAACACATAATAGTTCTTCTATCATCCGGCAGATCTTCATTGTCACTTCCAAGTCACATAAATACATCTTGTAGTACTAACGTTCTCGTCACATAGCTATGCAGCTGACACTTCCACTATTAGGGACACTACCGAACATATAAGTTCAAAACACTTACTCATACAATCAGCACCTCGGTGTTCAGGCCATAGGCAAAGATGCAGCCTCAAGTCCTTCAGCCTAGCCCAATATCAGGCTCACAGAGATCACATCTCGCCCCTTGATCAGGGAATCACAAGCCATCAAGGCACATCCGATACTGAGCGCTCATGCGCACATGCGAATGCATGGAAGGAATTTCAAGAGTTACTTTTCAAGATGAATCAAGGATGGCCGAAATGAATTCAAGAATGTGAAGTATTCTTGAAGGATATGTAGCCTCTCAAGGATAAATACTAACATCTACGTGCCGATCTACGAGACTCTACTAAACCTGCTCATGACACGTGAGACCTATGTAACCTAGGCTCTAATACCAACTTGTCACGACCCAAACCCCACACTGGTCGTGATGGCGGCTCTCGTGAATACAAGGCTAGCCAACTAACCCATATCACCTTTTCAATAATAACTAAACATGAATAAAAGCTTAAGTATGATTTAATAATATTAATTAGTGGAAGTAAAACCCAATACAGCACTAATCAGGGTGTCACAAGTCACGAGCATCTATAAGAATGTAAATACATCAACAAGGTCTAAAAATACACTAAAATAAAATGTTGAACAACAAAAAGAGAAGCGGTGGTGCGAACGCTGGCAGTCACCTCGCTAAAATCCAATTGCTCTGCCTCCAATAAGCCAAACCCCGCTACCGAGTGAATAAATACCCGCATCTTCGTACGAGGTGCAATGAGTAAAGTGAGTACTCCAACTCAGTGAGTAATAAAGGTAAATAATAATTGAGGCAGTTATAAATCACGTATAACAGACCATCATGCTGTATAGAAGCAATGAAAAAACCCCTTTGAGAAAAGCAGTGAAGCTGTGAAATGTTTGGAAATATCTAAGCTCGGTTTGAACCTCTTTTAAAAAATGACTTTTTCAGCGATTATACAAAATGATGCTAAATAATTTGTTGTGCAGATAAGCACAACAATCCGCCCCTCGGGCACAACATTCATTTATCAAATAATGACAGGAAGTCAGGTAGATATTGCAAGAAGTAACACAGACAAACATATAATGGCAGACAAATGAAATAAAGCAAACACATAAAATAGTACCACTACCGCTGCAACGTGCAACCCGATCCACATATCGCTGCCACTTGCATCCCGATCTATTTAACGTCGACGACACTCACCGGAGGTGTGCAGACTCCGGGAAAGGACCCTTACGACCCAAACGCAATGTCAAGCCATCTTGTGGTATCAAGTCTCGCCCCTCAGCCTCATATCAGTATCAATATAATACTGATGTGGCGTGCAACCCAATCCAAGAGTATCCTCACAGCACAGGCCCACGGTCTTATGGTTAACTATTATTTAAAAGGTGATATAGGTTATTTGTCTGGCCTTGTCTTCACGAGAGGCGCCATCACGACATGTGCGGGTTTTGGGTCGTGACAAGTCTTGGCCTTGCTGAGTCTTTTCAATAGTTTCTTTTATCATAGCTAATTTAGCCTCCAAGTTAAATCCCTCTTGGCTAGCTTCCAGAAGGGTATCATTGTGAGTATTTAAAAACGCCCAACTCACTTCAATTGCGGTCTTGTCCTTAAGAATCTCATAATTTTCTCCCATTGATCAATATCACTTTCAAGCTTTTCATTCTCAGCCAAGGTAGAATTGTAAGAAGATTGAAGAGAAGCACGTGCAATCTCTAAGGAACATACCTTATCAGATGACTCGCGGAGGTCTTCTTGAGTCTGAGTCAAAATTTGCACATGTTCACCAACATACGCTTCTTTCTCACTTAACAATGACTTCAACTCTCTGATCCCTTCACTAGCCTCAGAGAGTTCCTCGGAAAAAGATGTTTCCAGGAAATTCATGTCTTTGCCAGCTTGGTTTGATGAAGCCTTTTCAACCGCTAACTCTGAAGTTAAAACTTTCAACTGCTGCTCTAAGGTTCACTTGCTCTCTTCTAACACTTCCATATAAATTTTAAGGCCTTCATATTGTTCTCTCCAGTTGTCCGCTTCAATTTGGTAATCGTGCATTAACTGCTCCATGTGGGAAATCCTCTTCATCATTTTGTACCAACAAGGTTGATTAAAAAAGAGAAAGGAAGGGTAAAAATCCTAATAGACGAAAGGAATAATAAACCATTAGAAAGAATACCTTTAATAATGACTGCACTATAGCATTCATCTAAGTCAGAGAGTTGTGAGTCTCAAGCTTGGATCTCTCGATTGGACCAATCAGGGATTTCAACCGCACATCTGCCCCACCCGATTTTCTCAAAAGATTACAATCGGCAGGAATATCGATGATAACTTGTTTCATAGCTCCACATCCACTTGAGGAACCAACCTCAGTGTGATGAACAGTTGTAGGAGGAACTCTGGAAGGGGTCAAAACAGCCCGGGCAGAGCATCAATGGCAACAATCACAACTGGAAAAGAAGATGTCACAGGAGCAGACATGGAAAATGAGGCAAGGGGAACTTCATTAGAAATTGGATCCAAACTTTCATTATCAAACCCATTAGAGAAAAGACAATCAATAGAATCACGAGCAGCCACGGGAGTATCGTCATCAGAAATCACCAAGGTGGCTTCAACAGGCTCGGTTAGAGTAACAGAACAAGCGGGAGATGCTTCATCATCTGAAGTAATATGTCTTCTAGTTTGTGTCCTTATAATCAAAGAACCCCCATCTTGTTCTTCCTCTTCGTCAGAGTCTTGGTACGCCTTATGAAATAATCCATAGTTTTAAAGAATTGAAATTAGGTCATTATTGAGAAAGTCAACAAAAGTCATACCCGATCTCGCTTGGTCCAGACCTGAATTGCAGACTAAAACCCGATTATCCATTCACCCTCGAGCCCGATTATGTGATTTTATTTTGACTTCGACTTCAATTTGATCCAAATACTCAATTTACCAAATCCCTAGTTTCTACCCAAAACCCCAAATATTTACCATGAAAACTCTAGATTTTAGGTTGAAATCTTAGGAAAACTAGTGAAAGATTGAAAGACACTAGTGTAGAATCACTTACCGATTATTTGGGAAAGAAACATTCTTTGGAAAATCGCCTCTAGAGTTCTTGAGTTTTAAAATTTGAAGAATGAACAAAAAATCTCGTCTAAGTCATATTTTGTTCAATTGCAAATGTTGCATTTGTGATTTGCGAAGCCTGCAAATGCAAACGAACCATCACAAATGTGAAGCCCTTCACACCTCTGATTTCTTCGCAAATGCAAACATGACCCTCCGCAATTTTGACCCAATTATCACATTTGCGATCACTGCCTTCCCAGACTCACGTCGCAAATGCGAAGAATGTTTCGCAAATGCGAAATAAGTGTGGCCCAGCTACTCTTCGCATTTGTGATGAGTAGATTGCAAATGCGAACCCCTCAGAAGTCATATATCTAGGACCAGAGGCCTGCAACAGAAGTGAAATACCAACAACATTTTTAGGTCAAATTTCACTCTGTAGCCTATCCGAAACTCACCCGAGCCCTCAGGAATCTACACGAAAATTGCACACAAGTCTAAAAATATCATACCAACTTGCTCGCGTGATAAAATCACCAAAATAACACCTAGAACTACGAATTGAATACCAAATCAAATGAAATTTTCAAGAAAATATTGAAACTTCTATTTTCACTACCGGACGTCCGAATCATGTCAAACTAACTCTGTTTCTCACCAGTTTTCACAGACAAGTCATAAATATGGTATTGGACCTACACCGGGTTCCGAAACTAAAATAATGACCCGTTATCCAAAAAGTCAAACATTTTAATTTCACTAGGCCTTTAACTTCAGAATTTCGACAAAGTTCGATATCTCGGCTAGAGACTTACGAATTCGATTTCAGGCGTATGTCCAAGTCCCAAATCATGATATGGACCCACCAGGACCGTCCAAATATGAATTCGGATCCATTTACAAATTATATTGACCAAAATCAATTCAAATAATATTTTTAAGCAAGAATTCTTATTTTTGTCAGCTTTTAACATAAAACTTTTCAGAAAATAGGGTAAAATTAAGATTTTAAGGCTTCGAAGTGGAGAACTCTTTAAAAATATAAGATGACCTATCAGGTCATCACAAAAGGTTCAGCCACAAATATAAAGTTGAAATTCCCAGAAAGATCATCTAAGAAAACTTGAAATTCTGAAGTCTAATAGCCGTTCTTCCTTGTTTCTTCTTTCTTTTTCGACATATTTTATGAGTTTGGAGATTGCCAGGAAAGTGCTAGGTTCAGAGGAACAACGTAAACCCACAATGCATATGTTTTCATCTGTTATTGGGTTGGCCATCTTTTCAAAGGGCAAAAATTGCCCCTAGACTATCAACTTAAGTTTAAAAATATCCTCCGTTCACCTATTTTGTAAAAATTGCCCTCACCGTTAAATATCTGACCCATTTATGCCCCTAACATTACCTTTTCGGCTCACTCATTCCCTAAAAACTAACAGCCCTATTTTGACTAAGAAAAATTATTATTTATAGTACGTGTTAATTTCTTATTGGCTTAAATTAAAACCTCACGCCATCCACTTATTAGCCTACTCCGTCTTAGATTTTCTCCATTCAACACTCACGGATCTCCCTCTACATCTCAGGTTTTTCAGTCTTAATTTAATTTTTAAATTAATATTTTTTATTAAATCAATTTTCTGAGTGAAATCAGGTACTCTTTGAAATTAATGTTTCATTGTAAGAGTTTATGGTTTAATAAGTTATTTTTCTGCCAATAGTAATTATTATTGAGCATTTGTAATATTTTCTGTTGTATATTTCGTGAAAACTCAATCCAATTTTAATTATACCAATGATTTATTCGGTCTTTGCTCGGACCTCGACCTTTTTCTTCATTATTGGCTCACCATAATCTAAACATCCGACCATGTCCATAAATTACGCTATTGTACGATGATGCTCTTAAGGTTATATCAACACCATCAATTTTAAAAAAGAGACGGTTGAATTAAGAGAAATATTTGAGATCATATGCCTGAGAATATGAGAGAATACGACTTATTGGTGAATGTGACTGTAATAAATACTTGATTGAGCTTATCGTATGAAGCAGTAAAGTGTAGTAAGAAAAATTGATGATCAACGATATTTCTGTGATGGAAAAAAAAATAGAAGTATCGATGTGTACATATAATAAACAAAAAAATAAGAAGAGGAAGGTGATTAACCATACGAGAGAACTTTGTTTGCCTAGGGAAAAAAATGGGTGTATGAGATTTCTAGTTTGTGGAATAATTTTTAAAAGAAATAGGAGAAAGAACAGAGGAAAAAGGTCTTAGAATGTGGGTGAGTTTATTAATTTAGGCGAGTCTTAAGTTAGGCCAATGGGACTATGACACATGGAAATTAATATTTTTTTTGCCTAACAGGGTATTTGAAAGTTGTATGACGTAAAGCAATGGTGAAAAAAAAATTTTGGTTGTCTGAAAATAAAACTTTAATGATGTTTGTAGTGATTATTCAAATAGAGTGGAAAGTCAAAAAAAGAATGAGAAGAACAAGAAAAATATGAATGTACACACGCTTAAGGGGAGGATGGAGGGGGTGGGGGGGAGGAGATTTTTTGAGATGTGGGTTATTATTGTACAAACTCCAATAGTTTAGGGGCAATTTTGATCTTTTTTCTGTTATGACTCGTGGGAGTTAATTTTTTATCTAACATGGTCGTTAGTCGTAAGGGCATCCTTGAGCGAAAAGATAACGGTGAGGGCAAATTTTTTAAAATAGGTTGACAGAGTGTATTATTGTACCAACAACAATAGTCTAGGGACAGTTTTGACCCTTTTCCATAAAATGTAATAAGCAATAATAAATTTGAATAAAAGTGGTGAAACTCATAAAAAGTACTTAATGGATGTATTTGGTAGAAAACCGTGCAAAATCGAAAAAAGATGATGGTATAAGTCTATGTTTTCAGCTTTCGGTTAATTAACAATAACTATATACTCCATTTGAAGGTAACTTTACATGAAAAAGCACGTAGGTGGAAAAAAAAATGAAGGTGTAGTTAGAAGTATAAATTATGATTGACTAACTTATAATTTTTGATATTTTTTATATTTACTGATGGCATATAAATCAAAAAGTATTGATAAGCTAATTTGACCATGAGTGATACTTACCCGAAGCAGAGAGTTTTTTTCCATAGCTAATGTCTGAAATGAATATGAAGAATATATTGGCTCCAATTTCTTTTTAAAAATCTTTTTGTAATGGATAAGGACATATATAGGGGCGTCAAAAATGGAAAGGCTGCTGATGTGAGTTTTGAACAGTTGAAAGAAGTAACTTGTGCAAATATTTCAGATTTAGGTTACACAAATTGACAATAATTTTTTATATTACAATATTACTGTAATTTAAGTTATTATAATAGTAGGTTAATTACTATTTTCATCATGTTATTACATTTAATATTTTCACATGAAAAAATTATTTACTTTTGAAATAAATTTTGAAGTATAGAACATAAATTAATAACCTTTTTTTAAAAAGAGAAAAAAGTTCCTACCTAATGCTGAAAATTAATATTATTTGAAGGCATAGTGTTGAGGGCTGAAAAAATAGTTTAATGGTGGACTAGATACAAGTTATATGGTGAATAAGTTTATACTTATCCCGTTAATGAAATAGTTCCAAAATTTCATTCATTAATTTAATTGAGTCTCAAATTATGTTGTAAAATTGAAAATGTTCTTTTACTTTTATTTCTTTTATTTTAATCATTCATAAGAGTTCTTCACTTTTCTCTCTTGGGATACGAATCCGCAATATTAAGGTTAAAGGTGGAGGATCCTTGTCACTTGAGTAAAATCAAATGGCATCCATAATGCACAAATATTTCATTATTCTTATCATATATGATGGAATTTTTTTTCCTATATCACATATCAAACCTTATAACCCTTAATGCTTAAGGTTTGAGTTAATTACATTTCAGCATATCAAATTATCATTTATATACCATAATTCAAATCAGGAATATAATTAAGGGTGCAATTATATTAAGCATAATTATAGGACCGTCTATTCCCACTTTCTCTTTCCTTTCATCTCAACTAAAATACAAATTCAAAATCTGAATTTATATTAGGCTAACCAGAATACGGTCATTGAAGCTGAACCCTCGGGATTCAGAGTTGTAAATTCAGTTGCATGGTAATAGTCCTAGTTTAATTTACTGTGTATAACTAATTTCTTCTTTTTTGTACAGGTAGCTCTACCAACTCTTAGAATGATGAATCAATGGTTCTATTTAGATTTCTCATACTAAGACAGTCTTGTGCATACAATATTTCATATAATGTCAAAGTAAGGTGCAAATTCTTTGTCAAAGCAAGCCATGCGGTGCATACAAGAACGTTTGCTACATGCTATATTCAGTAACTACTCACTCCAATTCTCACATCTCTACATCTAATTTTGCCCGTTCATCCACTAATTTGAAGTTCCAAAAAAGGAATAAAAAAAATATAGTAGTAGACGCATTATCTATATATAAGTAATTGCAAATTCAGGATTCAAAACTTGGAATTCAAAGCTTACAAGCAAGTGCTAAAATGGAATTCTGCTGCTGCTGCTGTGATTATACCCGCTGACCACATTATTCTACAATTTATCTACAAAAAATAGTGTATCTATAATTTGAATACAAATAATTTACAATTCATCTACAAACTAGGTATATTAAATTTTAAAATCGCAATTCCCATTTGATTGTAGTTTAATTGGGATTGTCGACATAATTGCATTTTTTGCAGAAGATTTATAGAAGTTTTTGTGACGACCCAAAGGGTCATCACTGTAATTCTCCCTTTCTCCGTGCTTTGGAGGCCTTGAAAACCTCGCTTTTAGTTACCTCGATTTGCGTGCATAATCCGGGCTCGAAGCCGAAAAATGTTTATGTTAAAAATGTGAATTGTGTTGAAAAGATAAAGAATTTTTGTATTAATATTGATATAGTTGACTTTGGTCAATATTTTGGGTAAACGGATCCGGACCGGTGATATGACAGTTCCAGGAGCTCCGTAGAAAAATATGGGACTTGGGTGTATTTTCGGAATCGAAATCGAGGTCCCAAGCCCGAGTACGGAATTTTAAAAAGAAATTATTTATCTGAAAATGATATAAAAAATTAAAATAAAAATGAGTTAGAAAATATAGATATCGGGCTCGTATTTTAGTTTCAACGGCCGATACATATCTTAAATGAGCGTTAAACGCTTTCTGTGAAATTAGGTCGAAATCCGATGTCGTTTGACGTATTTCGGACCTAAAAATTTAAAGTTAGAAGTTTTTGAAGTTGTAATGAGAAATGAAGAATTTGAGGTTTAATTCTTTGAATTTGATGTTGTTTTGGCGATTTGAGTGCTCGACTAAGTTCGTAGCGTGCTGTTGAGTTAGTGTGTGTGGGGTTGGGAGCACCAAGGGCTCGGGCGTGATTTTGGGGGTGGTTCGGGATGTTTTTGCACTTGGAAATGCATCAGAAAATCTGGTATGTTGCAGACAGCTTTTTCCTCTTCGCAAACGCGGCACTCGGCTCGCGTTCGCATAGCCCAACTTCCTTAACCTTTGCGTCCTCCTGGTCACGTTCGCGTAGATCTGCCAAGTTCTCCTTCATGTTCGCGTCGAAGGCCACACGATCGCGTAGCTTCACCGCCCCTCTTCATCGCGTTCCCGGATAGTATCCCGCGTTCACGTAGAGCAACCCCAGCAGCCCCCTGCCTTCCTTCTTCGCGTTCACATAGGCTCGATTGCGAACGCGATAGCTCCCAAACTTCCTTCATCACGAACGCGGCCTTGGTGTCGTGAATGCGTAGAACAAATTGCTTCAACGAATTAAATTTTTCACGATCCGAAGTTTACCCACCATCGGGAGTCGTAATGGCGCCTACTGTCGAAGCTTGGAAAGCCAACCCTTATAATCATTTCCAGAAAATTTAAATCTAAAAACAGGTTAAATGCTAAAATTATTAATTAAATATGCGGAAGACGTCTAATAATAACAACGAAAAAAACCCATATGCGGAAAACTAACAACCGTTCTCTACCCAGAATCCGATGTCACTACTCATAGACTACTAACAGACTACTAAAAACAATAGTCTGAACGAAATACATCATATGTCTATTTGATACAAATAAAACAAACTAGAAGGTAATGGATAGAAGAGACTCGGGGCCCGCGAATGCCAGCAAACTACCTCAGAGCCTCTAGACTAAAGGATCGATCCCGAACTATGGCTGCGGTCGGTGGCCTGGGTCCTGACCTGTGCACAAAAAAGGCACAGAAGAATAGTATCAGCACGACCGACCCCATGTGCTGGTAAGTGCCTGACAGGACCTATGACAATTAACTTGTGCAATAAATAATATACAAGTGCGAGAAAGAAACAATAAAAGTATAATACGATTACAACTGGGGGGGATACAAGATAAAGGTTGAACATCAATAACAACAATAGCTCTAACTCAGCTTTGCATGATCTACTCATCTACAGTGGAAGGCGCGCCACACGATCCCATTATGCAATATATAAGTGGACGGCGTGCCACACGATCCCACGGCATCTCAGGCCGATAATAATAAGTGGACGACGTTCCACACGATTCTATAATGTGTTTATAAGTGGACGGCGTGCCACACGATCCCATAATAAATGTATAAGTGGACGGCGTGCCACACGATCCCATATTATAACAAGATAATTCCAACAATTCTCCTCAAAGGAGGCCCCATTAGGGAAGTTCATCCGCATAACAGTTAAACACGGCAAGGGTACAGCTACAACCCAAAATATCCCGGCAATGGAGGATTTAATAATAATAACTTACTCGTCCCAGCAAGGGAAAAGTACTACGCTTCTTTCATTAGCTTATTCACCTTTCAACAATCATCTCATAATTTATTTAATGGCCAAATGACTCAATTATTTCACATCTTCCAAATTCTATGGCATTTACGAGTCACGATCATACTTGACACCGGTGTATAGATACTCGTCACCATGCCTATACACCATACTCGATCATTTAGCAAATAGTAATCAAATACTCTAATCCTATTCCCTCAAACCAAAGTTAGATCAAACACTTACCTCGAATCCGAAAATGACAACTCAAAGCTAACAATCGCCTTTCCTCTAGATTTCGACCCCGAACCAACGATATCTAACATAATCAGGTTCAATATTATCAATAAGAATCCAAAAACACAATCCCATAGCCTAGAAATGCATTTCCTAGCTTACTTTCAAAAATACCGAAATCCGACACCAGTCCCACGTGGTCCAAACTAGAGGCTCGGACCAAAACCCAATCCCCCATAACCTCACGAGTTCAAATATATGATTAGATTTTAAATTCGACCTCAAATTGAGGTTGAAATATCCAAAATACCATATACCCTAACTAAACGCAAAACCCCTAAATTCTTCTTGATTTAATGTTTTAGGAATTTTATAATTTAATGAAGGAATAATGATTAGATGAAGTAGGAATCACTTACCCAAAGAGTGTTGATGAATTAGGAGCTTGAATTTCGTCAATGGAGGTTTTTAGAGAGAGAGCTCGTGTGAAAGATGGGGAGAAGTCCGCTGCCACTGGTATGTTTTTAATTAAAAATCGCAAAAGGATTTTAGCCTATGCGATCGCGGGGCAGCAGATGCGATCGCATAGAGAAGTGGTGAGACTGGCTTATGCGATCATATGATAAGTATTGCGATCGCGTAGAAGAGAGGAGGTTTAGAACTGAGGTAGGGTCTAACGTTATGCAACCGCGTTCAAAGGTATGCGATCGCGTTGAGGAATTGGCTGACTTATGCGATCGCATATGAAAACAGTGCGACCGCATTGAGCAAAATGGGATAGCTACAAAGGAACTCCATGCGATCGCATAGAAGAAAGGGCCTATGCAGAAAGTGCAGCAAAGTATGCTAAGTTTCAAAACCAAAAACACCCAGAAATCCCCCCCCCCCCCCCCCCCGAGCACTTGGGGCTCCAAACCAAACACACACGCTAACTCAGTATCATCCTACGAACTTGCTCGAGCGATTAAATCGCCAAAATAATATCATAATCACAAAATCAACCCCCAAAACTCATGATTTTCGTTTCTAAGTTAAAAACTTCCAAATTTTTAAATTTTAGTCCGAAACACGTCAAACGACGTTCGTTTTCAACCAAACTTAATAGATAGCGCTTAACGCCCATTTAAGATTTGTAGCGGGCGTCGTAACCAAAATACGAGCCCGGTACCATTATTTTTATCAATTTCCGTTTTCATTTTTTCCTTAAGCATATTCATAGAACAATTTCACAGAAAAGCTCCGAACTCAGGCCTAGGACCTCAGATTTCGATTATGGGAATACGCTCGGGTCCCAAATTTCATTACGGATCCTCCGGGTCTGTTTATCCAAATATTGAACAAAGTCAACCACATCAATATTGGTATTAAAATTCATAGTTTTTAACACAGAATTCAAATATTTTCACATAAATATTTTACGGCTTCGCGCCCGGACTATGCACGAAAATTGAGGCAACCAAATAGGAGATTTTCAAGGCCTCAGAAGCATAAGAAAGGGGAGAATTACGGTGATAACCCTTTGGGTCATCACAAAATTAAAACTAGAGTAGTCCACTTCGTGAATTTCACACTTTTCTCACACGGACCTTTCTTCTTCACCCTCCATTGACGAGTCCCAAGCTTCCCTTCCTCCATAACTCTTTGAGTAAGTATTCTTATCTTCATTTCATTATTATTTCTTCATCTAGTTATTAGTTTCCAGCCCTAAATCATGAAATCGAACTAGAAATTAGGGCATTTGGGTAGAACTAGGGCTTTTGGAATTTTGGGCGATTCAACCTTAGTTTGAGGTCGAAAATCTTAAAAAAAATTGCATATTTGAACTCGTGGGGTTATGGGTGATTGGGTTTTGGTCCGAGCCTCACGTTTGGACCATGTGGGCCGGGGTCGGATTTTGGTATTTTTTGAAGAATGATAGAAAATTCATTTCTAGGCTATGGAATTGTATCTTTAAGCCATTATTGATAATACTGAAATAATTATGGCTAGATATCGTTTTCGGAGTTGGATTCTAGAGTAAAGGCGCTGTTAGAAGCCTGATTGCTATTTTCAGACCGAGGTAAGTGTTTGTTCTAACTTTGGCTTGAGGAATTAAGATTAGGATATTATTTGCTATGTTTTAGCTGTAGAGTACGGTGTATAGGCACGGTGACAGTTATCTATGCACCGGAGTCTAGCATGACCGTGAATTGTAATTGCTTTTAAATTTGAAAGATTTGATACAATTGAGTTATTTATATGATAAGTTAATTATGAAGTGGTAGCTGAGAAGCAAATGAGTTAACGGAGGAAGTGTAGCATTTTCTCTTGCTGGGACTTATTTGTTGACTTGTTGTCCCTTGCCGGGATGTTTAATCTTGTTGTTTATTCCCTTCCCTGATTGGTTGTGGCTGCTGATTGGGTGAGGTAGAGCGACTATGCACAAAGAGTCATTCCGTGCCATATTTTGATAATTATGCACAAAGGTCATTCCGTGCCATATTTTGATAATTATGCACGAAGGTCATTCCGGCCATATTTTGATAATTATGCATGAAGGGTCATTTCGTGTCATGTTTTGAATAATTGAGCACGAAGGGTCATTCAGTGCCTTGATATAAGAGTTATGTGAGGAAAAGCACGAAGGCTGATGTCATGCACTATATCTTACGTTTTTGGTAAGAATGAGAGTAAAAGCACGAAGGTAGGTGCCGTGTAGTTGTTGCTTTACTTGTTCTCTTTTATTGATTTTATTTATTCAGTTCTATCTCTTTGTTCGTTGATATTATATCTTAATTGCTTCATCCCACAGCATTCCCCCTCCCTATCATCTGTTTAAATTATGTATATTTTTCCATTATTGCATATATATATATATGTACAAGTTATTTGTGGTAGGTCCTGTCTACCCTCGTCACTACCTCGCCGGGGTTAGGCCAGGCACTTACTAGCACATGGGGTCGGTTTTGCTGATGCTACACTCTGTGCATTTATTTTGCACAGATTAGGACGCAGCTTTTGGAGCGCAACAGTTCTAGATCGAGAGTTGACCTTCGGTCCAGAGACTCCTAGGTAGTTTACAGACATCTGCGGGCCTTGAGTCTCTTCTATTTCATTTCTGTTTGTTTTCATTACATCGAAATAGCCTTCTTATGCATTTTCTTTCAGACTCCTGTTTCTAGTATTTCATAGTAGTCTGTGAGCATTGTGACACTAAATCTTGGGTAGAGGATGATTTTAAATTTTTCGTATTTCTTTTAGATAATATTAAATTGAGACTTCCGCTTAAATTTACTGTTATTATTATTATCTTGTTGATTAAATGCTAGAAATGCATGTATAAGTTTGCTTGCCCAGCTCCGACAGTAGGCACCATCAAGACTACCGATGGTGGGAAATTCGAGTCCTGACAGGTTGGTATTAGATCACTAGGTTACTTGGGTCTCACAATTCACGGACAAGCTCGGTAGAGTCTAAGGGATCAGTACAGAGACATCTGTATTTATCTCCCAGAGACTACAAAGTTAGGAAAATTTCACTTTGTTCATTCTTGTCGTGCGATTTTGTTTCTTAAATATTGATTGTCGTTCTACTATGTTCTTTCGCAGATGGCGAGAGCACGTGTTTCTTGTTCTACTGCGCAGCAGCCTGAGCCCCCAACAACATCTCTTTTTAGGGACAGAGGGCGAGGCTGTGGCCATGCCAGAGTTCGAGGCCGGGGAAGAGCTTAGCCCTGAGCAGCAGTCCCAAAGGTGGAGCCTCACACTATGATGAGGAGGTTCCAGCACCCGCAACTCTAGTAGGCCCAGCTTAGGTCCTAGAGGGTTTCATAGCCACTCCAGTACATCAGGATAACTTGGTCCGACTGGTAGGGTTTATAGAGAGTGTTTCTAGAGCGGGTTTGCTTCCCCCGACACCAGCCACATCTCAGGCTGGGGGAGGAGTTCAGACTCCCGCTACATGTACTCCAGAGTAGGTAACTCCTCAACCTCAGGTTCTGGCCGTTCAGCCAGCTGCGGCAGCCAAGCCGGGTATTCCAGCTCAGGCCGGTGATGGTGCGGCGATGTCCGCAGATGCTTTGTGGAGGCTTGATAGGTTCACAAAACTATTCACCACCACTTTCAGTAGTGCTTCTACAGAGGACCCCCAGGACTTCTTATTCAGCTTCCATGAGTTTGTTAGGACTATGGGCATTGTGGAGACCAACGGGGTCGACTTCATCACTTTTCGGGTAGCAGGATCCTCCAAGACTTGGTGGAGGGATTATTATTTACCTAGACCAGCAGGGTCACCATTATTGACTTGGGATCAGTCTGTAGAGTTGTTCTTGGAAAAGTTTCTCCTGGTGACTGAGCGAGATGCTCTACGCAGTCAGTTTGAGCTTCTTCATCAGGGTGCCATGACAGTCACGCAGTATGAGACTCATTTTATCGATTTGTCATGCCATGCTATTATTATACTTCCTACTGAGAGGGAGAGGGTGCGCAGATCTGTTGATGGGTTGATTCAGCCAATCCGGATTCAGATGGCCATGGGGGCGGTAGTGATATATCTTTTCACGAGGCGGCCAATGCGGTCCGCCGGATCGAGATGGCACTTGCACGAGGAGGTGGTCAGGGATCAGACAAGAGGCCTTGTCATTCTAGTAGGTTCAGCGGTACCTCATCTAGAGGTAGGGATTCATATGGCAGAGGCCACCCTCAAAGGCTGTTTTAGTCAGCACTTCAAGTTTCTCATGGTACTCCAGGCGGTGGTGTTCCTTAGCACTATTATTCGGATCAACAGTCCTTCAGTGCACCACCAGTCCCCATCAGTGCACCACCACTTAAGAGCTTCAGGGGAGGACATACAGGTCGACAGGGCCAGTAGTCTCAGTAGGCAAGCGCATGTTATGGTTGTGGTGACCTGAGTCACATTGTTAGGTTTTGCCCTCGAGCCTCGAGTAGTTCTCAGCATTAGGGTCCTCGCCCTATGATTCAGGCAGCATGTGATCCACAGGCCACCCAACCATCTAGAGGCGGGGGTAGGGATCATAGAGGTCGAGGGAGAGACCGTAGATGTGGAGCTCGGAGCGCCAGAGGCAGGGGTCAGCCAATCGCTGATCGTCCTAGAGACACAGTTCAGGGAGGTGCAGGCCTTGTTGTTATGCTTTGCCAGCCATGCCAGAGGCCGAGTCATCAGATGTTGTGATTACAGGTACTATATTGGTCTATGGTAGAGGTGCTTTAGTGTTATTTGATTCAGGGTCTACGTATTCCTATCTGTTGTCCTATTTTGCACTCTATTTGGTTATGCCTAGTGAGGCTTTGGGTGTTCTTGTATATGTGTCTACACCATTTGATGTTTCTATAGTGGTCGATCAAGTTCATTGTTCATGTGTGGTAGTATTTAAGGGTCATGAGTCTCGTGTTTACTTATTGCTCTAAGATATGGTGGACTTTGACGTTATATTGGGGATGGATTGGTTGTCCCCGTATCATGCTATTTTGGATTGTCACACTAAGACTGTGACCTTGGCCTTGCCAGATTTGCCCCGACTTGAGTGGAGAGGGACCCCAGGTCCTACCATCCGCAATATTATTTCGTATGTCAAGGCTCGACATATGGTCGAGAAGGGGTGTCTAGCATATCTGGCGTATGTTCGCGACTCTAGTGCAGAGGTACCATCTATTCACTCTGTTACTATTGTTTGGGAGTTCCCCGAGGTTTTCCTTCAGACTTGTCGGGTATGTTTCCCGGCAAGGATATTGATTTCTGTATTGATCTGGCTCCTGGTACTCAGCCTATTTCCATTCCGCTGTATCGCATATCCTCGCCGGAGTTGAAAGAGTTGAAGGAGCAACTTCAAGACTTGCTTGATAAGGGTCTCATTAGACCCAGTGTATCGCCTTAGGTTGCGCCAGTGTTGTTTGTGAAGAAAACAGATTGGTCGATGAGGATGTGCATTGATTACCGAAAGTTGAACAAGGTAACAATAAAGAACAAGTATCCACTGTCGAGGATTGACGATTTATTCAACCAGCTTCAGAATGCTAGGGTGTTCTCGAAGATAGATTTGAGGTCTGGTTATCATCAGCTAAGGATTAGGGCATCTGATGTCCCTAAGATAGCATTTCGCACTCGGTATGGGAATTATGAGTTTTTGGTCATGTCATTTGGGTTGACCAATGCCCTGGCAGCATTTATGGAATTGATGAACCGAGTGTTCAGGCCCTCTTTGAATTTGTTTGTGATTGTATTCATTGACGACATTCTGATATACTCCCTCTGTTAGGAAGAGCATGAGCAGCACTTCAGAGTGGTTCTTCAGACTCTAAAGGATAGTCGAATGTACGCCAAGTTCTCGAAGTGCGAGTTTTGGTTGAGTTCAGTTGCATTCCTAGGTCATGTCGTATCAGCAGAGGGTATTCAGGTGGACCAGAAGAAGATAGAGGTAGTCAAGAACTGGCCTCTACCATCTTCAGCTATAGAGATCCGAAGCTTCTTGGGGTTAGCTGGTTACTACCAACGGTTCACGGAGGGGTTTTCATCCATTGTAGCCCCGATGACTAGATTTACCTAGAAGGGTGCACAGTTCAGGTGGTCAGATGAGTGCGAGATGAGCTTCGAAAAGCTCAAGACATCTCTTACTATGCTTTTCGACATCTCTTACTACGGCACCAGAATTGGTTTTGTCCACGGGATCAGAGCCTTACACTATTTATTATGATGATTCCTGTATCGGGCTTGGCACAGTGTTGATGCAGAATGTCAGAGTCATAGCATATGCTTCAAGGCAATTGAAGATCCACGAGAAAAATTATCCAGTTCATGACCTAGATTTGGCAGCCATTGTTCATGCCTTTAAGATCTGGAGGCATTATTTATATGGTGTGACGTATGAGGTGTAGACAGATCATAACATCCTTCAGTACTTGTTCAAACAGAAGGAGTTGAATTTGAGGCAGCGGTGGTGGTTGGAGTTGTTGAAAGACTATGAAGTTTCTATCTTATACCACCCGGGGAAGGCCAATGTGGTTGCCGATGCATTGAGTAGGAAGTCTGCCATTATGGATAGTCTTGTCTGTATTCCCGTCAGCCAGAGACCGCTTGCTCTAGATGTTCAGGCCTCGTCTAATCGATTTATGAGATTGGATATTTTTGAGCCTAGCAGGGCGTTAGCTTGCACAATTGCTCGTTCGTTGTTGATGGAGCGTATTCGGGAGCGGCAGTTTGATGATCCACATTTGTGCATCATGAGAGACACAGTACAACGGGAGGTTCCAAGAAAATAACCTTGGGATATGATGGTGTATTGAGATTGTAGGGGCGAGTTTGTATGCCCGATGATGATGGTATTCGGCGGTCGATCTTAGCGGAGGCCCACAATTCTCAGTATTCTATTCATCCGGGCGTCGAGAAGATGTATTTGGATTTGAGATAGCATTATTGGTGGCACAGAATGAAGAAAGACATTGTTGCACATGTGGCTCGTTGTCTGAATTGTTAGTAGGTTAAGTACGAGCATCAGAGGCCCGGTGGTTTATTTCCTAGGGTTGAGCTTCCATAGTGGAAGTGGGAGAGAATTGCCATGGATTTTGTTACTGGCCTTCTGATGACTCAATAGAAGTTTGATGCTATATGGGTTATTGTTTATAGGCTGACCAAGTCATCGCATTTTATTCCAGTTTCCACCACCTATTCGTCCGAGAGATATGCTGAGATTTATATGAGAGAGATCGATCGCCTTTATGGGGTGCCTACATCTATTATTTCGGACCACGGTCCGCAGTTTACCTCTCATTTCTAGAGAGCGATACAGCAGGAGTTGGTCACCCAGGTTCAATTGAGTAACAACATTTCATCCCCAGACGGATGGTCAGAGTCCAAGAGGACTATTAAGATTCTTAAGGATATGCTCCGAGCCTGCATTATTGATTTTGGAGGCTCGTGGTACCAGCTCTTTCCTTTACCAGAGTTTGCCTACAACAATAGCTATCGGTGCAGCATTCAGATGGCTCCGTATGAGGCGTAGTATGGTAGGCGGTGTCGGTCCCCAGTCGAATGATTTGAGCCGGGAGAGGCACAATTATTGGGTACAGATCTAGCATAGCAGGCCTTGGATAAGTTTAAAATCATTTAGGACAGACTTTGTTCAGCTCAGTCTAGGCAGAAGAGTTATGCAGATCACAAGGTCAGGGATGTCACTTTCATGGTTGGTGAGTGAGTATTACTCCGTGTATCGCCTACGAAGGGCGTGATGAGATTCAGAAAGAAGGGCAAGCTTAGCCCTAGGTTTATTAGCCAATTTGATATTCTCGATCGCGTGAGAAAGGTGATTATATACTTGCTTTGCCTCCTAGCTTGTCAGCCGTACATCTGGTTATTCATGTATCCATGTTTCGAAGGTATCACGGCGATCCCGCCCACGTGTTTGATTTCGGCATTGTCCAATTTGACTAGGATCTGTCGTATGAGGAAGAGCCAGTGGCTATTTTAGACCGTCAAGTTTGACAGTTGAGGTCGAAGAGTGTTCCTTCAGTGCGTGTTAGTGGAGATGTCAGCCTCCTGAGGCATCGACCTGGGAGTCCGAGTTTGATATGGGAGCCGTTATCCCCATATGTTCCCCGACTCGGGTACTTCTTTCTTTTGTTCATTTGAGGACGAACAATTATTTTAGAGGTGGAGGATCTGACGACCCAAAGGGCCATCACCGTAATTCTCCCTTTCTCCGTGCTTCCGAGCCTTGAAAACCTTGCTTTTTGTTGCCTCGATTTGCGTGCACAGTCTGTGCCAAAGCCAAAAAAGTTTTATGTTAAAAATGTGAATTTTGTGAAAAATTTGAAGAATTTTAATATTAAGAATGATATAGTTGACTTTGGTCAACATTTTGGGTAAATGGATCCGGACCTGTGATATGATGGTCCCGGGAGGTCCATAGAAAAATATGGGACTCGGGCATATTCCCGGAATCGAAATCCAAGGTCCCAAGCACGAGTACGATTTTTTTGAAAGAAATTATTTATCTAAAAATGAAATGAAAAATTGATATGAAAATGAGTTAGAAAATATATATCGGGCTGGTATTTTGGTTTCGACGCCCGTTACAGGTCTTAAATGAGCGTTAAGCACTTTCTGTGAAATTTGGTCGAAATCGAACGTCGTTTGACTTTTTCGGACCTAAAAATATAAAGTTAGAAGTTTTTGAAGTTGAAATGAGAAATGAGGAATTTGAGGTCTTATTCATTGAATTTGATGTTGTTTTGGCGATTTGAGCGCTCAACTAAGTTTGAAGGATGCTGTCGAGTTAGTGTGTGTGTGGTTGGGAGCCCTGATTGCTCGGGAGTGATTTTAGGGTGGTTCGGGATGTTTTTGCACTTGGTAATGCATCAGAAAATCCGGTATGTTGCAGATAACTTTTTCCTATTCGCGAACGAGGCACTCGGCTCGCGTTCGTATAGCCCAACTTCCTACCCTTCGAGTCCGCGTCCTCCTGGCCACGTTCGCATAGATCTGCCAAGTCATCCTTCTCGTTCACATCCAAGGCCACGAGATCGCGTAGCTTCACCACCCCTCTTCATCACGTTTGCGGATAGTATCCTGCGTTCGTGTAGAGCAACCCCAAGACCCCCCTGCCTTCCTTCTTCGCGTTCTTATAGGCTCGATCGCGAATGCGATAGCTCCCAAACTTCCTTCATCGTAATCACGACCCTAGTTCGCGAACGCGTAGAACAAATTGCTTCAGTGAATTAAATTAAAACCACAACAGTTCACTTCATGAATTTCACACTTTCCTCACACGGACCTTTCTTCTTCACCCTCCATTGACGAGTCCCAAGCGTCCCTTCCTCCATAACTCTTTGGGTAAGTTTTCTTAACTTTATTTCCTTATTATTTCCTATCTAATTATTAATTTTGTAGCCCTAAATCATGAAATCAAACTAGAAATTATGGCATTTGGGTAGAACTAGTGCTTTTGGGATATTGGGCGATTCAACCTCAATTTGGGGTCGAATCTCAAAGAAAATTGCATATTTGAACTTGTGGGGTTATGGGTGATTGGGTTTTGGTCCGAGCCTCGAGTTTGGACCATGTGGGCCCTGGGCCGGATTTTGGTATTTCTAGAAAAATGATAGGAAATTCATTTCTAGGCTATGGAATTGTGTTTTTAAGCCATTATTGATAATATTGAACTAATTATGGCTAGATATCGTTGTTTCAGAGTTGGATTCTAGAGGAAAGGGGGGTGTTAGAGGCTTGATTGCTATTTTTCGACCGAGGTAAGTGTTTGTTATTACTTTGGCTTGAGGGATTAGGATTAGGATATTATTTGCTACGTATTAACTGTGGAGTACGGTGTATAGGCATGGTGATGGTTATCTATGCACCAGATTCTAGTATGACCTTGAGTCGTAATTGCTTTTAAATTCTAAAGATGTGATACAATTGAGTTAATTAATTGATAATTTAATTATGATGTGGTAGCTGAGAAGAAAAAGAGTTAAAGGAGGAAATGTAGCATTTTCCCTTGCCGGGACTTATTTATCGAATTGTTCTCCCATGCTGGGATGTTTAATTTTGTAGTTTATTCCCTTCCCCGATTGGTTGTGAATGTTGATTGGGTGAGGAAGAGAGACAATGCACGAAGGGTCATTCCGTACCATGTTTTGATAATTGTGCACGAAGGGTCATTCCGTGCCATGTTTTGAATAATTGAGCATGAAGGGTCATTCCGTGCCTTGATATGGGAGTTATGTGAGGAAAATCACGAAGGGTGATGCCGTGCACTATATCCGACGGTTTTGGTGAGAATGAGAGTAAAAGCACAAAGGTTGGTGCCGTGTTGTTGTTGATTTACTTGTTCTCTTTTATTGATGTTATTTATTTAGTTCCATCTCTTTGTTCGTTGATCCTATATCTGAATTGTTTCACCCCACAGCATGCCCCCTCCCTATTATGTGCTTAAATTATGTATATTTCTCTGTACAACACATATCTGTATAGGTTATTTGTGGTATGTCCTGTCTAGCCTTGTCACTACCTCGCCGGGGTTAGGCCAGGCACTTACCAGCACATGGGGTCGGTTGTATTGATGCTACACTCTATGCATTTTTTTTTGCACAGATCAGGACCCAGCTTTCGGACTGCAACAGTTCTAGACTGGGAGCCGACCTTCAGTACAGAGACTCCTAGGTAGTTTACAGACGTCTGCAAGACCTGAGTCTCTTCTATTTCATTTCTGTTTGTTTTCATTGCATCAAAATAGACCTTTTATGTATTTTCTTTCAGACTCCTATTGTAGTATTTCGTAGTAGGCCGTGAGCATTGTGACATTAAATCTTGGATAGAGGATGATATTAACTTTTCCGTATTTCTTTTAGTTTATATTAAATTGAGACTTCCGCTTAAAGTTACTGTTTTTATTATTATCTTGTTGATTAAAAGCTGGAAATGCATGTATAAGTTGGCTTCCCTAGCTCCGAAAGTAGGCTCCATCACGATTCCAAATGGTGGGAAATTCAGGTCGTCACAGTTTTAATCATTTTTTATGTGTGAAAACAAAAAAGGTACCTACAATTAGAATACAAATAATCTACAATTTATATACAAGATATCTAAAAAATGGATACATTAAATTTTAATATCCCAATTCTCATTTTAATTGTAGCATGATTGGCATTTTCGACATAATTGCATTTTTGATGAAGATTTGAGAAGTTTTAGTCTTCCCAATCTACAATTTATCTACAATTTTATAATTTATCTACAATTTCTGGAAATATGTTCTCTTCTTCTTCATCTTCGAGTTTCAATCTGAAATTCAGTCAAAATCAAGTCTAATTATGACGACCCAAAGGGATCATCACCATAATTTTTCCTATTTTCGTGCTTCCGAGGTCTTGCAAACCATGATTATAGTTGTCTCGATTTGCATGCGCACTCCGGGCACGTAGCCGCCATGTTTTTATGATAAAATATGTGAATTCTTTGAAACATTTGAAGAATTTTATACTAATATTGTTAAAGTTGACTTCGGTCAATATTTTGGGAAAACAGACCCGGACTCATGATGTGACGGTCCCGGAGGGTCCGTAAAAAAATATGGGACTCGGGGGTTCGCACGACCCCAAACCCGGTCGTGATGGCGCCCGGCCGCAAGGCTAGGCAAGCCTGACCAACATCTTCCAAAGAACGACATTCCAGCCCAAAGAGAAAACAAATTTAAGATAAAATAGCAAAATTCAGAAATATAAACTCCCGGCTAGGGATAAGCAGTACAAATGAAAAATATAGATGAACCAACAATACTCCCAAAACCATGGGATCGCGAGTACAGAGCCTCTAACAATACTGAATACAAGTCCGAATTGAAAATGAAACATATGTCTGCCGAAAACCACAAAGAAATAGACTGATAAAGATAGAGTAGGTGGTCCAGTGGATGTTGGGCCGCTACCTCAATACTCTGATAGCTCGGATAAGCAAGAACAACAACACTAGATCTCCGGGGCACCTAGATCTGTACACAAGGTGCAGGGAGTATGGGGTGAGTCTACCAACTCAGCCAGTAATAAGCATGTATAAAAACCCGAAAATAAGAAAACACGAAAAAACATAAAATAAAGCTATCTAGCAGATCAATACACTACAAGCCTCAGAGATATACATATAAAGCAACAGGAAATAAATGCATGAGATGCAATGCAATGCACGAACACTGCGGAACGTGCAGCCCGATCTATTGGGGTACCCCCGCTCACTGTGGGGGTTCGGACCCCGAAGGGCCTCCTACATATCAAGCGCAATATCATAGTAATATATGTTGCGGCGCGCAGCCCGAACCACTATCAGTCCAGTCACAGGAACAAAATAACTTACCATTCTTAGTTCCGTTATTCATTAATTATAGAATTAGGTGTTCAAAACCATAGAATCTGCCAAATCATGTTTAAACAGTGTTCTAATGCAGGACTGCCGTCATGAAAACATGTTATGATTCATAGAAACAATGATCATAATCCTCACAGGATCCAAATAACTGGCACGCGGCCCAAATATGTTCATAACCATACAAGTAGGAAGTTTACCGGCTCATCTATAACCAACAACACTGTACAATGCCACTCGGTCGGACTAAACCATAGTCCCCAATCATAATCGACCCTGCTCTCACAGTAAAGTACGTTTCTCGCCTGAATACAGTGTCACAATGTGATATACCGGGGTTTCAAACCCTCGGGTCATTATCTGCACCCATGACTCACCTCAAGCTGACTGCAAACTAGCTCGTAATGCCTTTCCCTCAAGAATTAACCTCCACGGATGCCAAATATGATCAAAACCAATAGGAATACGTAAAAATAGGCTAATGGAACATAACCCAATCGAAATAACTCGAAATATACCCAAAATACGAAGTTGGCAAAACCCGAGCCCCGGGCCCACTTCTCGAAAAATTTACAAAATTCACATATTTAGAATCCTCGTCTCGGCACGAGTCCATACATATCAAATTTATAAGAATCGGAGTCCATTTGACCCCTAAAATCAACACTTTAAGCTCACTTGGGTTTCAAGTCCTAACCACCATTTTTAACTTCCAAGGCCTTGAATCCTTAGTGTTTATTCCATGATTTTACACTATAATGACATACTTTAGGTCCAAGAGTTCTTACCTGATGAATTCCCTCAAAAATCTCTCCAAGAATAGCCCACAATCGCCTAAGTTCGAGGTCCAAATGTCCTTCTCTTTACAAAATCGCGAAAACACTATTTCATTAAACCCAGCCGACTTGGGCTTCTGCAGTCAAACTTCCGCTTAAGCGGCTTCCGCATACGCGACAATTTGACACTTCTCCGGCCCAACTTAAAATCCCATTGACCGCTTCTGCGGTCCTTGACCGCTTCCTGGTTTCCAACCCGCTCCTGCGGTCCCAGCCTTTCACCCTTGGTTGCTTCTGCGGCCGATCCCCCGCTTCAGCGGGCGCCGCCTACGCGGCCCATTGTCTACAAACGCGGAAATACCAGAAGGCAGACTACCAAATCTAAAGCAACTCCAAAAATTCTCGTTCAACCATCCGAAATCACCCCAAGGCCCCCGGTGTCCAAACCAAAATCACAAATATAATCAAACACCTCATTTAAAATTGCTCAAGCCCTGAAAACTCCAACATTAACACCAACAATCATCATTTTCCACAATTCAAAGCCTAAGATAACTTAGAGTTTTACAAAATCACATTTAATGCCGAAACCAACCAAACCAAGTCCGAATGACCTGAAAATTTGCAGACATATCTAAAATCACCTAACGAAGCTACTGCAACTCTCGGAATTCCATTCGACCCTGGGATCAAATTCTCACCTATCAACCGGAATTTGCCGAAATTTAACTTAGCCAATTCAAGCCTAATTCTACACCGGACCTCCAAAATCAATTCCGTTTTCTCTCCCAAGTCATAAATCACCATCCGAAACTAGTCAAATCATCGGAAATCCGTTGTGAGCCCTCTAACTCACAAGTACACATCCGGTTGGCTTTTCCAACTTAACTTTTCTTAAAAGAGACTATTGGTCTCATTTCTAACCAAATTCGACCTAACACCATTCAAACTCACCAAACTCATATATCAACACATGGGGAAGCATAATACGGGGATAACAGGGCTAAAATACAAAAGACGACGGGTCGGGTCATCACATCCTCCCTAACAAAAACAAATGCTCGTCCTCGCGCGGGTCAAGAAACATACATGGAGCCTTAATCAAACGAGGATATCTGCTCCGCATCTCCTGCTCAGTCTCCTAAGTGCCATCCTCCATGTGCCGACCTTTCCACTGTACCTTTACTGAAGCTATGTCCTTTGATCTCAACTTTCGAATTTGACGACCCAGAATAGCCACTGCCTCCACGTCATAGGTCAAATCCTCATCCAACTGGATCGTGCTGAAGTCTAATACATGAGACGGGTCCCCAACATACTTCAAGAGCATAGAAACATGAAAAACCGTGTGAACCCCCAAAAACCTGGGTGGCAAGGCGAGCATATAGGCCACCTCCCCAATCCTCCTGAGTATCTCAAAAGGTCCAATAAACCGCGGACAGCTTCCCTTTCTTTCCAAACCTCATCACGCCTTTCATAGGCGAAACCTTCAACAAAGCCTTCTCACCCACCATTTAAGATACATCCCGAACCTTCCGGTCCGCATAACTCTTCTGATGCGACTGAGCCGTACAAAGTCTCTCGTGGATAACTATCACCTTCTATAAGGCACCCTGAGCTAGCTCTGTCCCCAATAGGCTAGCCTCACCGGGCTCAAACCAACCAACTGGAGATCTACACCATCTCCCATATAAAGCCTCATACGACGCCATATGAATGCTGGAATGATAACTATTGTTATAAGCAAACTCTGCAAGCGGCAAGAACTCAGCCCAAGAACCTCTGTAATCAATAACACAAACACGCAACATGTCCTCCAATATCTGAATAGTACGCGCCTGTCTGAGGATGAAAAGCGGTGCTCATATGAATCTGAGTGCCTAACTCCCGATGAAAAGTCTTTCAAAGCTGGGAAGAAAACTGAGTACCCATGTCTGAGACAATAGAAACTGGAACCCCTTGCAACCGCACAATCTCTCTAATGAAAATCTCTGCCAACCGCTCTGAATAATAAGTGGTACACACCGAAATTAAGTGCGTAGACTTGGTCAACCTATCCACAATCACCCTAATAGAATAAAAGTTCCTCGAGGGAGACCACTCACAAAGTCCATAGTAATCATCATTTCCATTCCGGAATATCGATCTGCTGAAGTACACCATCGGGTCTCTGCTGCTCATATTTGACCTGCTGACAATTGAGACACCTAGCCACATAACTCACAATGTTCTTTTTCATTCTCCTCAACCAATAATGCTTCCTCAAGTCTTGGTACATCTTAAGGGCACACGGATGAATAGAATATTGCGAGTCGTGGGCCTTCTTTAATATCATCTCTCGGAGCCCATCCACATTGGGCACGCAAATCCGGCCCCGCATCCGCAACACATCATCATGCTGGACCCTGTCCCTTAGGACAAGAAAATGCGGGTCATCATACTGGCGCTCCCTGATGCGATCATACAAAGAAGACCGAGAAACACACAAGACAATGCCCGGCTGGACTCTGAAATATCTAACCGCACCATCCGATCGGCCAAGGCCTGAACATCAACTGCAATGGGCCTCTCCCCAACTTGAATGTACGCCAAGCTACCCATACTCACCGTCTTCCGGCTCAAAGCATCGGCCACCACATTGGCCTTCCCCGGATGATACAATATGGTAATATCATAGTCCGTGAGTAACTCAAGCCATCTCCGCTATCTCAAATTCAGATCTTTCTGCTTAAACAAATGCTAAAGACTGCGATGATCCGTATACACCTAACAAGATACTCCATATACATAGTGCCTCCAAATCTTCAACTCATGAACTATAGCAGCCAACTCTAAGTCATGAAAATACTTTTTCTCATGGGGATTAAATTGCCGGGAAGAATATGCAATCACTCTACCCTCCTACATCAGAACACACCCAATACCAATCCTCGAAGCATCGCAATATATCGTATAAGAACCTGAAGTTGCTAGCAATACTAACAATGGAGCCGTAGTCAACAATGACTTGAGCTTTTGGAAGCTCTCCTCGCACTCATCAGACCACACAAATGGTGTATTCTTCTGCGTCAATTTCGTCAAAGGCGAAGCGATAGATGAAAAACCCTGAACGAACTTACGGTAATAACCCGCCAAACCGAGGAAACTCCGAATCTCAGAAGCTGAGGACGGCCTGGGCCAACTCTGCACCGCCTCGATCTTCTTTGGGTCAACTTGAATACCACCACTGGACACCACGTGCCCCAGAAAAGCCATGGAACTGAGCCAGAACTCACACTTCGAGAACTTTGCATACAGCTTTCCTCTCTCAACCTCTGCAATACCACCCTCAAATGCTGCACGTGCTCCTCTTGGCTACGCGAGTACACAAGAATATCATCAATGAACACGATCATAAAAGAATCCAGATACGGCCAAAATAAACTATTCATCAGGTGTATGAAGGCTGCGGGGGAATTAGTTAGCCCAAATGACATATCTAGAAACTCATAATGCCCATATCTCATCCTGAAAGCTGTCTTCATCGTATCAGAATCTCTAATATTCAGATGGTGATAGCCTGAACGGAGATCAATCTTGAAGAATACCTTTGCTCCCTGAAGCTGGTCAAACAAATCCTCAATATAGGGCAGTGGATACTTGTTCTTTACTATCACTTTGTTCAACTGTCTCATTGTGCCATCATTTTTCTTAACAAATAACACCGGTGCGCCCCACGGCGACACACTCGGATGGTTTTGCCCCTGCTGCTCTACCATGACTACGGCCATGATTGCGTCCACGGCCTCTAGCTGGTGTCAATGGGGGTCGTCCACCTCGTCCTGTAGCACGAGTTCTCGCCATCTACGAGAGAATAGAATATAGAAGTTTAGTTCTCGGACCAACAAAACCGCACGAAAATAGGTCATGAATATGAAGTGTTTCCTTAAGGTTCTGCCGCCTCCCGAGGATAGATACGGATGTCTACGTAATGATCCGTCAGACTCTACCAAACCGGCTCATAACTCGTGAATCCTAGCAACCTGGCTATTATACCAACTTGTCACGACCCCAAACCCAGTCGTAACGGCGCCTGACCGCAAGGCTAGGCAAGCCCTACCAACATCTTCCAAAGAAGGGCATTCCAGCCCAAAGAGAAAACAAATCAAAGATAAAATAGCAAAATTCGGAAATATAAACTCCCGACCAGGGATAAGCAGTACGAATGAAAAACATAGATGAACCAGCAATACTCCCAAAACCATGGGGTCATGAGTACAGAGCCTCTAACAATACTTAATACAAGTCTGAATGGAAAATGAAACATATGTTTCACGAAAACTACAAAGAAAAAGAATGATAAAGACAGTGTAGGTGGTCATGCGGACGTTGGGCAGCTACCTCAATACTTTGATAGCTTGGATAAGCAACAACAACAACACTAGATCTCCGGGGCACCTCGATATGCACACAAGGTACAGGGAGCATGGGGTGAGTCTACCAACTCAGCGAGTAATAAGCATGTATAAAAACCCAAAGATAAGAAAACATGAATAACACAAAATGAAGCTATCTAGCATATCGATACAGTACAAGCCTCAAAGATATACATATAAAGCAATAGGAAATAAATGCATGAGATGCAGTGCAATGCATAAACACTGCGGAACGTGCAGCCCGATCCATGTGGCTACCTGCACTCACACTGGGGGTTCAGACTCCGGATGGGCTCCTACAGCCCAAGCGCAATATCATAGTAACATATGCTATGGCGCGCAACCTGACCCACTGTCAGTCCAGCTATATGCATGCAAGCCTCACAGGCACAAAATAACTTACCATTCTTAGTCCCGTTATTCACTAATTATTGAATTAGGTGTTCCAAACCTTAGAATCTGCCAAATCATGTTTAAACAGTGTTCTATGTAGGACTGATGTCATGAAAACATGTTATGATTCATAGAAACAATGATATCGTTCCTCATGGGATCCAAATAACTGGCACGTGGCCCAAATATGTTCGTAACCATCCAAGTAGGAAGTCTAGCGGCAAATCTATAGCCACCAATATCGTACAATGCCACTCGGTCAGACTAAACCATAGTCCCCAATTATAATCGACCCTGCACTCACAGTAGAGTACGTGTCTCGTCTCAATATAGAGTCACAATGAGATATACTGGGTTTCAAACCCTCGGATCATCATCTACACCCATTACTCACCTCAAGCCGGCCACAAACTAGCTCGAAAAGCCTTTCCCTTGAGAATCAACCTCCGCGGATGCCAAATCTGATCAAAACCAATAGGAATACGTCAAAATAGGATAATGGAACATAACCAAATCGAAATGACTCGAAATACACCCAAAAATACGAAGTTGGCAAAACCCGAGCCCCGGGCCCACTTCTACAAAAAAATACGAAAATTTTATTTTTAGAGTCCTTGTCTCGCCAAGAGTCCATACATATTAAATTTACAAGAATCGGATTCCATTTGACCCCTCAAATCAGCACTTTAAGCTACCTTGAGTTTCAAGCCCTAACCACTATTTTTAAGTTCCAAAGCCTTGAATTCGTAGTGTTTATTTCATGATTTTACACTATAATGACATACTTTAGGTCCAAGAGTTCTTACCTGATGAATTCCTTAGAAAATCTCTCCAAGAATCGCCCACAATCGCCTTAGTCCGAGGTCCAAATGTCCTTCTCTTTTCAAAATCGCGAAAACATTGTTTCACTAAACCCAATCGACTTTCGCTTCTGTGGTCACACTTCTACTTAAGCGGCTTCCGCCTACGCGACAATTTGACTGCTTTTGCGGCCCAACGCAAAATCCCATCGACCGCTTCTGCGGTCCTTGACCGCTTCCGCGGTTTCCAAACTGCTCCTGCGGTCCTAGCCTTTCACCCTTGGTCGCTTCTGCGGCCCATCCCCCGCTTCACCAGACGCCGCCTACGCGGCCCATTGTCCGCAAACGCGGAAATACCAGAAGGCAGACTCCCAAATCTGAAGTAACTCCAAAAACTCTAGTTTAACCATCTGGAATAAACCCGAGGCCCCGGGGGTCCAAACCAAAAACACAAATATGACCAAATATCTCATTCAAACTTGCTCTAGCCCTGAAAAAACCAACATTAACACCAAAAATCATCATTTTCCTTAATTCAAAGCCTAAGATAACATAGAGATTTCCAAAATCACATTTGATGTCGAAACTGATTAAACGAAGTCCGAATGACCTAAAAATTTGCAGACATTTCCAAAATCATCTAACAAAGCTACTGCAACTATCCGAATTCCATTCTGACCCTCAGATCAAATTCTCTATCAACCAGAATTCACGGAAATTCAACATAGCCAATTCAAGCCTAATTCTACATCGAACCTCCAAATTCAATTTTGTTTTCTCTCCCAAATCATAAATCACCTCCGAAACTAGTCAAATCATCGAAAATCCATCACGAGCCCTCTAAATCACAAGTCAAGTTCCGGTTGACTTTTCCAACTTAAACTTTCTTTAAAGAGACTATTGGTCTCATTTCTAGCCAAATTCAATCTAACACCCTTCAAACTCACCAAACACATATATCAACACACGGGAAGCATAATACGGGGATAGCGGGGCTGAAATAAAAAAGATGGTGGGTCGGATCATCACAGGCATATTTCAGGAATATAATTAGATGTCCCGAGCCCGAGTAAAGAAGTTTTAAAAGAAATTATTAATCTGAAAATGATATGAAAATTTAAAATGAAAATGCGTTTGAAATTATAAATTATAGATATTGGGCCCGTATTTTTGTTTCGGTACCCAGTATAAGTCTTAAATATGCGTTAAGTGCTCTCTATAAAATTAGGTCAAAATCGGACGTCGTTTGGCGTGTGTCGGACCTAAATATCTAAAGTTTGAAGTTTATGAGCATTAAATGAAAAATGATGATTTTGAGGTTTGATTCTTTGATTTTGATGTTACTTTAGCGACCTGATTGCTCGAGTAAGTCTGTAGGATGTTATTGAGTTAGGGTGTGGGTTTGGCTGGGAGCCCCGTGCACTCGGGAGTGATTCGAATGTGATTTGGGGTAGTTCTACACTTAGAAGATACATCAAAATTTTCAAACGAATTGCTGACTAGTTTTACTCTTCGCAAACGCAGCCCCAGGCTCGTGTTCACATTGCCCAGTGCCTCCTCTTCTTTGCGTTCGTGGAAACGCCCCGTGTTCGCACTGTTTGGCAACCTCTTCATCGCATTCGCATACACCCCCCTCACGAACGCATAGGCCAAGCCTCCTCCCTCAACTTCCCTTCTACGCGTTTGCGTGATTTCCTTTGCGAACGCATACGGTACCCAACCTATCTTCATCGCGAACGCGACCTAGCCCCGCTTTCGCATTAAGTTAAATGGTCCAATGATTTTATCTAAAAAACAGAACTTTCATTATGGGATTCCTTCATTATTTCCACACGAGCTCTTCTCCTTCACCCTCCACATACAAGTTTGAATAACCTCTTCATCCATAACTTTATAGGTAAATGTTCCTAACTTCATTTCCTCTTAAATTCTTCATCTAATCGCTAATTTCCTAGAATTAAATCATGAATTTAAAGTAGAAATTGGGAGTTTTGGGTAGAACTAGGGCTTTGGGAAGTTTGGGTGATTCAACCTCAATTTGGGGTCGAATCTTGAAATAAATTATATATTTGAACTCGTGGGATTATGGGTGTACGAATTTTTGTCTAATCCTCGAGTTTGGACCATGTGGGCCCGGGGTCGGATTTTGGTATTTTTGGAAGAATGTTAGGGACTTCCTCTCTAGGCTCTGGGATGTTTTTGGGGTCTTTATTGATACAATTGAATTGATTATGTATAGATACCATTGTTTCAGAGTTAAATTGTAGAGGAAATGCGGTATTAGAGAGTTGATTGCTATTATTGGACCGAGGTAAGTGTTTGTTCTAACTTGGATTAGAGGGAATATGATTAGGATATTATTTGCTAATTGCTAAATGATGTGTACGGTGTATAGGCATGGTGATGGTTATCTATACACCGGAGTCTAGCATGACCGGGGCTCTTTACTGTGATTGAACCGGACTTTGTGAAATATATCTCTTGTCTAATTGCTCCGTTTCAAATAATGTGAATGATTGAGAAAGTGTGTTGACTTTTCCCTATCCGGGACACGTAGCTTATTATTGTTGTTGCTCCCTTGTCGGGATATTTGGGTTGTTAGTTGTACCCTTTCTGGGTTTTGTTGGAAACACGTTCTCAAGGCATTATACTAAATGTGTATTCATATTTGTAGGTTTTGATGAATGACAAACTATGCGCAAATTGACATATGACGAGATCCAAGCACAAGCGCGAAATTGATATATAACAAGATTCAAGCACAAGACAAAGATCGAGATTAAGTTTTATATGAGTCGGTATTTAATTGTGATCTTGATCTGACAACTTAAACTCAAGACTTGGCTTCTCTCGTAAAAATACTTTTAACAAATCATGCATATTTAATTTAGAGCAAAATGATTTTAAATAATGCATATTTACTTTTGTCAAAATGATTTTTAAACACGCCTCTAAAATCTGGACTAAGATAATCGATTATGTACTTATGATAATCGATTATGCTTAAGTCAGCTGCTTGACAATCGATTGTGAACTAATGACAATCGATTGTGTTAAGGCAGTGAGCATCAGATTTTTCAAATCTGCATGACAATTGATTTTGAACCTTATGACTATCGATTGTGATGAGGCAGTGTCCATCAAAGTTTTTCAAAGCTCAAAATAATCGATTGTGAAGCTAATGACAATCGATTGTGAAGAGACAGTGTCCATCAGATTTTTCAAAGTCACAAAATAATCGATTGTGAACTTATGACAATCGATTGTGTTGAGGCAGTGTCTTCCAGACTTTTTCAAAGTTATTAAATAATCGATTGTCAAGAGGCAGTGTCTAAATTGATTTTTCAAGACTGATATATAGTCGATTGTTAACTTAGTATAATCGATTGTATAACCGACCGTTGCCAAAATATTTTCAAATACCGTCAGGTAATCGATTATTGATTCCCTATAATCGATTGTTTTAATTAAAATCTGGAAAGGATTTTTTGAACGTTGCTGAGTAATCGATTGTAGATTGTTGACAATCGATTGCTTTACGTAAAATCTGGAAAGGATTTTTTGAACATTGCCAGTAATCGATTATTGATCTTATATAATCGATTGTTATGCGTAAAATCTGGGATTGATTTTTGGAAAAACTGGTAAACAATCGATTGTGATAACTTGACAATCGATTGTCACTGAGTAATTTCAGCAACTCTTACTTGGCAATTAGGCAACGGTAATACAAGGTTTTTCAACTATAAATACAGCTTCAATTCAGTCTTTTAAGAACAACAACATACAACAACTGATCATACAATTGCTAAGGCTTGCATACTTTATTGCTTATCATTTTATATTCATTACATAAGCTTTTGAGAGCCAAATTCTTGTCAAAAGTTGTTGCGATCTTGAGCGTATTCTTTTTACTCATATCTACTCTTAAAGGAGTGTCTTGTTTGAGTGCTAAGTGTTTTTATACACTTGAAGGGAAGTGTTAGTCCCTTGTGTTGTAAGAAGGAACTTGTGTTTCCTTGGTTGAAGTCTTGGAGTGTTGTATCTCCGAGCAAAGGTTGTTGAGGCTTGTGTCCTCAAGTTGTAACGGTTTGTTAAGAACCCGTAAGCTTAACAAGTTAGTGGAAATCTCGAGAGAGTCTCTCGGGGACTGGACTAGCCACGGGTTGTGGTGAACCAGGATATATCGGTGCGTTTGTTCTAATTTATTTACTTATCGCACTTATTTATTTCCTGCAAATTTTAAATTCCGCAAGCTTACGCTAATTTTATTAAAACGCTATTCACCCCCCCCTCTAGCGTTAAGCGTATTATCTAACAATTGGTATCAGAGCCCAACTCTTTGAAGACTTAACCGTTTGAGAGAAACATCCATGGCTTCTACTCGTGATTCTTTTGCAGGAATAGGTGAAGGACAGTGCTCCACCCGACCACCGCTATTCGATGGTACAAATTATACATACTGGAAGGAGAGGATGATAATATTTGTACAATCAAATAGTTTTCATCTTTGGAAGGTCATAATGAATGGAGAACAAATTCCAACCAAGAAGGTTGAAAATGAATGGGTCCCAAAGTCCGAAGATGAATACGATGCGGATGATATCCGAAAGGTGCAAAATAATGCTAAAGCTATTAATTTATTATATTGTGCTGTAAATGCTGATGATTACAGGAAGATATCTCGTTATCAAGAGATTTCAAAAGTTCATGCGAAAAGAGTATGAACGAAAGGGCAAAAAGCAAGGAGATCAAATAAAGTGCTATGAGTGCGGAGAAACCGGGCACATTAAATCAAATTGCCCAAATGCTAAAAAGGAGAAGAAACCCTTCAAGAAGCAAAGAGCATACATATCTTGGGGAGGCGACTCTGGTGACGAGTCAAGTGAGGAAGAAGAACACGAAGCCGCAAATCTTTGTCTTATGGCACAAGAAGACAACAAAGAAGAGGTATGTCAAATTTCTTCCAAAAATTTCTTTTCCCTTGAAGAGATGCAAAATGCTTTTGATGAGTTGTATAGCGAATTTATTAGAGCTTCAAAAACTGTTAAGAGTATAAAAGAAAATGCTTCTTTAAAAGAAAAAGATTTTCAAAAACAACTCTCTCTTAAAGAAAAGGAATTGGAAAAACTGATTTTAGAAAATGAGAAGTAGAAAGAGGAAAACAAATTTTTTGGCAAGAGAAGCGCCGACAAGCCCGAAAGTTCTAGAAATTGTACTTCTTGCATGCATCTCAAAAATGAAGTAGAAAGGCTTAAGGGCACCTTAGATAAGTTTAGCTCTTCTCATAAAAATTTGAATGAAGTGCTTGTTAATTTGAAGTCAACCAAGCATGGCATAGGTTTTAGAAACGAGCCTAAAGAGAAAGTTGAAGCCAACCCCCAACCACCTAAGGCTCAACCTAGGATAAATAAAACAAATGCTCATCCTAGATACAACAAACCTAGAAATGGTTTTCATCAATCGCAACCTAGAAATAATCATGCTAGAAATAATGCACATTCTAGGCCAAACATTAGAAAGAGTTTTGAACCTTTTAGAACACCTAGAAATGACTTCCAACCTAGAAACAACTATTCTAGAAATGATGCATATCCTAGAACAAATGGTAGGAGAAATGTTCTTCATGATTTGCGCAATAGTTATATTGTCAAGAATAGAGCAAATGATTTTCGTCCGTCCAATTACTATCAACCTAGAAGGATGAATAATCCTAACGTGACTTGTCATTATTGTAGACGTATTGGACATATTGCTCCTACTTGTTTTACACGACATAGACATAACAGTCAATCACATCACTATGATTTGCCTAACCCCCAAGGACCCAAAATGGCATGGGTACCTAAAACTCATTAATTTGTTTTGTAGGTATGTTTGAAGGGATCAAGTGTACTATGGTACCTTGATAGTGGATGCTCCAAGCACATGACGGGAGACGAATCCAAATTCCTTCAACTAGAACACAAGGAAGGGGGAAGTGTTATTTTTGGTGATAACAACAAAGGAAAGATTATCGGCATCGGATCGGTCGGTAAGGATGAAATTTCTTCCATTAAGCATATATTACTTGTGAAAGGTTTAAAACATAATCTCTTGAGCATAAGTCAATTATGTGACAAGGGAAATCTTGTTTTATTTGATTCGGATGAATGCTTAGTTTTTAGACGTAGCGATTTTAAAATTATCCTTCGTGGTTTTAGAATGGATAACATTTATATGGTTGATCTTGCAAATTATTCACCCGAATATGTAAATTGTTTAATGAGCAAAGAGGATGATTCTTGGTTATGGCATCGTAGAGTAGCTCACATCAACATGCATCTTTTGAACAAATTGGTTTCACAAAATTTAGTCATTGGTCTTCCAAATTTGAAATTTGAAAATGACTCTATTTGTGATTCTTGTCAAAAAGGGAAGCAAACAAAAGCATCTTTTAAATCGAAAAACATTGTTTCAACTACTAGACCATTGCAATTGCTTCACATGGATTTGTTTGGACCATCTCGCATTGAAAGTCTTGGTAGAAATCGTTATGCCTTTGTTATTGTTGATGATTATTCCAGATTTACTTGGACTTTATTTCTTGCCCATAAAAGTGATGCTTTTCAGAATTTTAAATAATTCCTTAAACGTATTTAAAACGAAAAGGAAACAACCGTCACGTCACTTCAATTAGAAGTGATCATGGGGGAGAGTTTGATCACAATCTCTTTGCGGACTTTTGTGACGAACTCGGTATCGAGCATACCTTTTCCGCTCCCCGACCACAACAAAATGGGGTGGTGGAAAGGAAAAATAGGTGTCTCGAAGAGATGGCTAGAACCATGCTCGAAGAGGCTAAGATTCCCAAACATTTTTGGGCGGATGCCGTGAGTACCGCATGCAACATTTTAAATAGAGTAGTCATAAGGCTAATACTCATGAAAACCCCTTATGAACTCTACAAGGGAAGGAAACCAAATATCTCCCATTTTAGAGTATTCGGTTGTAAATGCTTTATTCATAACAATGGAAAAGATCAATTGGGAAAATTTGATGTCAAATCCGATGAGGGAATTTTTATTGGGTATTCTTCACATAGCAAAGCATATAGGGTATTTAATAATAGCACCCAAACTATGGAGGAATCCCCTCATATTGTGTTTTCCGAAAGTAATGCTCGCTTGGCGAGAGAGAATTCTTGTTCTGATCTTGCAGGTATTTTAAATAGTTTAAAAGACAAAGTACAAGAAGAAACTCCTAAGGAAATTCAAGATGAAATCTTGGAACAATCAACGGAGGAAACGCCACAATTGGAGAAAGAAACGAAAATGCCTAACGAGTGGAGGACAATCAAAGATCACCCTCTCGAATAAGTAATTGGCGACGTCGGAGAAAAGGTAAGTACCCGAAACTCCCTTAAAGACACCTTAAGACATACTGCTTTTGTTTCTCAAATTGAACCAACAACCATCTCTGAAGCAATTGGGGATGAATTTTGGACCTTGGCAATGCAAGAGGAGCTTAACCAATTCAAACAGAATGACGTTTGGGATTTGGTGCCAAGACCCGAAAATCATACCATAATTGGTACGAAATGGGTTTTTCGAAACAAACTAGATGAAAATGGTGCAATCACTAGAAACAAAGCTAGGCTTGTAGCAAAAGGCTACAATCAAGACGAGGGTATTGACTATGAAGAAACATATGCTCCCGTAGCTAGATTAGAAGCTATTCGTTTATTGCTTGCTTTTGCCTCTTCTATGAATTTCAATTTATATCAAATGGATGTGAAAAGTGCTTTTCTAAATGGTGTTATTCAAGAAGAAGTTTATGTTGAATAACCCCCCGGCTTTGAAGATTTTAAATCTCCCAATCATGTTTTCAAACTCAAAAAGGCTCTTTATGGTTTAAAACAAGCTCCCCAAGCTTGGTATGAAAGATTGAGTAAATTTCTATTGGAAAATGATTTCATTAAGGGGAAAGTTGACACCACTCTTTTTGTTAAGCATAAAAACAATGATATTTTATTAGTTCAAATCTATGTGGATGATATTATATTTGGTGCTACTAACAATGTTTTGTGCAAAGGCTTTTCCGATTTAATGACAAACGAATTTGAGATGTCTATGATGGGTGAGTTAACATTCTTTTTGGGATTACAAGTAAAGCAAATGAAAGAAGGTACGTTCATTTGCCAAGCGAAATATTGCAAAGAATTGCTGAAAAGATTTGAAATGACCAATGCAAAAGCAATGGCAACCCCCATGAGCACATCCGATCACCTAGACAAAGATGAGAAAGGTAAGGAAGTCGACATCAAAAAGTATCGAGGTATGATTGGCTCTCTCCTTTATCTTACTGCTAGTCGTCCGGACATCATGTTTAGCGTGTGCTTATGCGCTCGTTATCAATCGTGTCCGAATGAGTCTCACCTATCTGCGGTGAAACGGATATTGAAGTATCTTGTTGGTACTGTAAATGTGGGTCTATGGTACCCCAAAGGTTCTTCATGCCAACTTGTTGGCTATTCCGACTCCGATTTTGCTGGATGCAAATTGGACCGCAAGAGCACAAGTGGCACTTGCCATTTTCTCGGTAGCTCTCTCGTTTCTTGGTTTAGCAAGAAACAAGTAAGTGTTGCGTTGTCCACAACCGAGGCTGAATATGTAGCCGCGGGGAGTTGTTGCGCTCAAATCCTTTGGATGAAACAACAACTCTTGGACTATGGCCTAAGTCTTGATCATATCCCTCTTAGATGTGATAATACTAGTGCCATATGCTTGACGAAGAACCTCGCTCTTCATTCGCGAACAAAACACATTGAAATTAGACATCATTTTATAGGAGATCACGTTCTCAAGGGCGATGTCGAAATTGAATTTGTTGAAACCAAAGATCAATTGGCCGACATCTTTACAAAGCCCTTAGAGAAAGAGTCCTTCTTCCGAATTCGTAGTGAACTCGGGATCCTTGACTCCACGTTGATCTAAGTCATGCATTGCATTTTCCCTCTCACATGTTTTCTAACTTGAGCGTCGGAGACGTCTAACGTATTTTTGCAGGTATCGCCCTAAAGGCAGGGGGAATTATAAAGCTTGACGCACAGAACAATCGATTTCTCTTTTATATAATCGATTATCCAGTATCAATAATCGATTGTCTTGACATTATTTGCGTTATTATTGGCGTTTTTTTAAATAAACAAGTTTTTGATTATTCTATATTTTTTTGCTAATGGAAAAAGGGGGAAGATAACGGGTATGCACTCTAACTCAATACTTATCAGCATAAATTGAGGGGGAACAAATTGCATATCTATATACTTGTTGCATACTTTACTTGTCTTGAATCGTCATTATGAATTGCCTAATATGCATATCCCGCTTAAAGTTTGCCATTATCAAAAAGGGGGAAATTGTTGGAAACACGTTCTCAAGGCATTATACTAAATGTGTGTTCATATTTGTAGGTTTTGATGATGACAAACTATGCGCAAATTGACATATGACGAGATCCAAGCACAAGCGTGAAATTGATATATAACAAGATTCAAGCACAAGACAAAGATCGAGATTAAATTTTATATGAGTCGGTATTTAATTGTGATCTTGATCCGACAACTTAAATTCAAGACTTGGCTTCTCTCGTAAAAATACTTTTAACAAATCATGCATATTTAATTTAGAGCAAAATGATTTTAAATAATGCATATTTACTTTTGTCAAAATGATTTTTAAACACGCCTCTAAAATCTGGACTAAGATAGTCGATTATGTACTTATGATAATCGATTATGTTTAAGTCAGCTGCTTGACAATCGATTGTGAACTAATGACAATCGATTTTGTTAAGGCAGTGAGCATCAGATTTTTCAAATCTGCATGACAATCGATTGTGAACCTTATGACAATCGATTCTGATGAGGCAGTGTCCATCAAAGTTTTTCAAAGCTCAAAATAATCGATTGTGAAGCTAATGACAATCGATTGTGAAGAGACAGTGTCCATCAGATTTTTCAAAGTCACAAAATAATCGATTGTGAACTTATGACAATCGATTGTGTTGAGGCAGTGTCTTCCACTTTTTCAAAGTTATTAAATAATCGATTGTGAACTTATGACAATCGATTGTCAAGAGGCAGTGTCTAAATTGATTTTTCAAGACTGATATATAATCGATTGTTAACTTAGTATAATCGATTGTATAACTGACCGTTGCCAAAATATTTTCAAATACCGTCAGGTAATCGATTATTGATTCCCTATAATCGATTGTTTTAATTAAAATCTGGAAAGGATTTTTTGAACGTTGCTGAGTAATCGATTGTAGATTGTTGACAATCGATTGTTTTACGTAAAATCTGGAAAGGATTTTTTGAACGTTGCCAGTAATCGATTATTGATCTTATATAATCGATTGTTATGCGTAAAATCTGGGATTGATTTTTGGAAAAACTGGCAAACAATCGATTGTGGTAACTTGACAATCGATTGTCACTGAGTAATTTCAGCAACTCTTAATTGGCAATTAGGCAACGGTAATACAAGGTTTTTCAACTATAAATACAGCTTCAATTCAGTCTTTTAAGAACAACAACATACAACAACTGATCATACAATTGCTAAGGCTTGCATACTTTATTGCTTATCATTTTATATTCATTACATAAGCTTTTGAGAGCCAAATTCTTGTCAAAAGTTGTTGCGATCTTGAGCGTATTCTTTTTACTCATATCTACTCTTAAAGGACTGTCTTGTTTGAGTGCTAAGTGTTTTTATACACTTGAAGGTAAGTGTTAGTCCCTTGTGTGGTAAGAAGGAACTTGTGTTTCCTTGGTTGAAGTCTTGGAGTGTTGTATCTCCGGGCAAAGGTTGTTGAGGCTTGTGTCCTTAAGTTGTAACGGTTTGTTAAGCACCCGTAAGCTTAACAAGTTAGTGGAAATCTCGAGAGAGTCTCTCGGGGACTGGACTAGCCACAGGTTGTGGTGAACCAGGATATATCGGTGCGTTTGTTCTAATTTATTTACTTATCGCACTTATTTATTTCCTGCAATTTTTAAATTCCGCAAGCTTACGCTAATTTTATTAAAACGCTATTCACCCCCCCTCTAGCGTTAAGCGTATTATCTAACAGGTTTAATTGTTATGTTGTTGAAGTTCCCTAATGGGACTTCTTTTAAAGATATTATTTGTGCTATTCATTATAATATGGGATCGCGTGGCACGCCGTCAACTTATGAATTATAATATGGGATCATGTGAAACGCCATCCGCTTATGAATTATAATATGGGATCGTGTGGCACACCGTTCACTTAGAAACTATAATACAGGATCGTGTGGCACGCCGTCCACTTATGAACTATAATACAGGATCGTGTGGCACGCCGTCCACTTGTGAGATATGAATTGGGATCGTCTGGCACACATTCCACTTATGAACTGAGATATGGGATCGTGTGGCACGCCGACCACTTATATATGAGTTATGGTATTGAGATAGTTTCATTGTTATATTCGATAATCTGTTTTCACTATTTCTTCCCCGAGCATGCCCTTTCCCCTTTTTAGTTGATATTCTCGGTCATTATTTCTGTTGCTTTGTATATATTTATATAATTGCACAGGTTGTTTTAGGTAGGTCCTGTCTAGCCTCGTCACTGCTTCGCCGGGGTTAGTCCAGGCACTTACCAGCACATGGGGTCGGTTGTGCTGATGCTACACTTCTGTGCTTTTACACATATTACGGTACCGGAGCAGCTTTTGGACCACAAAAGTAGCCTATTCGGTCGGGAGCTGACTTCAGTCCAGGGACTTTGGGGTATTCTAGCTGGCATTCGCAGGCCGGAGTCTTTTTCTATGTTTATTTTGTTTTCATTGTACCGAGATAGACAGTATGCATCTCTTTCTTTTGCTCAGACTTGATTGTAGTACTCTTTAGTAGTCCGTGAGCTAGTGACACCAGATTTTGGGTAGAGATATGTTTTAAATTTCCGCATTTTTTATTTCAATTTTATTAAACTTAAAGTTTTTCGTATATTTATATTGTTGAGAGTTATCAAAGAATGTTTAAAGTTTGGCTGGCCTAGCTCCGTTAGCAGGCGCCATCACGAGTTCCAATGGTGGAAAATCCGGGTCGTGACACTAATCTTCACCAAAACCCTTCAAAATTGAGATATAAACTACAAACCATATTCCCGATTATTTTCAACAACACTCAATCCAAATAAATAATGACTTTTGAAAACCCAAATTTGAATTTAAAGCTTTGAAGCTTTTTAATGGCTATCAATGGTGGAAAACATATGGAAGAACAGATGAAAATGAAGATGAAGATGAAGAACAGAAATCTCCTTTCCATTTCAAAAATATGCAGCTTCGAGATCTCGTTTCCATTTCAAAGTTTGAATTTAATGTAGAATAAATCAATCCCAGATTTTCTTCCTGATTTTTCACGCGCTAATAATGGAAGATTCATTCATAATAAACGGATTGTATATAAATTGTAGGAAAACTGTAGACTGAGCGAGTAATATACATACTATGCACATATGTGGTAATAAGGTTTCATATATGGTATAGTTAGAAAAAATTCCCCACATGATAAGTAATTGAACACAAGGAATTTTTACATAAATAGCCTGCTTAATTCACTTTTTATTTTTCTAGCCGGTACATAGTTGTACACTAATTATATAAGGTTATATATTATACGTATATATCATATATTTGCCGCCTTAATTGAAGAATTAACCAAAATAGCAGCCAACTCAATTACGTAAACTGAAAATAGTCAGAGAATGTATAATATGCATAATCTATGTATAATCATATATAAGTAGTATATAATAATATGTATATTGATTGGATAAAGTAAACAATAAAATCGAGAAGCTACTTGTGTAAAGATCCCCTTTTCATTGAAGTAATTGGATAGACGAATATTTAGGTTAAACAAAGGAAGAACTAAGGGTAGGGTTCGAGGACATGAACTAATTGCCCTATTTTGTTTTGGTCAAGGACACCAAAACAAGGGAGATTTATCGAAACATCCGGTTTGATTCACTATTTATTCTTTTTAGCCGACATACATATATCATTATGCAACTAATTGTAAATAGTTATACACAAATTATATATGAATTATACATATATATTCTATATCGTGAATATTTTTATTTAAGCGGTCAGATACGATTGTTTAGGTTATATAAGGGAATAACTAAGGCTAGGTTGGAGGGGATTAACTAATTGCCCTAGTTTATTTTGGCTAAGGAGACAATAACATTTGTGAACGTAGTCTTCTCTTTTGCTATGCCATTGATAAAGATTTCTCTGCACTTGTGGTACACTTGATCCATATTTAGTTCATCACTAAAATGGCTGACAAGTAAAGGCTCAGTACAAGCTCTCATGCATTGTGTCGCATTGTATTCATCAAAAGAATCCATATGGATTTCTGAAGTTTCCATGACATCAATGGTGAAAGATCCCTCCTTTTCAACTATATACTTCACTTCTGCAGGAGATGGACAATATCCAGGAATGTTGAATGAATTCACTTTCTCTTCTTCTATTGATCCCTGCATATATTATTTTAATTATTTATGAATATGTATACATAAAAATATCATATAGATTTAGCACCAATTTATGCTTTATTTGTTTTTCTTAAAATCAAGATGTCTGAATTGGAATTCATATCTTTGTAATAATAATTGTATGCTTAATTAAGATGCTTTAAAGGCTAGAGGCGATATAATTAGTGTTAGTAATGGATAATGTAGTGGTAAAGAGTCACATTTACAAGAATGTTTAAAATAACTTACTTTAAACTTTATATTTTACTATTTATATTGACATGCTTTTTCTCCTAAGAAAATTGGCATGTTTAAGACACACTCTCATTTGTTCCTTAAACTTTATTATCAATCAAACGAGACTCCCACATAAAATGAAACTGCAGTATAAAAGTGGATCCGGTCCAAAAAGATAACTATTCTCAACGAAAAAAAAGACTAAATTAGAATAATATGTGTATTTTAAAAGTTTGGTTTTACCTCTACAATTAACTCTTTGAGAGCCATGACCAAAGGCTCCAAGTAGTAGCGACAAGCTTTGCTATAGCGATCTTCATTTTTTCTGCCCAGTATGGTCAATATCATACGCCCACCTTTCACCAATTCTATTGAACGATACTTGAGAAAATTTACAAAATCTCTTTCATATTGCTCGTAGTACGCTTTAACCACATCCAGTGGGCTTGTACTTGCCACGTAAATATTTTCTTTGTTATTCTCTATTCCATCAGGTACCTACTAGTCGAAAAATGAAATTTAGAGCCGATAAGTACTTATTCAAAGTAAATATTATATATATTAATTGCTTTTGAGTAACAAAAAAAGTTATTTTTGTGTGACCTAAAGTTACGGTTTCGAGTTGTGGAAGCACACATTAATGCTTGCAGTAGGGTAGGATGTCTACATCATATCCGTAGGAATGCCGCCCTTCCCCAAATACTATGTGAATGCGAAATGCTTTGTGCACTGAGATATCCTTATTTTATTTTAGTTGGTTTTGAGTATATCAATTTTGAAATGTAAGACAAGACAACTTATCGAAAGAGATTTCTTAATAAAATATAGGGTCTGAGCTTAGCTACACTTGAAGCTCCGACCCTGAAAGCAAAGGGTTAAGTTAAATTTGTGCATAACCTATCCTATATACCCTAAATTTGCATCTGACACCTATATTATTGATTTCAAAAAATAATTTAAAAATAGAAACAAATATAGGATTATGATTAATATAAATGTTCAAGTTCTTTTTCTTCAAGTTTGCTGACAAAATTACTTTGTACCGTAAACATAAGAAAAACTGCATCGCCATCTCCTAGAATAAATATGCAAGCAACCCATTATACTCCAACATGACATTAGAGAAGATAAAGGTCCAGAGTAACACTGCCACCCATTATAAAATAAAAAACACATGAAAGGATCATCAGAAAGAATTAAGCTCGCACGTCAAAGGTGTATTAAAGACATAATTAAATATATAAAAATATATTCTTTCTAATATTTTAAAGTTGTAGACGAGATTGATTCATCAGTATTTAACAATAAAAAAACATACTTGAGAAAGCCAGTGGAGACTGTAAGAGGAGTGGACAAAGTGCAGACTCTTAGAAGGGAAAAGTCTATTATAGAATGAACCAGCAACTCCGGAGACAAAACAATTATTTGGACCAAATCCATCTCCCATTTGTTTCCTCAGATCTTCGTACAACGCAGGCAACGACCGGAAAATGATATTGAAATCATTTCCGGGAAGATCATTTAAGAAAACATGAAATTCCGGCAACTGTTTTTGGCCATTGCTTTTGCGTTCTTCATAAATACTTTTAATAAGTCCAGAAATTGCAGCAAAAGTGTTAGGTCCAGAGGAACAACCTAACTCCGCAATACAAATGGTTTCTGGGGAAAGGCTGCGGTAGAGTGCAGCTATGGCTTCATCTCTTATTGACTTTGTTATTAGGATCACCTTTTGCTGTATACAAATGGAATGTAAATCAGATGGTTTCAATTCGTTTGTCATAGTTTGACTTGGCACAAAATTTAATAGAGAGTAAGACTTTTGAACTTTTATTTGTGTGGCTATAAAACTTTATATATCAGAAGGTCTCAAATATATGATAATATTTGTGTGGTTATAAAACTTTTGAAACTTATTATTTAAATAAGTAGTAGTATTTGTGTAGCTATGAAATGAAATAAAGAAATTATGATCCAGAGTTTATAATCTCTATGCGGAGATAAAAATTTGTGTAATTATATTATACCTGAAGCAAAGAATTTTTTGCATAGCTAGCGTCCCCAGTTCCTTCATTCATGTGAAGAACTTTGCAAACTTTCATTTCTTGGATCTTTCTGTATTATACGAATATATTATTTTTGAAATTAAAGTTCCAATGGGGTATCACTTATTTATAGAAGCGTGATACCAAAATTATCTTTAAAATTCCAACATTGTTAGACATATGAGAATTTTGGGTATTTTGGATTGAATATGAGAATTTTGGTTTGGATTTAGGGTTTTTGGTTTGAAAAAATTATAATTCAAATCCAATCAAAATAAGTTCAAATTGGTTCGGATTTTTTATGTTCGGTTTTGGATTAATTGGTTTGATATTATGGATTTTTAGTTTTGAGCATGAGTTGAGATATTTCTACTTTTCGCAAAATGAATATCCAAATGAGTATTCATATTAAATTGTCTAAGTAATTCTCCATTCTTGCCGGAATTATCCAAATAAAATATTCAACTAATGAAATTATCATAAAAATACAAAAAGACACTAATACGGCCAATAAGAAGTAGCTAGCAATAGTAAAATCATGTCCAAATAGAAAGTATTTTGATAATAACTTAGTAATTAATATTGAATAATTGAGTTAGAATTTAATGGGTAAAATATTGAACTTATTACTATTGACATATGGATAATATACTAAATATAAAGTGTAAAAATGTTGGATTATTGGATATTCAAAAATTCGAAATACCAAATTTAATATCCAATCCGAAATCAAAAAATGTTAAAAAATAAATTCAAATTCAATCAATAATCCGAAAATCCAAACCAAAAATTCAAAAAATTTAAATTTCGGTTTGGATTTTGGATTTGCCCAAACTATGCCCACCCCTATTTAGACATAGAACTAATTGAAACTTGAATTTAACTTGGAAATAATTTAAAGTTTTATGAGTAGATTATTTTTTGGACATAAAGTTTTTGTTTTAAAACTTCGCAAAAAAAAAGTTAAAATTTGTAAAGCAACATAAACCACATACCCAATATTATTTCACACAGCAAGATTTGAGTTAAAATCTATAAACAGATAAATATTCGAAAATAAATTCGGGAAAAAAAAGCTCCCAAATTTTATGACCAAATGAAAATTAACGACGTTTGGTTACCGGGATTAAGGTACTAACCTCATGATATGTATAATTATCCACGTTTATAACAATTGTCAAATACAAATACATGAATCACATCATTTAAGGAAAACATGTTAAATATACAAAACCACTTGGCTAGACAAAAGAGAGGCTGGGGCCATTGTACAATCAATACCACATGGCTTGTTGAGAACGAGGGCCAGCTATAGCATAAAGCCAAGGTCTTAGGTTGGATCTAGCATAAGGGAGCTAAAGGTTCCAAGTCGGGTGGCGAAATTAGAATATTTATCAAAAGAATCTAATAAACAAAAAAATAGTTATATAAAAAATTAAATAAATTCAAGACCTAATATATATACATGAAAACTAATTAACCTCATATGTGTATACGTCATTCCTCCTAGCTAGCTCTGCCCCTATCTTAGGACCCCCAATTATGAGGGCCCCATGTTTTTTTTTACTATATATGAACTAATTTTTAAAAAAAATTAAACGGTATAAATGAAATAGTACAATTTTTAAAAGAAAGGAAATTTAATATTTTAATGATTATTTTAAAGTGTAACGACCTGACCAGTCATTTTGAGCTTTTGCATTTCGCTCGCCAGTTCTCGAGCATGACTTGCCCCTGCGGAGTATTATGACTTATGTAAACCGTTGGTTTTGGTTTTCAGGATAATAAGAATGACTTTATAAGAACATTTCTCAGTTTGAAACTTGAAATTTGAAAGGTTTGACCAAGATTTGACTTGTTGGTATATGATCTCGGATCTGAATTTTTTTGATTTTGTTAGCTTTGTTAGGCGATTTAAGACTTAGGAGCGTGATCGAAATGCATTTTGGTGGTCCGTAGAAGGTTTAGGCTTGAATTGGCAAGATTGAGTTTTTTAGCGTTTTCCGGTTGATTAATGAGATTTTGACATAGAGGTCGGAAATAAATTCCGAAAGTTGCAGTAATTTCGTTGTGGCATTTGGGATGTACGTGTAAAGTTTCAGGTCATTTGGGCATAGTTTGATTGGGTTTTTTATCAAAAGCGGAATTCGGAAGATTTTGAAATCCTAGGCTTAAATTTGATGTGATTTTGGTGTTTTAATGTTATTTTGGACGTTCCGAAGATTGGGACCAATTCGAATATGGTTATGGGATATGTATGTGCTTTTGGTTGAGATCTCGGGGGCCTCGGGGTGATTTCGGATGGTCGACTGAGAAATTGGGAGTTTGGTGAATGCTGCAGATATGTTGTTTTGTTGTTTACGCACCTGCGAATATAAGACCGCAGGTGCGATGCTGCAACTACAGGAAGAATGGTCGCTGAAGCGAAAATGATCGCAAAAGCAGTTGTGGAGCCACACCTGCAAAGGCGCATGCGCGGGGAAGGCATCACATCTGCGATTTTTGGTAACTTAAGTGAAAGATTGCAGAAGCGGTTCTTAGACTGCAGATGTGGTGAATTGACCGCAGGTGCAAAAAGGCCTAGGTCAGAATGTATATATTTCACCCTTCACGATTTTGAGAGGATTTTTAGCATATTTTATTCAGGAGAAAGGTTGGAAGAGCTAATTGTCGAGGGAATTTAAGAGGATTTCGTGGAGGTAAGATTTTTTGACCCTAAACTTATTTCTATAATGAATTTTAACATTTTAAGCTTGAAATCTATGGAAAATCAGTACCAAAATTGGGTCTTTACGGCTTAGAAATTTGAGACCTTCCTATAGGGATTTGAGGGATCATCTGTGATCGGATTTTGGTATTCTTGATATGCATGAACTCGTGAGAGGATGAGAATTCCATTGATGTTAATTTTATCGAATTGTGAGATCTGGGCCCGGGAGCCGGGTGTGAGTAATTTTAGAAATTTTTATGTAATTTGGATATTTCTGAATAAGCTTTGTTCCCATAGTATATTTTAATAGTTATGTACTAATTGTGGCTAGATTTGGAGCATTTGAAGGTCGATTCGTGAGGGAAAAGGCATCGCGAGCTGGAGTTTGGACTGGATTGAGGTAAGTAATGATTGTAAATGAAGTCTTGAGAGTTTTAAACCTCGAATTTCACATGTTTGTGATACTTTGATGCGACGCACACGTTAGATGACGAGCAGGGAGTCATGCACCATTGGGGATTGAGACTTGGTCCGTCCCGTACAACTGTTAAGTCGGGTATTTGATTTGAAATCATATGATATTCCATATTATAGAGATTGATCTTATATTTTAGGATCTATGCCATGTTTAGGGACTTGTGCCGACCTGTTGAGACCCTTAGGGGCACTTGCATATTTTTTCCTTACTTTATTTGTTTTGAAAGCATATCCTTGGTCATGTTTTACCTGTTTATTGTTTAAATATAATTTATCATGTTACTTCTTAAAAATGAGAAAATTGTTTGGCGTGAGTAGCCTATTTTACTGATGGTTTGAGTGATCGTGAGGTTGATGTCTGAGTTAGACCAAGGGTCTGACTGCGAGGTTGATGACTAAGATAGACCGAGGGTATGATTGTGAGGTTAATGAGTGAGAGAGATCGAGAGTCTGGTTGTGAGGATTATATATTATGGATCGGGCTGCCCACTGCATATGAGGGGCCAGTTTATGAGCATACTAGTTTTCACTCCTCTTTAAAGTGAGTTTGTATTGAACATGATAGTTTTATTGCTGCTTTCACTCATTTTTAGACCGAGCCTCTATTGAAAATGTTGAACAAATATTTTAAATTACTTTATTTTAAACTGAAGTTTTTATGTTTTGGAATTGTTGAATATGAGAATTTTGGTTTGGATTCAGGATTTTCATTTTGAAAAATTATAATTCAAATCCAAACAAAATAAGTTCAAATTGGTTCGGATTTTTTAAGTTCGGTTTCGTATTAATCGGTTTGATATTATGGATTTTCAGTTTTGAGCATATGAGTTGACATGTTTCTACTTTTTGCAAAATGAATATCCAAATGAGTACTCATATTAAATTGTCTAAAAAATTCTCCATTGTTGCCGGAATTATCCAAATAAAATATTCAAGTAATGAAATTATCATAAAAATACGAAAAAGACATTAATACGGCCAATAAGAAGTAGCTAGCAATAGTAAAATCGTGTCCAAATAGAAAGTATTTTGATAATAACTTAGTAATTAATATTGAATAATTGAGTTAATATTTAATGGGTAAGGTATTGAAATTATTACTATTGACTTATGGATAACATACTAAATATAAAGTGTAAAAATTTCGATTATTGGATATCCAAAAATTCGAAATACTAAATTCAATATCCAATCCGAAATCAAAAAATTTTAAAAACTAAATCCAAATTCAATCCATAATCCGAAAATCCCAATAAAATATTCAAAAATTTAAATTTCGGTTTGGACTTCGGATTTGCCCAAACTATGTCCATCCCTATTTAGACATAGAACTAATTGAAACTTGAAAAAAATAAGTTTTTGAATATTGGATGAAAAGTAATTTTTGAAAGTGTGTTTGGACATGTATTTTCCTTCAAAAGAATTTAAATTTTTATGAGTAGAATATTTTTGGGATATAAAGATTTTGTTTTAAAACTTGGCCAAAAAAAAAGAAAGTTAAAATATGTAAAGCAACATAAACCACATACCCACTATTACTTCACACAGCAAGTTCTGAGTTAAAATCTATAACCAGATAAATATTCGAAAATGAATTCGGAGAAAACGAAAAACTAGCAAATTTTATGACCAAACGAAAATTAACGACGTTTGGTTTCCGGGATTAAGGTACTAACCTCATGATATGTATATCCACGTTTATAACAATTGTCAAATACAAATATATGAATCACATCATTTAAGGAAAACATGTTAAATATACAAAACCACTTGGCTAGACAAAAGAGAGGCTGGGGCCATTGTACAATCAATACCACATGGCTTGTTGAGAACGAGGGCCAGCTATAGCATAAAGCCAAGGTCTTAGGTTGGCTCTATCATAAAGGAAAAAAAGGTTCCAAGTCGGGTGGCTAAATTATAATTTTTATAAAAAGAATTTAATAAATAAAAGATAGTTATATAAAAAATTAAATAAATTCAAGACCTAATATACATACATGAAAAATAATTAACCTCATATGTGTATACCTCATTCCTCCTAGCTAGCTCTGCCCCTATCTTAGAACCCCCAATTATGAAGGCCCCATGTTTTTTTTATTATATATGAACTAATTTTTTTAAACAAATTAAACGCTTTAAATGAAATAGTACAATTTTTAAAAGAAAGAAGATTTAATATTTTAATGATTATTTCAAAGTGTAACGGCCTGACCGGTAGTTGAGCTTTGGCATTTCGCTCGCCAGTTCTCGGGCATGACTTGCCCCTGCGAAGTATTATGACTTATGTAAACCGTTGGTTTTGGTTTTCAGGGTAATCAGAATGACTTTAGAAGAACAGTTCTTAGTTTGAATCTTGAAATTTGAAAGGTTTGACCAAGATTTGACTTGTTGGTATATAATCTCGGATCTGAATATTTATGATTTTGTTAACACTGTTAGGCGATTTAAGACTTAGGAGCATGATGAAAATGCTTTTTGGAGGTCTGTAGAAGGTATAGGCTTGAATTGGCAAGATTGAGATTTTTAGCTTTTTCCGGTTGATAAATGAGATTTTGCCATAGGGGTCGGAAAGAAATTCCGAAAGTTGCAGTAGTCTCGTTGTGGCATTTGGGATGTGCGTGTAAAACTCAGGCCATACGGGCATAGTTTGACTGGATTTTTTTCCAAAAGCGGAATTCGGAAGATTTTTAAATCCCAGGCTTAAAATTGATGTGATTTTGTTGTTTTAATGTTGTTTTGAACGTTCCGAAGATTGGGACCAATTTGAATATGTTTATGGGATTTGTTTGTGCTTTTTGTTGAGATCTTGGGGGCCTCGGGGTGATTTCGGATGGTCGACTGAGAAATTGGGAGTTTGGTGAATGCTGCAGATTTGTTGTTTCCACACTTGCAAATATAATACCGCAGGTGCGATGCCGCAACTGCAGGAAGAATGGCCGCAGAAGCAGTTGTAGAGCCACACCAGCAAAGGCGTGGTTGCGGGGTAGGCATCACAGATGCGATTTTTGGTAACTTAAGTGAAAGATTCCAGAAGCGGCTCTTAGACCAAAAAAGAGGTACCGCGGATGTGGTGAATTGACCGCATGTGATATTTCAACCTTCACGATTTTGAGAGGGTTTTTACCATATTTCATTCAAGAGAAAGATTGGAAGAGCTAATTGACGAGGGAATTTAAGAGGATTTCGTGGAGGTAAGATTTTTTGACCCTAAACGTATTTATATAATGAATTTTAACATTTTAAGCTTAAAAGCTATGGAAAATAAGTAACAAAATTGGGGATTTACGGCTTGGAAATTGGAGACCTTCCTTCAGGGATTTGAGGTATCATCTGTGATTGGATTTTGGTATTCTTGATATGCATGAACTCGTGAGGAGATGAGGATTCCATTAATGTTAATTTTATCGGATTGTGAGTTCTGGGCCAGGGAGCCGGGTGTGAGTAATTAAATTTTTATGTAATGTGGATATTTCTGAGTGGGCTTTGTTCTCATAGCATAGTTTAATAGTTATGTACCAATTGTGGCTAGATATGGAGCATTTGGGGGTCGATTCGTGAGGGAAAAGGCATCGCCGGCTGGAGTTTGGACTGGATTGAGGTAAGTAATGATTCTAAATGAAGTCTTGAGAGTTTCAAACCTCGAATTTCACATGTTTGTGCTACTCTGATGTGACGCACACGTTAGATGACGAGCAGGGAGTCGTGCACCATTGGGGATTGAGACTTGGTCCGTCCCGTACAACTGTTAAGTCGGGTATTTGATTTGAAATTTTATGATATTCCATATTGTAGAGATTGATCTTATATTTTAGGATCTATGCCATGTTTAGGGACTTGTGCCGACCTGTTAAGACCCTTAGGGGCACTTTCATAAATTTTCCTCACTTTATTTATTTTGAAAGCATATCCTCGATCATGTTTTACCTGTTTATTGTTTAAATATATTTTATCATGTTACTTCTTAAAAATGTGAAAACTGTTTGGCTTGAGTTCCCTATTTTACTGATGGATTGAGTGATTGTGAGGTTGATGTCTGAGTTAGACCAAGGGTTTGATTGCGAGGTTGATGACTAAGATAGACCGAGAGAATGATTGTGAGGTTAATGAGTGAGAGAGATCGAGAGTCTGGTTGTGAGGATTATATATTATGGATCGGGCTGCACACTGCGCATATATATATATATATATATATATATATATATACACACACACACACACACACACGAGTGATATTTTGTGTGAGGGGCCAGTTTATGAACATACTATTTTTTACTCCTCTTTAAAGTGAGTTTGTATTGAACATGATAGTTTTATTGCTGCTTTCACTCATTTTTAGACCGAGCCTCTATTGAAAATGTTGAACAAATATTTTTATTTAGAAGTTTCTATGTTTTGGAATGGTTGAATATGAGAATTTTGGTTTGGATTTAGGATTTTCATTTTGAAAAAATTACAATTCAAATCCAATCAAAATAAGTTCAAATTGGTTCGGATTTTTTAAGTTCGTTTTCGTATTAATCGGTTTGATATTATGGATTTTCAGTTTTGAGCATATGAGTTGACATGTTTCAACTTTTCGCAAAATGAATATCCAAATGAGTACTCATATTAAATTGTCTAAATAATTCTCCATTCTTGCCGGAATTATCCAAATAAAATATTCAACTAATGAAATTATCATAAAAATACAAAAAAGACATTAATACGCCCAATAAGAAGTAGCTAGCAATAGTAAAATCATGTCTAAATAGAAAGTATTTTGATAATAACTTAGTAATTAATATTGAATAATTGAGTTAGTATTTAATGGGTAAAATATTGAACTTATTACTATTGACATATGGATAATATACTAAATATAAAGTGTAAAAATGTTGGATTATTGGATATTCAAAAATTCGAAATACCAAATTCAATATCCAATCCAAAATACAAAAATGTTAAAAAATAAATTCAAATTCAATCAATAATCCGAAAGCCCAAACCAAACATTCAAAAATTTAAATTTCGGTTTGACTTTGGATTTGCCCAAACTATGCCCACCCCTATTTTGACATAGAACTAATTGAAACTTGAAAAAAAAAGTTTTTGAAGATGAGATGAAAAGTAATTTTTGAAAATCTGTTTGGACATGCATTTAACTTGGAAATAATTTAAAGTTTTATGAGTAGATTATTTTTTAGATATAAAGTTTTTGTTTTAAAACTTCGCAAAAAAAAAAAAAAGTTAAAATTTGTAAAGCAACATAAACCATATACCCAATATTATTTCACACAGTAAAATTTGAGTTAAAATCTATAAACAGATAAATATTCGAAAATGAATTCGGGAAAAAAAAGCTCCCAAATTTTATGACCAAACGAAAATTAACGACGTTTGGTTACCGGGATTAAGTTACTAACCTCATGATATGTATAATTATCCACGTTTATAACAATTGTCAAATACAAATACATGAATCACATCATTTAAGGAAAACATGTTAAATATACAAAACCACTTGGCTAGACAAAAGAGAGGCTGGGGCCATTGTACAATCAATACCACATGGCTTGTTGAGAACGAGGGCCAGCTATAGCATAAAGCCAAGGTCTTAGGTTGGCTCTAGCATAAAGGAGCTAAAGGTTCCAACTCGGGTGGCGAAATTAGAATATTTATCAAAAGAATCTAATAAACAAAAAAATAGTTATATAAAAACTTAAATAAATTCAAGACCTAATATATATATATATGAAAACTAATTAACCTCATGTGTATACCTCATTCCTCCTAGCTAGCTCTGCCCCTATCTTAGGACCCCCAATTATGAGGGCCCCATGTTTTTTTTTACTATATATGAACTAATTTTTTTAAAATATTAATCGGTATAAATGAAATAGTACAATTTTTAAAAGAAAGGAAATTTAATATTTTAATGATTATTTTAAAGTGTAACGACCTGACCGGTAGTTGAGCTTTTGCATTTCGCTCGCCAGTTCTCGGGCATGACTTGCCCCTGTGAAGTATTATGACTTATGTAAACCATTGGTTTTGGTTTTCAGGGTAATCAGAATGACTTTAGAAGAACAGTTCTCAGTTTGAATCTTGAAATTTGAAAGGTTTGACCAACATTTGACTTGTTGGTATATAATCTCGGATCTGAATTTCTTATTTTGTTTGCTCTGTTAGGCTATTTAAGAGTTAGGAGCGTGATGGAAATGCGTTTTGGAGATTTGTAGAAGGTTTAGGCTTGAATTGGCAAGATTGAGATTTTTAGTGTTTTTCGGTTGATAAATGAGATTTTGACATAGGGGTCGGAAAGAAATTCCAAAAGTTGCAGTAGTCTCGTTGTGGTATTTGGGATGTGCGTGTAAAATTTCAGGTCATACCGGCATAGTTTGATTGGATTTTTTATCAAAAGCGGAATTCGGAAGATTTTTAAATCCTATGCTTAAAATTGATGTGATTTTGGTGTTTTAATGTTGTTTTGAACGTTCTGAAGATTGGGACCAATTTGAATATGTTTATGCGATATGTTTGTGCATTTGGTTGAGATAGTCGGGGGCCTCGGGGTGATTTCGGATGGTCGACTGAGAAATTGGGAGTTTGGTGAATGCTGCAGATTTTTTGTTTTTTTTGTTTCCGCACTTGCAAATACAATACCGCAGGTGTGATGCTGCAACTGCAGGAAGAATGGTCGCAGAAGTGGAAAAGGTTGCAGAAGCAGTTGTATAGCCACACCTGCAAAGGCGTGGGTGCGAGGTAGGCATCACAGATGCGATTTTTTGTAACTTAAGTGAAAGATTGCAGAAGCGGCTTTTAGACCGCAAAATAGATACCGCAAATGTGGTGAATTGACCGCATGTGCAAAAAGTCGTGGGTCAGAATGTATATATTTCACCCTTCACGATTTTGAGAGGGTTTTTACCATATTTCATTCAGGAGAAAGATTGGAAGAGCTAATTGACGAGGGAATTTAAGAGAATTTCGTGGAGGTAAGATTTTTTGACCCTAAACGTATTTCTATGATAAATTTTAACATTTTAAGCTTGAAAGCTATGGAAAATCAGTAGCAAAATTGGGGGTTTACGGCTTGGAAATTGGAGACCTTCCTATAGGGATTTGAGGTATCATCTGTGATCGGATTTTTGTGTTCTTGATATGCATGAACTCGTGAGAGGATGAGGATTCCACTAATGTTTATTTTATCGGATTGTGTGATCTGGGCCAGGAAGCCGGGTGTGAGTAATTTTAGAAATTTTATGTAATGCGGATATTTCTATGTGGGCTTTGTTCTCATAGCATATTTTAATAGTTATGTACTAATTGTGGCTAGATTTGGAGCATTTGGAGGTCGATTCGTGAGGGAAAAGGCATCGCGGGCTGGAGTTTGGACTTGATTAAGGTAAGTAATGATTGTAAATGAAGTCTTGAGAGTTTTAAACCTCGAATTTCACATGTTTGTGCTACTTTGATGTGACGCACACGTTAGATGACGAGCAGGGAGTCGTGCACCATTGGGGATTGAGACTTGGTCCGTCCCGTACAACTGTTAAGTCGGGTATTTGATTTGAAATCTTATGATATTCCATATTGTAGAGATTGATCTTATATTTTAGGATCTATGCCATGTTTAGGGACTTGTGCCAACCTGTTGAGACCCTTATGTTGGAAATAACGCTTTACGCTAGAGGGGGGGGGGGGTGAATAGCGTTTTAAAAATATTAAGCGTTTTAGTGCGGAATTTAAAAACTTTGCAGAAATTAAAACAAGTGCAGTAAAATAAACTTACACAATGATGTATCCTGGTTGGCCACAAACGTGGTTAGTCCAGTCCCCGAGAGACTCTCTCGAGATTTCCACTAAACTTGTCAAGCTTACGGGTGCTTAACAAACCGTTACAGCTGAGGACACAAGCCTCACCTAGGTGCTCGGGGATCACAATCCCAAAGACTTCAATTGCTCGGGGATACCAATCCCAAAGACTTCAATTGCTCGGGGATAACAATCCCAAAGACTTCAACTGCTCGGGGATAACAATCCCAAAGACTTCAATTGCTCGGGGATAACAATCCCAAAGACTTCAACTGCTCGGGGATAACAATCCCAAAGACTTCAACTGAGGAATCACAAGTTCCTCAACAAACGAGAATCGCAATTCTCTTACAAACACAAAACAAACTCACTTTACAAAGTACTCCTCAATGAGTAGATATGAGTAGAAATAGAAGATCACAACAACTTAGCTCAATAGAATGGCTCTTCAAAAAGCTTTATGGATGAATGAAAATGATGATCAATGTAAGAAAGCTTTTAGCAATGAAAATACTTAAATTGTATATGTTGTTGTTGTGAAAACACTGAGTTAAGCCTGTATTTATAGGTGAAAAACTCAGTCTTACCGTTGTCTAATTGCCAATTAAGGATTGCTGAAATTACTCAGTGACAATCGATTGTCAAGACTAAACAATCGATTGTTTGCCTATCAGATCAAAAATTCAATCCCAGATTTTACGTCAACAATCGATTACTTCAAATCAATAATCGATTATTTATAACGTTAAAAAATCCTTTCCAATTTTTGGCATAAAACATCGATTATCAAGAAATCAACAATCGATTATTTTAACAACGTTCAGAAAATCTTTTCCAGATTTTACGCAAAACATCGATTGTTAAATATCAACAATCGATTACCTGAAGGTAATTTGAAAATGTATGACAACGGTTAGTTCCAACAATCGATTATCAAATAGAACAATCGATTATAAATTAATTTCAAAACTTACTGTCTCATATATAATCGATTATCAAAAGCCATAATCGATTATTAATTAATTTCAAAACTTTCTGTCTCATATATAATCGATTATCAAAAGCCACAATCGATTATTAATTTATTTAAAAACACTGGGAGACATTTTTCTCATTCTAATCGATTACCATTAGTTCATAATCGATTTTTCTGAGTTTTGAAAACTTTGCCTCAGTTAACAATCGATTATCAAAAGTACACAATCGATTGTTATGCAGTTTGCAAAAACCTGATGTTAACTGACTTACTCACAATCGATTATCATTAATTCACAATCGATTGTCATGCAGTCTTGGCTTAGAGATACTCGATTATCATAAGTACATAATCGATTAGCTTAGCCCAGATTTTTGAGGCATGTTTGAAAAACATTTTAACAAATATAAATATGCATAGTTTAAAATCATTTGACACTTAAGTTAGATATGCATGATTTTGGAAAAATAATTTTAGTAGAGAAGCCATGTTATGAGCCAAGATTGAGGAATCAAGATCACAATTAATATTGACTCAATTATAACATTTCTAAACTTTGTCTTGAGCTTCTTGTAATGCATCCATTTTGTGCTTGTCCTTGAGCACTGCTATATATCGCTTATTGCTTTGTTTGACATTCATCAAAACCTACAAAAGAACACACGTTTAGTATATTGCATTTGAAACGTGTTTCCAACAATTTCCCCCTTTTTGATAATGGCAAACATAAGCGGGATATATGCAATAATTATTTTGATAATCCAAGACAAGAGTAAAGTATGCAATTTGATGTTCCCCCTCAATTCATGTTCCCCCTCACTTTAAGCATAAATGAAGTTGAGAGTGATATAGCATACTTCTTGATATCCCGTTTCTTCCCCCTTTTGCCATTAGCAAAAATTTACACAAGGGAAGAATATGAAAAAAATGTGAAATAAACACAAGTTTATTTATTGGAAAATTAAGATAGAGGAAGTAATCGATTATTGATACAGTAATCGATTGTTTGACGGCGATTTTCCTGTAGAATACTTGAGTATTTTGCGATACCTGCAAAAAAAATGTTAGACGCCTCCGACGCTCAAGTTAGAAATTATGTAAGAAATAAAATGCAATGCATGACTTAGATCAACGTGGAGTCAAGGATTCCGAGTTCACTACGAATTCGGAAGAAGGACTCTTTATCTAAGGGCTTTGTAAAGATGTCTGCCAATTGGCTTTTTGTTTCAACAAATTCAATTTCGACATCGCCTTTTAGAACGTGATCTCTAATAAAATGATGTCTAATTTCAATGTGTTTTGTTCGCGAGTGAAGAATGGGATTCTTCGTCAAGCATATGGCACTAGTGTTGTCACATCTAAGAGGAATGTGATCAAGACGTAGGCCATAGTCCAAGAGTTGTTGTTTCATCCATAGGATTTGAGCGCAACAACTCCCCGCGGCTACATATTCAGCCTCGGTTGTGGACAACGCAACACTAACTTGCTTCTTACTAAACCAAGAAACTAAAGCGCTACCGAGCAAGTGGCAAGTGCCGCTAGTGCTCTTGCGATCCAATTTGCATCCAGCAAAATCGGAGTCGGAATAGCCAATAAGTTGGCATGAAGAACCTTTGGGGTACCATAGACCCACATTGGTAGTACCGACAAGATACCTTAGAATCCGCTTTACCGCAGTAAGGTGAGACTCTTTTGGACATGATTGATAACGGGCACAGACGCACACGCTAAACATGATGTCCGGACGACTAGCAGTAAGATAAAGAAGAGAGCCAATCATACCTCGGTACTTTTTGATGTCGACTTCCTTACCTTTTTCATCTTTGTCGAGATGATCGGATGTGCTCATGGGAGTTGCTATTTCCTTTGCATTGTTCAAGTCAAAACGTTTAAGCAGTTCTTTGCAATACTTGCTTTGACAAATGAATGTACCTTCCTTCATTTGTTTTACTTGTAATCCCAAAAAGAATTGTAACTCACCCATCATGGACATCTCAAATTCGCTAGTCATTAAGTTTGAAAATTCCTTGCATAGAGCATTGTTAGTAGCACCAAAAATGATATCATCTACATATATTTGAACTAGCAAGATATCATTGTTTTCATGCTTGACAAATAAAGTTGTGTCAACTTTTCCACGAATAAAATTATTTTCTAAAAGAAATTTACTCAACCTTTCATACCAAGCTCGAGGAGCTTGTTTTAAACCATAAAGGGCCTTTTTGAGTTTGAAAACATGATTGGGAAAATTAAAGTCTTCAAAACCGGGGGGTTGCTTTACAAAAACTTCTTCTTGGATAAAACCATTTAAAAAGGCACTTTTCACATCCATTTGATATAAAATGAAATTCATAGAAGATGCAAAAGCAAGCAACAAACGGATGGCCTCTAATCTAGCTACCGGAGCATATGTCTCATCATAATCAATCCCTTCTTCTTGATTATAGCCTTGAGCCACAAGCCTAGCTTTGTTTCTAGTGATTATGCCATTTTCATCTAATTTATTTCGAAAAACCCATTTCGTACCAATTATGGTATGACCTTCGGGTCTTGGCACCAAATCCCAAACGTTGTTACGTTTGAATTGGTTAAGCTCCTCTTGCATTGCCAAGGTCCAAAATTCATCCCCAATTGCTTCAGAGATGGTTTTGGGTTCAATTTGAGAAACAAACGCAGTAAGATCTAAGGTATTTCTAAGGGAGCTCCGGGTACTTACCTTTCCTCCAACGTCGCCTATTACCTGATCGAGAGGATGGTCTTTGACTGTCCTCCATTCTGTTTGCTCTTTTGGTTCATTTTCCGATTGAGGAGCTTCTTCAATTTGTTGTTCCACCGTTTTGTCAATTTCTTTCCTTGGTGGTTCTTCTTGAATTTTGTCCTTTAGGCTTTCCAGAATACCTGAAAGATCAAGACCACAATCCTTTCTCGCCAAGCGAGTATTATCTTCGGAAAATACAATATGAGGAGATTCCTCTACAACTTGGGTTCTTTTATTAAAAACCCTATAAGCTTTACTACGAGAAGAATAGCCAATGAAGATACCTTCATCCGACTTTGCATCAAATTTTCCTAGTTGGTCCTTTCCATTGTTATGCACAAAACATTTACAACCAAAAACACGTAAATGTGAAATGTCAGGTTTTCTACCTTTGTAGAGTTCATATGGGGTTTTTAAGAGTATCGGCCGAATTGCTACTCTATTCAAAACATAGCATGCGGTACTCACGGCGTCTGCCCAAAAGTGTTTGGGAATCTTAGCTTCGTCGAGCATGGTTCTAGCCATCTCTTCGAGACTCCTATTTTTCCTTTCCACCACCCCGTTTTGTTGTGGTGTACGTGGAGCGGGAAAGGTATGCTCGATTCCGAGTTCATCACAAAAATCCGCAAAGAGATTGTGATCAAACTCTCCCCCATGATCACTTCTAATGGAAGTGACAGTTGATTCCTTTTCATTTTGAACTCTTTTAAGAAAAAGCTTGAAGCTAAGAAATGCATCACTTTTATGTGCAAGAAATAATGTCCATGTAAATCTAGAGAAGTCATCAACAATTACAAAAGCATATCTATTTCTTCCTAGACTTTCGATGCGGGATGGTCCGAATAAATCCATATGCAATAGTTGTAAAGGTCTAGAGGTTGAAACAACATTTTTGGATTTAAAAGATGCTCTTGTTTGCTTCCCCTTCTGACATGAGTCACAAATAGTATCACTTTCAAATTTTAAGTTAGGAAGACCAATCACTAGATTTTGAGAAATTAATTTATTTAAAAGATGCATGTTCATATGAGCTACTCTACGATGCCACAACCACGCATTATCATCTTTGCTCAACAAACAATCAACATACTCGGATGAGGAGTTTTCAAGATCAACCATGTAAATATTGTCAACTCTAAAACCACGTAGAATAATCTTGAAATCACTACGTCTAAACACTAGACACTCATCTGAATCAAACAACGCAAGATTTCCCTTGTCACATAATTGACTTATGCTCAAGAGATTATGCTTTAATCCTTTGACAAGTAATATATGCTTTATAGAGGATTTTTCATTCTTACCGACCGATCCGATGCCAATAATTTGTCCTTTATTGTTGTCACCGAATACAACGCTTCCTCCTTCTTTGTGCTCTAGTTGAAGGAATTTGGATTCGTCTCCTGTCATGTGTCTGGAGCATCCACTGTCAAGGTACCATAGTACACTTGATCCCTTCAAGCACACCTACAAGGCAAATTAATATTCTTTAGGTACCCATACCATTTTGGGTCCTTGGGGGTTAGGCAAATAACGACCATAATAATATGAAGAATCTCTATGCTTTGTAAAACACATAGGTGCAATATGACCTATACGATTGCAGTAATGACATACTACGTTCGGGTTGTGTTGATGCCTAGGTTGAGCCAACAAAGTTCTAGGCGAATGAAAATGATTAACACTAGATATATTGTTCCCATTTCTAGTGTAATATCTAGATGGTCTAAAGTCATTAGTGCTAGACTTGTTGAAGGACCTAGTGTCATGTCTAGGTGGTCTAAGCTCGTTCCTAGAGTTATTTCTTGGTTGCCGAAAATTACTATTTGTAGGCTTGTTTGCAAGAATCCTAGATTTGGATCTAGGTTGTCTAAAGATATTAGTTCTACCCTTATTTTCATACATTCTAGCATAATGTCTAGGTGGTGTAGTGGAGTTTTTGTTTTTATGCCGTTGATTTTTCTTAGGCGATTCTTTTTCACCAACTTTAAGAACTTCTTTACTACGAGTTTCTAAAGTTTTCCTAAGTTCTGTGTTTTCTAGTTTTAAGGACTCACAAGTAGTACAAGTAAAACAATTATCAACACAAGAGGCTTTATGCATGGTCTTGATGACTTGTCTAAGTTCTATACTATCATTTAACAAAAATTGATTTTCATTTGCAAGATTCTCGTTATCACGAGACAGATTTTCAACCCCTTTTTGAGCTAAAGAAAGACGTTCTTCGAAGTCCTTGTCTTTTAAAAAGAGTTGTTTTTGAAAATCCTCTCCTTGTAGAGAAAGAGTCCTTTGTAAATCTTTAATAGTCTTAGAAGCATTTACCAACTCATCATGCAGTTTGTTATAAGCAATTTGTATATCGTTAGATGTACTTACCTCGTCTTTTTCGTCTGCCATGAGGCACTGACCAGTTGATTCATCGTTTGTGCTGACCGCTTTTTGAGGCGTGTTTTCGTGCAATTCCTCAAGTTTGTCCCACATTTCCTTAGCAGTTTTATAGTGGGAGATTTTTTGCCAAAGTTCCTGATTCAAGGCGTTATGAAATATATTCATAGCTTTAGTGTTGTATTCACTTACCTTATCTTTCCCGACTTTTGTCGTCAGTTGATCACTGTGTTTAATAGCTTGCCATAGATACCAATCGTTTGCCATTGTAAAAACTTGCATTCGATATTTCCAGACTGAGTAGTCGTTTTCGTCTAATATTGGAGGTGACATGCTGCATTCTCCTTCACCTATTCCTGCAAAGAAATTTAGAGTAGAAGCCATGGATGGTTCTCTCAAACGGTTAGGTTTTTCAGAGAGTATGGCTCTGATACCAATTGTTGGAAATAACGCTTTACGCTAGAGGGGGGGGGGTGAATAGCGTTTTAAAAATATTAAGCGTTTTAGTGCGGAATTTAAAAACTTTGCAGAAATTATAACAAGTGCAGTAAAATAAACTTACACAATGATGTATCCTGGTTGGCCACAAACGTGGTTAGTCCAGTCCCCGAGAGACTCTCTCGAGATTTCCACTAAACTTGTCAAGCTTACGGGTGCTTAACAAACCGTTACAGCTGAGGACACAAGCCTCACCTAGGTGCTCGGGGATCACAATCCCAAAGACTTCAATTGCTCGGGGATACCAATCCCAAAGACTTCAATTGCTCGGGGATAACAATCCCAAAGACTTCAACTGCTCGGGGATAACAATCCCAAAGACTTCAATTGCTCGGGGATAACAATCCCAAAGACTTCAACTGCTCGGGGATAACAATCCCAAAGACTTCAACTGAGGAATCACAAGTTCCTCAACAAACGAGAATCGCAATTCTCTTACAAACACAAAACAAACTCACTTTACAAAGTACTCCTCAATGAGTAGATATGAGTAGAAATAGAAGATCACAACAACTTAGCTCAATAGAATGGCTCTTCAAAAAGCTTTATGGATGAATGAAAATGATGATCAATGTAAGAAAGCTTTTAGCAATGAAAATACTTAAATTGTATATGTTGTTGTTGTGAAAACACTGAGTTAAGCCTGTATTTATAGGTGAAAAACTCAGTCTTACCGTTGTCTAATTGCCAATTAAGGATTGCTGAAATTACTCAGTGACAATCGATTGTCAAGACTAAACAATCGATTGTTTGCCTATCAGATCAAAAATTCAATCCCAGATTTTACGTCAACAATCGATTACTTCAAATCAATAATCGATTATTTATAACGTTAAAAAATCCTTTCCAATTTTTGGCATAAAACATCGATTATCAGGAAATCAACAATCGATTATTTTAACAACGTTCAGAAAATCTTTTCCAGATTTTACGCAAAACATCGATTGTTAAATATCAACAATCGATTACCTGAAGGTAATTTGAAAATGTATGACAACGGTTAGTTCCAACAATCGATTATCAAATAGAACAATCGATTATAAATTAATTTCAAAACTTACTGTCTCATATATAATCGATTATCAAAAGCCATAATCGATTATTAATTAATTTCAAAACTTTCTGTCTCATATATAATCGATTATCAAAAGCCACAATCGATTATTAATTTATTTAAAAACACTGGGAGACATTTTTCTCATTCTAATCGATTACCATTAGTTCATAATCGATTTTTCTGAGTTTTGAAAACTTTGCCTCAGTTAACAATCGATTATCAAAAGTACACAATCGATTGTTATGCAGTTTGCAAAAACCTGATGTTAACTGACTTACTCACAATCGATTATCATTAATTCACAATCGATTGTCATGCAGTCTTGGCTTAGAGATACTCGATTATCATAAGTACATAATCGATTAGCTTAGCCCAGATTTTTGAGGCATGTTTGAAAAACATTTTAACAAATATAAATATGCATAGTTTAAAATCATTTGACACTTAAGTTAGATATGCATGATTTTGGAAAAATAATTTTAGTAGAGAAGCCATGTTATGAGCCAAGATTGAGGAATCAAGATCACAATTAATATTGACTCAATTATAACATTTCTAAACTTTGTCTTGAGCTTCTTGTAATGCATCCATTTTGTGCTTGTCCTTGAGCACTGCTATATATCGCTTATTGCTTTGTTTGACATTCATCAAAACCTACAAAAGAACACACGTTTAGTATATTGCATTTGAAACGTGTTTCCAACACCTTAGGGGCACTTTCAAAAATTTTCCTCACTTTATTTGTTTTGAAAGCATATCTTCGGTCATGTTTTACCTGTTTATTATTTAAATTTATTTTATCATGTTACTTCTTGAAAATCTGAAAACTGTTTGGCTTGAGTTCCCTATTTTACTGAAGGTTTAAGTGATCGTGAGGTCGATGTCTGAGTTAGACCAAGGGTCTGATTGCGAGGTTGATGACTAAGATAGGCCGAGGGTATGATTGTGAGGTTAATGAGTGAGAGAGATCGAGAGTCTACTTGTGAGGATTATATATTTATGGATCGAGCTGCATGCTGTGGCGATATGTTGGATCGGACTGCACACCACAACGTTATAGTACTTGGGCTGTGGGAGCCCCTATGGAGTCTGCATACCCCTTAGTGAGCATAGTCGAATATATATATATATGTGGATCGGGCTGCATGTCGCAACGATAAGTGTATTAGGGTACAAGGCGCAATAATTACTATATGGTAACTATCTAGTGTGAGTGCTGAGTGTGGACGCTGATTGGTAAGAGTTGACTCATGAGTGACTGAGAGGCTTACACACACACACACACACGAGTGATGTTTTGTGTGAAGGGCCGGTTTATGAACATACTAATTTTCACTCCTCTTTAAAGTGAGTTTCTATTGAACATGATAATTTTATTGCTACTTTCACTCATTTTTAGACCGAGCCTCTATTGAAAATGTTTGAACAAATATTTTAAATTACTTTATTTTAAACTGAAGTTTTTATGTTTTGGAATGGTTTTGAATTTCTGTTATGCCAAGGGGCTCTATACGAGCTATGCTCTCCCCGAGGGGCCAAATCACTTTCACTATATATATATATATATATATATATATATATATATATATATATTAAGGGGTGGTAATTTGAGCCCAAACCCGTTTAACCCGCGCAACTAACCCAGAGATTAATGGGTTGGGCTACAACATTTTAGTTCATGGGTCAATTGTGGTTGAGCCAAGTTAACCCATTATTTATTATAGCCTATTATGACACATTTAACAGCCCAATTACAACCCATGAAACTCATCTACAACAAAGGATCTCAACCCAATTTATCTAAAAATTTACTTAGTTGTCCTAATTTTTTTCTTTGTATTTTTAATTTTCTATTCTTTTATTTTTCTACACCACTCACCCACTCACCTTAGCCTTACCCCCCTCTTCCCAAAAAACAATATTTTACTTTTTTTTCTGTATTTTTAATTTTTTATTTTTGTGTTTCTGTGCCACCCACCCTCCCTCCTAACCCCCACCCCCAATCTCCACCCCAAAACCCCTAACGAAAATATCAATTTTTTTTTGTATTTTCAGTTTTTGTTTTTATTTTATTTTTATTTTATGCACAACCCACCCTACCCTAACCCCACCCAATCCCCACCGCTGCGCAAACCCCCTCAAAAAAATATTTTACTTTTTTTTTTTTACATTTTTAATTTTTAACTTTTATTTTTATGCACCACACCCTACGCTACCCCTATCCCATCCGGACAAACCTCCTCAAAATTTTTTTTACCTTTTTTTGTATTTTTAATTTTTAATTTTTTTATTTTTATGCACCACCTACCCTACCCCACCCCAACTCCCTATCCCCCTATCCATAAAATATTTATCAACATATTTTTTAAAGTAAAATATTTATTTATGCAAGATTAGCATGGTTCTAAAACATGGGTCAAGCTGGGCGGGTTGGGTTATGACCCATTGCTTAAGCCATCTTGACAAAACCCATCTTAGCCCAAATATACTTTGGGCTGGGTTGGGCAATAACCCATTTATTACCTAACCCATCTTGACCCGCCCAAATTCAGCCCAACCCACCCATTTGCCACCTCTAGTGTGTATATATATATATATATATATATATATATATATATATATATATATATATATATATATATATATATATATATATATATATATATATATATATATATATATATATATATATATAAATATACTTTGGGCTGGGTTGGGCAATAACCCATTTATTACCTAACCCATCTTGACCCGCCCAAATTCAGCCCAACCCACCCATTTGCCACCTCTAGTGTGTATATATATATATATATTATCAAACCTCTATGGGAAAGGTTAGAAAGATATTTTTTAAAGGAATTCTACTGAAGATGGAAGTTTAACAAAGCAATTTTATTTGTATCATGTTTTTGGAAATATGCGGTATCGTCTGTGGTGCCATGAAGTGGTATACGTGATTTCTTACGGCTCAGATTTTATTTTCTTTTATTACTTACTGGGTTGGAGTACTCATATTACACCCTGCACCTTCTGCGCAGATTCAAGTACTTTTGAGCTTGGTGGTAGTTTCATCGAAGTTAGCAAGGTAGCTGTCTGGCGATCGCGGCTGTGCTTTCTACCTTTTTATTCTTCTTTATGTATAAATTTTGACTTTTCCCGACCATATTGGTATTGATGTGGTTAGACTGTTGTAGTAGATGCTCAACACTAGTGACACCCCAATGTTGGGTTCGTGTGTTATTTTCGCACTGTTCATTTATACATATATTATGAAATATTTATTTAATTAAAGACTTAAAAATGACTCTTAATGATTATAGGCATAAATGGATATCGTGTGAGCTGACCATGTCTTCACGACAGGCGCCATCGCGATCAGGTCTCAGTTTATGGTTATGACAAAATGATTGAATATTATTTTAGGAAATAAAAATAGTAGTTTGGACAAGAAATTGCTTTTTGGAGATTTTGTGATACGAAAGTAATTTCTTTTTCTACTACTTTGACTAAAGGCCCAAATGTTCACTTTGTTTATTTTTTGGCTATCTCATCATTACTAAAACGAAAAATTGCTCCTTTCCTGCCAAAACAAGAATAGACAAGAGCCCCTAGAAGTTTTTACAGCCTTTATAAAATAAAAATAAAAAAGAAAAAAGGAAAAAAACAAGAATCAAGAACCAAATTAAAAATAAAATAAATTGTGGGTTTTTTCATTTCTCTTTGAAGGTAGAAAAATAGACTTGATTAACTATATATATATATATATATATATATATATATATATATATATATATATATATATATGAGACTCGTTTTATTGATTTGGCACGCCATGCTATTGTTATACTCCCCACTGAGAGGGAGAGGGTGCGGAGATTTATTGAGGGGTTGATTTAGCCAATCCGGCTTCAGATAGCTATGGGAGCCGGTAGTGATTGTCTTTTCAGGAGGCAACCAATGCGACCTGTAGGATAGAGATGGCACTTGCATGAGGAGGTGGTCAGGAGTCACAAAAAAGGCCTCGTCATTCTGGTAGGTTTAGTGGTACCTCATCTGGAGGTAGGGATTCATATGGTAGATGCCACCCTCAGAGGCCCTTTCAGTCAGCACTACATGTTTCACATAGTACTAAAGGTGGTAGCAGTTCTAAGTAGCACTATTCTGATCAGCAGCAGATTACTGCACCACCGCCTTAGAGCCTTCGAGGAGGCCATTCAGGGTAGTAGGGTCAGTCACAGTTTTCTCAGTTGCCACATTCACGTGGGTGTTATGAGTGTGGTAAACTCAGTCACATCAGGAGATATTGCCCGAGGTTGAGAGGTGCTCGGTCGCAGTAGAAGGTTCCTCGTCCAATGATTTAGGCAGCTGGTGATCCATAGGCCTCCAGCTATCTTGAGACGGGGGTAGAGGCCATAAAGTGGGGGTAGGGAGCATAGAGGTGGAGCTCAAACCGCCAGAGGCGTGGGTCAACTAGTGGCCGATCGTCCCAAAGGCATAGTTGAGGCGTTGTTATGCTTTACCAGGTAGGACAGAGGCTGAGTCATCAAATGCTGTGATCATAGGTACTATTCTGGTCTGTCATAGGGATGTTTCCGTGCTATTTTATCTTGGATCTACGTATTCATATGTGATGCCTATTTGCATCCTATTTGGTTATTCCTAGTGAGGCCTTGGGTATTCTTGTATACGTGTCTACACCGGTGGGTGATTCTATAATGGTCGACCAATTGCATTGTTTATGTATGGTAGTATTTGAGGGTCTTGAGACCCGTGTCGACTTATTGCTCTTCGATATGGTAGACTTTGTCGTTATCTTACGGATGGATTGGTTGTTCCCATATCATGCTATTTTGGATTGTCACGCCAATGCCGTGACCTTGGCTTTGCCAGACTTGCCCCAACTTGAGTGGTGAGGGACCCTAGGTCATGCCACCCGTAGTGTTACTTCATATGTCAAGGCGCGACGCATGGTCAAAAAGGGGTATCTAACATATATGGCGTATGTTCGTGACTCCAGCGCAGAGGTTCCATCTATCGACTATGTTCCTACTATTCTGAAGTTCCCCGAGTTTTACCCTTCAGACCTGCTGGGTATGCCGCCCGACAGGGATATTGATTTATGCATTGATCTGGCTCCGGGCACTTAACCTATTTTCATTCCACCGTATCGCATGGCCCCGCCAGAGCTGAAAGAGTTAAAGGAGCAGCTTCGGGATTTGCTTGATTAGGGTTTCATTAGACATGGTGTATCGCCTTGGGGTGCGCCAGTGTTATTTGTGAAGAAAATGGATGGGTCAATGAGGATATGCATTGATTACTGATAGTTGAACAAGGTAATGATAAAGAACAAGTATCCGCTGGATGATTGACGATTTATTCGACCAGCTTCAGGGCACTAGGGTGTTCTCGAAGATAGATTTGAGATATGGTTATCATTAATTGAGGATTAGCGCGTCTGATGTCCTTAAGACAGAATTTCGCATTCGGTATTGTCATTCTGAGTTTTTGGTCATGTCCTTTGGGTTGACCAATGCCGGGGCAACATTTATGGAGTTGATGAACCGAGTGTTTAGGCCCTATTTGGATTTGTTCGTGATTCTATTCATTGATGACATTCTAATATACTCCCGTAGCTAGGAGGAGCAAGATCAGCACCTTAGAGTGGTACTTCAGACTCTGAAGGATAGTCAGTTATACACCAAGGTCTCGAAGTGCAAGTTTTGGTTGAGTTCAGTTGCATTCCTCGGTCACGTTGTTTCAACAGAGGGTATTCAGGTGGATCCGAAGAAGATTGAGGCAGTCAAGAACTGGCCTTAACCAGCGTCAACTATCGAGATCCGGAGTTTCTTGGGGTTAGCAGGTTACTACCGACAATTCGTGGAGGGGGGGGGGGGTTTCATCTATTGCAGCCCGATGACTAGATTAACCCAGAAGAGTGCCCAGTTTAGGTGGTCAGATGAGTGCGAGATGAGATTCTAGAAACTCAAGACACCTCTGACTATGACACCGATATTGGTTTTACCCACGAGAACAGGGCCTTGTACCATCTATTGTGATGTGTCCCATATTGGGCTTGGTGCAGTGTTGATGAAGAATGGCAGATTTATAGTGTATACTTCGGGGAAGTTGAAGATCCACTAGAAGAATTATCCAGTTCATGACCTAGAGTTGGCAGCCATTGTTCATGCCTTGAAGATTTGGAGGAATTATCTTTATGGTGTGACGTGTGAGGTGTACACGGATCACAAGAGCCTTCATTACTTTTTCAAACAGAAGGAGTTGAATTTGAGGCAGATGAGGTGGTTGGAGTTGTTGAAAGACTATGATGTTTCTATCTTATACCACCCGGGAAAGGCCAATATGGTGGCCGATGCATTGAGTAGGAAGTCCGCCAGCATGGGTAGTCTTGCTTATATTCCAGTCAGCCAGAGGCCGCTTGCGTTGGATGTTCACGCCTTGGCCAATCATCTTATGAGGTTGGATATTTCTGAGCCTAGCAGGGTGTTAGCTTGCACGATTACTCGATCTTCATTATTGGAGCGTATTCATGAGCGACAAATTGATAATCCCCAGTTGTGCGTCTTGAGAGACACGGTCTAGCCTGGAGGTGCCAATAAAATGACCTTGGGAGAGGATGGTGTATTGAGATTGCAGGGGCGAGTTTGTGCGCCAAATGTTGATTGTATTCAGGAGTTGCTCTTAGCGGAGGCCCATAGTTCTCAGTTTTCTATCCACCGGGGCACTGCGAAGATTTATAAGGATCTGAGGCAGCACTATTGGTGGTGTAGGATGAAGAAGGATATAGTAGCGTATGTGGCTCGATGTTTGAACTATCAGCAGGTTAAGTACGAGCATCAGAGGCCTGGTGGGTTATTTTAGATGATTGAGCTTCCCGAGTGGAAGTGGGAGAAGATTAGCATGGATTTCGTTCCTGGACTTCCGATGACTTGGAAGAAGTTTGATTCTATATGGGTCATTGTTGATAGGCTAACCAAATCAGCGCATTTTATTGCAGTTGCCACCACCTATTCGTCCGAGAGATTATCTGGGATTTATATCAGAGAGATCGTTCGCCTTCATAGGGATCCTATATCTATCATTTTGGACCACGGTTAGTCTGAGAGGAATATTTAGATTCTTGAGGATATGCACCAAGCCTACGTAATTGATTTTGGAGGCTCGTGGGACCAGTTCTTGCCTTTAGTAGAGTTTGCCTACAACAAAAGCTACCAGTCCAGCATTCAGATGGCTCCGTATGAGGCGTTGTATGGTAGGCAGTGTCGGTCCCCAGTAGGATGGTTTATGTTGGGAGAGGCTCAGTTCTTAGGTACAGATCTAGTATAGGAGGCTTTGGACAAGGTCAAGATCATTCAGGACAGACTTCGGTCAGCTAAGTCTAGGCAGAAGAGTTACGTAGTCCGAAAAGTCAGAGATGTTTCTTTCATGGTTGGAGAGCGAGTATTGCTCCGTGTATCACCTATGAAGGGCATGATGAGATTCGTGAAGAAGGGTAGGCTTAGCCATAGGTTCATTGGTCCATTTGAGATTTTTGAGCGAGGGGGAGAGTTGGCTTATAGAATTGCCTTGCTGCCTAGCTTGTCAGTAGTGCATCCAGTTTTTCATTTATCTATGCTTCGGAGGTATCACGACGATCCAGCCCATGTATTAGATTTCAACACTGTCCAATTGGACAAGGATCTGTCATATGAGAAGGGGTCGGTGGCTATTTTAGACCGGCAGGTTCGACGGTTGAGGTCGAAGAGTTTTCCTTTAGTGCGTGTTCAGTGGAGAGTGTTGGAAACACGTTTCAAATGCAATATACTAAACGTGTGTTCTTTTGTAGGTTTTGATGAATGTCAAACAAAGCAAAAAGCGATATATAGCAGTGCTCAAGAACAAGCACAAAATGGATGCATTACAAGAAGCTCAAGACAAAGTTTAGAAATGTTATAATTGAGTCAATATTAATTGTGATCTTGATTCCTCAACTTGGCTCATAACATGGCTTCTCTACTAAAATTACTTTTCCAAAATCATGCATATTTAAATTAAGTGTCAAATGATTTTAAACTATGCATATTTACATTTGTTAAAATGTTTTCCAAGCATGCCTCAAAAATCTGGGCTAAGATAATCGATTATGTACTTATGATAATCGAGTATCTCTAAGCCAAGAATGCATGACAATCGATTGTGAATTAATGATAATCGATTGTGAGTAAGTCAGTTAACATCAGGTTTATGCAAACTGCATAACAATCGATTGTGTACTCATGAGAATCGATTGTTAACTGAGGCAAAGTTTTCAAAACTCATAAAAATCGATTATGAACTAATGGTAATCGATTAGAATGAGAAAAATGTCTCCCAGTGATTTTAAATAAAATGATAATCGATTGTGGCTTTTGATAATCGATTATATATGAGACAGAGAGTTTTGAAATTAATTAATAATCGATTATTCCATTTGATAATCGATTATATATGAGACAGAGAGTTTTGAAATTAATTAATAATCGATTATTCCATTTGATAATCGATTGTTGAAGCTGACCGTTGTCATATATTTTCAATTACCTTCAGGTAATCGATTGTTGATATTTAACAATCGATGTTTTGCGTAAAATCTGGAAAAGATTTTCTGAACGTTGTTAAAATAATCGATTGTTGATTTCCGGACAATCGATGTTTTATGCCAAAAATTGGAAAGGATTTCTTAACGTTATAAATAATCGATTAGTGATTTGAAGTAATCGATTGTTGACGTAAAATCTGGGATTGAATTTTTGATCTGATAGGCAAACAATCGATTGTTTAGTCTTGACAATCGATTGTCACTGAGTAATTTCAGCAATCCTTAATTGGCAATTAGACAACGGTAAGACTGAGTTTTTCACCTATAAATACAGCTTCAACTCAGTGTTTTCACAACAACAACATATACAATTTGAGTATTTTCATTGCTAAAAGCTTTCTTACATTGATCATCATTTTCCATTCATCCATAAAGCTTTTTGAAGAGCCATTCTATTGAGCTAAGTTGTTGTGATCTTGAGCGTACTATTTCTACTCATATCTACTCATTAAGGAGTACTTTGTAAAGTGAGTGTGTTTTGTGTTTGTAAGAGAATTGCGATTCTCGTTTGTTGAGGAACTTGTGATTCCTCGGTTGAAGTCTTTGGGATTGTTATCCCCGAGCAGTTGAAGTCTTTGGGATTGGTATCCCCGAGCAATTGAAGTCTTTGGGATTGTTATCCCCGAGCAATTGAAGTCTTTGGGATTGTTATCCCCGAGCAGTTGAAGTCTTTGGGATTGGTATCCCCGAGCAATTGAAGTCTTTGGGATTGGTATCCCCGAGCAACTGAAGTCTTTGGGATTGGTATCCCCGAGCAATTGAAGTCTTTGGGATTGTGATCCCCGAGCACCTAGGTGAGGCTTGTGTCCTCAACTTTAACGGTTTGTTAAGCACCCGTAAGCTTGACAAGTTTAGTGGAAATCTCGAGAGAGTCTCTCGGGGACTGGACTAACCACGTTTGTGGCCAACCAGGATACATCATTGTGTAAGTTCTTTTTACTGCACTTGTTTTAATTTCTGCAAAGTTTTTTAAATTCCGCACTAAAACGCTTAATATTTTTAAAACGCTATTCACCCCCCCCCTAGCGTAAAGCGTATTGTTCAATAATTGGTATCAGAGCCATACTCTCTGAAAGACTTAACCGTTTGAGAGAATCTTTCCATGGCTTCTACTCTAGACTCTTTTGCAGGTATTGATGAAGGACAATGCCCCACAAGACCTCCTTTGTTTAACGGGACAAATTATTCATATTGGAAAGAAAGGATGCAGATATTCATCAGATCAAACAGCCCTTACTTGTGGAAGGTGTACACCAAAGGAAATGAGGTTCCTGTCAAACAGGTGGAAGGAGAATGGGTGCCAAAATCAGAAGAGGAATTCAACGCCGAGGATAATCGAATGGTCCAAAATAACTTTAAAGCTATTAATTTATTACTTTGTGCTGTTAATGCTAATGATTACAGGAAAATCTCCTGCTGCAAAACAACGAAAGAAATGTGGGACAAGCTTGAGGTCACTTACGAAGGGACTGACCAGGTAAGAGAAGCTAAAATTGATTTCTTAACTCATGCTTACGAATAGTTCCATATGAAGGAAGGCGAAAAGGTAGACGAGATGTTTGAGCGGTTCTCATCAATAGTGAATGATCTCCACGCGCTCAAGAAGACGTTCACAGACAGAGAACTAGTTCGAAAAATCCTTAGGAGTCTAACACCGGCATGGCGATCAAAGGCCGATGCGATTCAAGAGTCAATTGGAATCACGAACGTCACCATAGACGCTCTTAGAGGTAATCTTAAGACTTATGAATCCACTATTCTTAACCCTGTTATTGATGAACAAAGAAGGCAAAAGATTGCTCTAAAGGCGAGCACAAGTCAATCACCAATTGAAGAGGATGGAGATAGCGAATTTGGACTCATCATCAAAAAGTTCCAAAAATTCATGCGAAAAGAATATGACCGCAAAGGGAAAAAGCAAGGTGAGCAAGTTAAATGTTATGAATGTGGTGAAACAGGGCATATCAAAACAAACTGCCCAAATCTTAAAAAGGAGAAGAAACCCTTCAAGAAGCAACGAGCATACATATCTTGGGGAGGAGATTCCGGAGACGAATCCAGTGAAGAAGAAAATGAAGAAGCGGCAAATCTCTGCCTCATGGCACAGGAAGAAAATCAAAGTGAGGTAAGTCAAATCTCTTCTCAAAATTTTTATACTCTTGATGACATGAGAAATGCCTTTGATGAATTGTATGCTGAATTTCTCAAAGTTACAAAAACCGTCACTAGCTTAAGAGAAAGTGCTTCTCTAAAAGAACAAGATTTTCAAAAACAGTTGTCATTAAAAGAAAAAGAATTAGAAAAATTGGTTTTGGAAAATGAGAAGCTACTAGAACAAAACAAGTTTTATGGGAAAAGAAGTTCTGACAAGCCCGAAAGCTCTACAAAAAATTGTGCTTCTTGTGTAGACCTTAAGAATGAAGTAGGTAGATTAAAAGGCACACTAGATAAATTCAACTCCTCTCATAAAAACTTGAATGTGGTGCTTGATAACTTGAAATCAACCAAGCATGGAATAGGCTTCATAAATGAAGAAGAGGTTGATGCAAAAACCCAACCACCTAGAGCTCAATCTAGGATTAATAACAAAAATGTCTTTCCTAAAACAAACATGCATGCTAGACAAAATATTAGGAGATCTAGACATGACCTTCCGCCTAGCAATCGTCACCATAGACATGATGCATATTTTTAGGCACAACAGTGATCATGCTAGAAGATCCCGAAATGTTCATGGTGCTCAAATTAGGAGAAATGAAAATAGAGTAAACAATGTGCATTATTCTAGCTACTATGAGCCTAGACGCATGCATAATCCAAATGTGACATGTCATTATTGTAGACGAATTGGTCATATTGCTCCCGCATGCTTTACTAGACATAGACATGCTACTCAAACATATCATTATAGTATGCATAACCCTCAAGGACCCAAAATGGCATGGGTACCAAAAGAGCATTGATTTGTTTTGCAGGTGTGCTTGAAGGAATCAACTGTAGTAGATGCTCCAAACACTTGACGGGAGACGAAGTCAAAATTCCTTCAATTAAAGCACAAAGAAGGAGGAAGAGACGGAAAAGTCGAGTTAGTTTTTTTTAAAATCGGAAGTATTTTCGAAAATTTTAAAAGACAAAATACAAGGAAGACAAAGGCAAAATTGTGGAAGAAGCTTCTTAAATTGAAGAATGAGCCAAAAGACCAAAATGAATGGAAGATGTTCAAAATCAGGTAATTGGCAAAGTCGAAGGGAAGGTAAGTACCCTAAACCCTCTTAAGAACATCCTAGGACAAAATTCTTAAGAGTTCACGTTTTTCACCCGACTACACTAGTTTCAAAGTTATTATTTCATTTATAGATTACTGACTTGAGCGTCGGAGATGTTTAATTCTATTTTGCAGGTATCCCCCAAAAGGTAAGAGGAAAGTATAAATTGTCCTGATACAAGAAAAATCGATCATAATCGATTATTTATGCTTACAATCGATTATCAGTATCAATAATCGATTATTAATTGATTCAATTTTTTTGAAATCTTATTGAATGTTTACATTGCTTGATAGAATTAAGTATCATCATTTTTAGCATCCCCCTTCCAAACAATCGATTATATGTTCTGCCAATCGATTATTTGCCAAAATCCAAACTCTCTGTGAGTGAAACAATCGATTACTATATATTGACAATCGATTATCTGTTTTAAACTTATGTTACCGTTTTGGCTCTACAATCGATTCCTGTCAGGTCATAAATATGAAAAACAATCGATTACCAAGTTTGACAATCGACTATCTTTTTCAAATTTTTTTTTACCGTTCTGGCGTGTAATCGATTTGTCAGATCTTTTTCATTAATGATAATCGATTATTCTATTCAAACAATCGATTATGGAACGGTCAGTGAATTTATTTTTACCGTTTCAGACTTCAAATCTCTTCAAATCTTTTCCAATAGGTGTAAGATTCATTCCTTCTCTATATATAGGCTACACATATGCTCTTGTATACTCACTCAAGCCTCCCAAGCATCAAATTATCTTGTTATCTTTGAAAAATCCTAGCACATCTTCTTCAAAAATGTCAAGCCGCAACTCCAAACGTGCTCGTTCCAAACAAGGTGCTTCTTCTTCTCGCCATCCATATCAAGATGGATTGGTTCTATTCTTTGAATCCGATGAAGAGCTCACCCGTTTCTTAACCAAATTTGAGAAACGCCTTATTCTCCCTCCTCGCTTTTCAACAAACGCTCTTGTTGCACCATTCATTCCAGCCGCAAATATGCTAAGAGAATGCCAACTTTTCAATTTCCTACTCTTTACTCACCCCTACTACAACATTACTTTGGTTGAAGCTTTTTACTCCAACCTTCACAAAGATGATGAGGGTGAACTCGTTACCAATGTTAACGGCATTTCCATTCTAATTTCTGAAGATAACCTCCACCTCATTGCCGGCATTCCGCATGATGGTGAAGACATCTACCAGTACATAAATAATGCCGGGGACATGATTGATGAAGCTAATCTCTTCCGCCAAGCCGGAGTCGCCTATGATGAGTCTTCTTCCCGTCGTCCCACCATAAAGGGTATGGACCCGAACTATCGTTTCATTCTCTATTTCATCACTCGTGTTCTCAAACCCCGTAAACTCAATCACACCACCATTTCCCAAGAGGATGCCAAATTTCTTCATGCCATTGTCACCGGTGTTAAAATCAATTGGTGCAAGCTTATTCAATCTCATATGTTCAATGCCACCAGAGATGACATACCTCTCCCCTATGCCCTCTTGATAATGAAATTTCTTGAAGCTTCCGGGGTCAATATTGCTAATGGTCCTCTCAAAAAGAGCACCAAAATCTGGGAAATTTCGGAGTCTTCCTTTCATCATGATGGTGATCATGCTCCCGCCCCTCCTCAAAATCGACAAGCCCGTCGTGCTCATCCTCCTCAGGAGCCTACCCTCCGGACTATCTCTGACCAAATTACTCAATTAACCCGTGAGGTCCATGGTTACTTTGATCACGTGCATTATGCCTATGCTCAGGTGGTGCCATATCAAGCGCCTCCCAATGATGATGAAGGGGATGGGGGTGATGAATGATGAAATTGTTGTTTTTGATGATGTGAAATTGTTGTTTTGTTGGTTAGTTGTTGTTCGTTTTATTGTGTTTGGCTCCACCCATGTAATGCTATTTTCCAATAAATAAACGTGTGTTTATTTCATATTTTTTTTATTCTTCCCTTGTATATATTTTTTTGCTAATGGCAAAAGGGGGAAGAAACGGGATATCAAGAAGTATGCTATGCTATATCACTCTCAACTTCATTCATGCTTAAAGTGAGGGGGAACATGAATTGAGGGGGGACATCAAATTGCATACTTTACACTTGCATACTTTACACTTGTCTTGGATTATCAAAATAATTATTGCATATATCCCGCTTATGTTTGCCATTATCAAAAAGGGGGAAATTGTTGGAAACACGTTTCAAATGCAATATACTAAACGTGTGTTCTTTTGTAGGTTTTGATGAATGTCAAACAAAGCAAAAAGCGATATATAGCAGTGCTCAAGAACAAGCACAAAATGGATGCATTACAAGAAGCTCAAGACAAAGTTTAGAAATGTTATAATTGAGTCAATATTAATTGTGATCTTGATTCCTCAACTTGGCTCATAACATGGCTTCTCTACTAAAATTACTTTTCCAAAATCATGCATATTTAAATTAAGTGTCAAATGATTTTAAACTATGCATATTTACATTTGTTAAAATGTTTTCCAAGCATGCCTCAAAAATCTGGGCTAAGATAATCGATTATGTACTTATGATAATCGAGTATCTCTAAGCCAAGACTGCATGACAATCGATTGTGAATTAATGATAATCGATTGTGAGTAAGTCAGTTAACATCAGGTTTATGCAAACTGCATAACAATCGATTGTGTACTCATGAGAATCGATTGTTAACTGAGGCAAAGTTTTCAAAACTCATAAAAATCGATTATGAACTAATGGTAATCGATTAGAATGAGAAAAATGTCTCCCAGTGATTTTAAATAAAATGATAATCGATTGTGGCTTTTGATAATCGATTATATATGAGACAGAGAGTTTTGAAATTAATTAATAATCGATTATTCCATTTGATAATCGATTATATATGAGACAGAGAGTTTTGAAATTAATTAATAATCGATTATTCCATTTGATAATCGATTGTTGAAGCTGACCGTTGTCATATATTTTCAATTACCTTCAGGTAATCGATTGTTGATATTTAACAATCGATGTTTTGCGTAAAATCTGGAAAAGATTTTCTGAACGTTGTTAAAATAATCGATTGTTGATTTCCGGACAATCGATGTTTTATGCCAAAAATTGGAAAGGATTTCTTAACGTTATAAATAATCGATTAGTGATTTGAAGTAATCGATTGTTGACGTAAAATCTGGGATTGAATTTTTGATCTGATAGGCAAACAATCGATTGTTTAGTCTTGACAATCGATTGTCACTGAGTAATTTCAGCAATCCTTAATTGGCAATTAGACAACGGTAAGACTGAGTTTTTCACCTATAAATACAGCTTCAACTCAGTGTTTTCACAACAACAACATATACAATTTGAGTATTTTCATTGCTAAAAGCTTTCTTACATTGATCATCATTTTCCATTCATCCATAAAGCTTTTTGAAGAGCCATTCTATTGAGCTAAGTTGTTGTGATCTTGAGCGTACTATTTCTACTCATATCTACTCATTAAGGAGTACTTTGTAAAGTGAGTGTGTTTTGTGTTTGTAAGAGAATTGCGATTCTCGTTTGTTGAGGAACTTGTGATTCCTCGGTTGAAGTCTTTGGGATTGTTATCCCCGAGCAGTTGAAGTCTTTGGGATTGGTATCCCCGAGCAATTGAAGTCTTTGGGATTGTTATCCCCGAGCAATTGAAGTCTTTGGGATTGTTATCCCCGAGCAGTTGAAGTCTTTGGGATTGGTATCCCCGAGCAATTGAAGTCTTTGGGATTGGTATCCCCGAGCAAGTGAAGTCTTTGGGATTGGTATCCCCGAGCAATTGAAGTCTTTGGGATTGTGATCCCCGAGCACCTAGGTGAGGCTTGTGTCCTCAACTGTAACGGTTTGTTAAGCACCCGTAAGCTTGACATGTTTAGTGGAAATCTCGAGAGAGTCTCTCGGGGACTGGACTAACCACGTTTGTGGCCAACCAGGATACATCATTGTGTAAGTTCTTTTTACTGCACTTGTTTTAATTTCTGCAAAGTTTTTTAAATTCCGCACTAAAACGCTTAATATTTTTAAAACGCTATTCACCCCCCCCCTCTAGCGTAAAGCGTATTGTTCAACAGAGAGGTCAGCCTCCTGAGGCATCGACCTGGGAGTCCGAGCCTGATATGCGGATCCCTTATCCTCATCTATTCCCTGACTCAGGTACTTCGTTCTTTTGTCCGTTCGAGGACGAACAATTGTTTAATGGTGGAGGAATTGACGACCCAAAGGGATCATCACCGTATTTCTCCATTTTTTCGTGCCCCAAGGCTTTGAAAACCTCGCTCTTAGTTTCCACTATTTGCACGCGCAGTTCGGGCGCAAAGCCGGAGAGTTTTTATGTTAAAATATGTGAATCTGTAAAACATTTGAAGAAATTTGATATTAATATTTATAAAGTTGACTTTGGTCAATATTTTGGGTAAACGGGCCTGGACCCCGTGATATGATGGTCTCGGGAGGTCCGTAGAAAAATATGAAACTCGAGCGTATTTCCGGAATCAAAATCCAAGGTCCCAAGCTCGAGTTATGCAATATTTGAAAGAAATTCTTTTTCTGAAAATGATATGAAAATTTGAAATGAAAATGAGTTAGAAAAATGTAGGTATCAGGCTCGTATTTTCTTTCCGATGCCCGATACAGGTCTTAAATATGTGTTAAGCGATTTCTGTGAAATTTGGTCAAAATTGGACGTCGTTTGACGTGTTTTGGACCTAAATATCTAAAGGTAGAAAGTCATGAACTTAGAATGAAAAAGAGATGATTTTAAGGTTATGTTGGCGATTCGATCGCTCGACTACGTTAGTAATATGTTTTTGAGTTAGTGTATGAGTTTGGTTGGGAGCCCCGAAGGCCCGAGAGTGATTCAAAGGTGTTTCGGAATGGTTTTTAGCATTAGAACTGTTGCAGATTTCTGTTGTAGGTGCCCAAGGATTTTGTTCTTCACGTTCGCATGGACACACTCGCGAACGCATTAGGAAATTCTCCAAGGGGTCTTGTTCCTTCAACGCGAACATACATGGGACACGAATGCGAAGCAGAGGGGGGAATAACCCTTTGCGGATATGGCCCTTTACTCGGGAACGCCTGGGGTGCTGGGGGGGGGGTCACCAAAGTGTTCTATGCGAACGCGAGGCTCCAGGAGGTCTACTCTCCCGAATGCAAGCCAGTGTACGCAAACGCAAAGGCCAACTAGCCCGACCATCCGAGAACGCGAGGATCCCACCACGAAAATGTAGGGTTAAATATGCCCAGTTTTTTTTTTTTTAAAATCCAAACAGAACCATTTCGGGAGTTAGCAAACTTTTCATAAAACTATTCTTCTCCAAAGCTTTTAGACGATTTCTAGAGCACTTCTTCACCAAAGCTTCTTGGGTAAGTGTTGTTTAACTTGTTTTCTTCATTTTCCATCATTTATTTATTGAAATCCTTAGCTAAATCATGAAATCAAGGTAGAAATTAAGGCTTTTGGGTAGAGTTAAGGCTTTTGGGATTTTGGGAGATTCAACCCCAATTTCCGGTCGAATCTGAAAATAAATTGCATAATTGAACTCGTGAGGTTATGGGTGATTAGATTTTGGTCCGAGCCTCGAGTTTGGACCATGTGAGCCCGGGTCGAATTTTGGAAATTTCGGAAGAATGATAGGAAATTCATTTCTAGGCTTGGGGATTGTGTTTTTGAGCCATTACTGATAATATTGAACTAAATTGTTCCTAGATATCACTGTTTCGGAGTTGGATTGTAGAGGAAAGGTGGTGTTAGAGAGTTTATTGCTATATTCGGACCGAGGTAAGTATCTTCTCTAAATTTGGCTTGAGGGATTAGGATTAGGATATTATTTGCTACTTGCTAATTGTGGAGTACGGTGTATACGCATGGTGAGAGTTATCTATGCACCGTAGTTTAGCATGACCGTGAATCTTTTATGTGCTGGATTCGGATTTAATGATACATTTTTCTTGCTTGGTTGATAAGTATAATATAAAGTGAATAGTTGAGGAAGGTTTGTAAATGGTTTGTCATTTGGATCGTTGGCTCGGACTAGAAATTGTCACTCCAGAAATAGATGATTAAAAGTGGAACGTGTTGTGATTATTCCCTTGCCATGATGTAAATATTTATTGTATTCTTCGTTGCCAGGATATTTGAATTATTAATTGTATTCCCTTGCCGGGATTCCTTGTAATTATTATTACTCCTCTCGCACTTGAGTTGCGGTCGTTGTTTTGGTGAGTTCTTGGTATTAATAGTTGAGGATCGAGTTGCACGCCACAACAGTGATATATGTTGAGGATGGGGTTGCACGCCACAATGGAGTATGGACCGTGTGTATTGTTTTCGTATGTAGAGATTTTTCTGTGTTTTCCTTATCAATTGTTATTGTTCAGTTTCACTTCTTTACTGATGATTTCTATATTTGGACTTTCGTACCCCATAACATGCTCCCCTCACATTAATTGTTTAAATTAATGTATTCCTGTTATTGCACATATATCTGTACATGTTATTTGTGGTAGGTTTTGTCTAGCATCGTCACTACCCCGCCGGGATTAGACCAGACACTTACCAGCACATGGGGTGGTTGTGCTGAGGCTACACTCTCTGCATTCCTTTACACAGACTAGGATGCAGCTTACGGATCGCAGTAATAGTAGATCGTGAGAAAACCTTTAGTCAAGGGACTCTTGAGGTAGCCTTGCGGATGTCCGCAGGCCAGGAGTCTCTTCTATTTTTATTCAGTTTGTTAGCTCTTGTATTGAAATAGATTGTTATGATTTCTTCAGATAATTGTATTTAGTAATCCTACAAGCTCGTGAGTATTGTGACACCAAATCTTGTGTAGAGGATTTTGTTAAACTTTCTGCATTTCCTTAATTTAATTATAATTGAGACTTCCGCTCATTTTATTTGCTTCGTCCTAATTATATTATCGATATTTTTAGTTAAAATGATTGAATGTTGGCTTGCCTAGCTCCTCATAGTAGGTCCCATCACGACTCCTGATGTTGAAAAATCTGGGTCGTGACAAATAATAGCTGAATATAAAGAAAAGTAAATCAATATATTCCAATAATATTTTGTGTCCTCACAAGTGATCAGTCTTCTCTTTTTATAGCTATCTCTTGGTAATACGTTTTGTTTCTGTCATAATAGAGTTATTATTGATAAATAATGGCATTTAATATGATATCCTAATTGATAATCATATTTGATTCAATACAGGTTCCCTAACGTTTTTCGTATTTGATTATTATTAATTATACATATCTGTACCTTTTTTGCTATCATATTCATTCTCTTAGTACGACCCTTGAACATTAAGAGGTTAGAGCATCTATCCTTTTTGTTTTTTCGTGAACCTCTGCCCGTGTCTGTTGAAGGTCGTGACACTTTAATTATTCTTTGTCAATTGTCATCCTTTGACCAGTCCACGTGTCATGATGTTTCACCTTACAATCAATTCTATATATGAACTCATTTTTTTCCAATACAGATAGTCCCCCCACTTTCCATTTATTCATCAATAGAATATTTGGGAAGTGGATCTCATCAAAGCGAGAATATTTGCCGCCATTAATGCTTCTCTGGAACTGATGCTTCAACTGTCACTTCCATTAATGTCAGTGATGTTGGAAACACGTTCTCGAACTAACGTGTGTTGATTCATGTAGGTTTTGATAAATGCCAAACATTGAGACAAACATCGGTGATGGAACAATAACAGTCCAAGTACAAGATGGACAGTACGCGTTCAAGACTAGCAAATGCAATCAACTGTTGAGTCGTCTTTAAATTGTAATCTTGACTCAACGACTTATTTCTAATATTGGCTCTCACCTAAAATGATTTTTATAAAATCATGAATCATCATGTTTTAAAGAAATAAGTTGCATATTAGCCAAAATGATTTTTAAACTCGTCTTGTGAATTTTGGGTTTAAACAATCGATTGTCTAAGACAACAATCGATTGTCAAAGTGTTTTTACTTAGCCTCAAAAATATTGTCTTGAGACAGAGAGTTCGTTTAAAATCATTTTTGAGCCCACAATCGATTGTCACTACTAACAATCGATTGTTGAAGTATTTTTTACTTAGCGTCAAAAATTTGGGCAACTTACAGTGAGTTTTCAATATCTTCAAAAATGAAGAACAATCGATTGTAAATGTTCACAATCGATTGTTAGGCTGTCAGACTTTCAAAAACAATTTTTGAAGACATGTTTTGGCGGTTTAAAAATTATTTAAAAATTATTTCCACATAGTCAACATCCCAATAAATGCTCAGTAAATTACTCACCTATTTACAGATTCATTTGATATTTTTTTGACAACAAAATCTATCTTTTTCAAATGATGTGTCAGACTTTCAAAAACAATTTTTAAAGTCTTTCTTTTGTATTTGAAAAATTATTTAAAAATTGTTTTCACATAGTCAATGACCCAATAAATGCTCAATAAATTTCACCTATTTACAGATTCGTTTGATATTTATCTGACAACAAAATCTATCATTTTCAATCATGCATTTATTACAGAATCTATTTTTGTCAGAACCCCTTTGAAAATCTTGGCAACAATCGATTGTGTACGGTGACAATCGATTGTCATTGCCTAATATCAAAGTTTTCAGTAGACAAAATAGGCAACGGTCTAAAACTCTTTTTTGCCTATTAAAAGCCTGCCTGAAAACGTTTTTATACAACACAACTGAGCTGAAAAGATTGAATACTATCCTTGAAATTATTTCATATCATATACATTGTTTTTTGAGAGCCAAAATTATTGATTAAGTAGTTGTGTTCTTGAGCTGATATTGTTGTACTCATAATCCACTCTATTGAGAGAGTTATTGTAAAGTGAGTAGTGAGTGTTTCTTTGTGAGCACTTGTAACAAGAAGGAGTGTTGTATTTCTTCTTGGGAAGTCTTAGGGATAGGTGTCCTTAAGCAGGTTGTTTGAGGCTTGTATTGTATCAAGTTCTCAAGTTGTAAAGGTTCGTTAGGCACCCGGAAGCTTAACAGGGAAGTCTTGAGGTGAGGTATCCTCAAGCAGGTGTTTGAGACTTGTTCGATTCCAGTCTCAAGTGTAAAGGTTTGTTGAGCACCCGTAAGCTCGACAGGGTTGTTAGTGGAAATCTCGAGAGAGTCTCTCGGGGACTGGACTAGCCACAAGGTGTGGTAAACCAGTATACATCTCTGCCTCCTTTACTTTCCTGCACTTGTTAAATTCCTGCAGTATTTTTATATTTCTGAAACATAGATTTTTAATTCCGCATAATTTCTGTAAAACGCTATTCACCCCCCCTCTAGCGTTGTTCACGGTTCCTAACAATTGGTATCAGAGCCTAACTCTCTGTAAGCCTTAACCGGTTGAGAGAAAGATCTGTATTTTTGTCAAGAATGTTGAATGCAGGATCAATGAGCGTAGGTGACTCCATATATTCACCTCCGAAATTTGATGGCAGTAACTATACAGTCTGGAAGGAACGGATGAGAGTGTTCATCCGAGCAAACGACTTCCGTATTTGGCAAACCATAAAATATAGAGAAGCCAAGGTGAGTGAATACAACACCAAGGCAATAAATTTGCTGTGCAGGGCTGTAAATCAAGAAGATTGTCGAAAAATCTCCCACTGCAAAACTGCAAAAGAGATGTGGGATAAACTCGAGGACATATATACTCCTCAAGAAACAAGCAGTTCGTGTGATGAACGAAATGCACGATGTTTCATGGCCAACGGAGAAGAAGAGGTAAGTACGTCTAATTCTCACTCGTTTGAACAATTACAAGATGCATATGAAGAACTGTTTGGTGAATTTGTAAATGTTTCAAAATCTTTGAAAGAACTGAAGAAAAATTTTTCATTAAAAGAAAAGGATTTTGAAGATCAACTTTTGTTAAAAGAAAAAGAATTTGAAAATCAACTTTCTTTGAAACAGAAAGAGTTTGAAAATCTGTCTCGTGATAAAGAGAATCTTGTAGAAGAAAATCGGTTTTTACAAAATGATAGCATTGATCTTAGAAATGTGATCAAAACCATGCATGAAGCTTCTTATAGTGATTGTTGTTCTAAATGCTCTTCGTATGCTTCTCTGCAATCTGAAAACGCAGAGCTTAGGAAAACGTTAGAAACACGTAGTGTAAATGTTTCTAAGGCTGTTAATAAAATCAAAAAGAAAATGCCGAAGAAAAACAATAGACGGCGTAAAAACAAGAAAATTGTTAGAAACTTTACTGCACCACCTAGACACTATGCTAGGATGTACGCGAATAAGCCTAGAACCAATGTCGTTAGAACACCTAAACACGAATCTAGGATCTTTGAAAACAAGCCTAGTAACAATAATCTTAGGCAGCTTTCTAAGAATGAGTTTAGACAACCTAGAAACGAAACTAGGTTCCTTAATAAGTCGAGAATTAATAATTTTAGACCGCCTAGATACAATTCTAGGAATTGGTATAATGAGTCTAGAGTTAATAACTTTAGATCACCTAGAAACGGTTCTAGGATTTTTGTGAACAAGTCTAGGATGAATTACACTAGACAACCTAGAAATGACTCTAGGATCGTCAACACATCTAGGAATGACCATAGATCACCTAGAACATATTTGGCTCAACCTTGGCATAGGCACAACCCGAACGTTGTATGCCATTATTGCAATCGTGTTGGACATATTGCATCCGTGTGCTTTGCGAAGCATAGAGATTTATCTCATAATTATAATTATTTGCCTAACCCCCAAGGACCCAAGATGGTTTGGGTACCAAAGACCTCTCCGTAGGTATTTTATTTTTGCAGGTGTGCTTGAAGACTACAAAATTGTAGTAGATGCACCAAGCACAACACCTGAATGCATCAAAAGGAATTTCGGTTAGCTATTCATTTTAAATAGAACCAAACTGTGCAAATGATTGTTGTTAACAGATTTGTTGTTATTATTGTTTTGTGGCAGCTGTTGTTATTAACATGAGTTGTTAACTTGACTCTGACCTTGAAGAATGTTGATGTGCTTTATTTGTAAAAATCAATATGTGAGATTTCATGTTGACTATACTTATTGATTGACATGCTGGAAAATCTATTTTCACAAGCATCATTTATTAAGTGATTGATCTATGTTTGACAATTGTTAATCCTTGTGTTGAAAATCTGCTGTTGAACATCTACTAGAATCATGTTTGGATTGATACATGTCTTGACAATATTTTTTAAAACAGCAAAGTGATATCAATTATGTTTATTGATACATGTTTTGATAAATGCTGTATTTTTGATATATCCTCATAGATAGGGGGAATATGTTTGTGATTGATAGTTTGATGATTTGATAAAATGCAATATGTGATTATGTGCTTCAATTATGTTAAGTTTTGATTTTATAACAATTGGTATTATTGATTATGTGTATTCATAACAATCAGTAACAATTGGTATTTATAACAATTGGTATTGATTATATGTATTCATGTTTTATTAAAATGTTTTCTTAAAAACGATTCTCCAAATTCTGAAAGTTTTGATGTCTTCCACCATCTGTTGATGGCATTGTCATCATAATCAATTGTTATACTTCCATAATTGATTATCATACATTCAAAATCGATTGGCATACTTCCATAATCGATTTTCAGGACTTAAAACGTTTTTGGCCTTGTGCACAATCGATTGTTATAGGTCACAATCGATTGTCAATGTTTTTCTGAATTTCTGAAAACATTCTGCCTGTCAAATTCAACAATCGATTGTGCACTCTAAACAATCGATTGTACATAGCAAACAATCGATTGTCCATTCTAAACAATCGATTGTCCAACGGTAAAAATCTCAAAATTTGTTACCGTTCTGAATTCTGAACTTGACAGTAATCAATTATCATCTTGTCAGTTCAAAATAGGCAATACTCATTCTTGAACTCTTTTTCAAAAGTCTTAAAAAGTTAGGCTTTCATATTTATCATGCCTAATTATATTTGTTGATATGTGTTAACAATTAAGTTGCCTTTGTTAACCATTCGTATCAATTCTTCTTGAATCATGTGTTGATTTGATTCCCATTATTGCAAATGTGTTTAATTCAAATAATTGACATTTGTTTTAATATGGTTAGCTGAAAATAACAATGTGTATCACTGTTAATAAAATAACATTTGATGCATTTGTTATGCTTTCCATCAAATGGATTTATCGTTGATTTTATAACAATCGGTATTTCCTGTTAAAATGTCAAATTGATGTGTTTTGATTAAACAGTTGATATGTCATGAAAACTATTACCGATCATTCATCATGCATATTCCTCAATATCTTTCCTATTTGTATTGTAGATTTTTCGATAAAGGAAAGTAGTCTTAATACTCTATCTCTGTGAAGAAGTATTTAGGCAATTTGTTTCAAATAAGGAAAAATGCTTTCTTTTTGGTATGCCTTATTTGAGGGGGAATTTTCTTTTAGAAAGAAATGAAATGCATGAATGTTTATTGATGATGGCTCTCTTGTATGTCAACATGTGTTGATCATGTTTTGATAAATTTGATTTGACAAAACTTGGATTGTTGATACTATTATTGGTATATCTCCAAAATGTTTCTTTTAACTAAAATCATTCTTTGATTACTGCATGACTACTTGTTTTGATAAACACTATTATGTTTTAATAGTACTATTGATGGTATTATTTTCATATATATATATGATGATATTATTTTCATATATATATATGATGATATTATTTTCATATTTTAATATCAAAATAAATCAGCTTGTTAATGATATTCTTGAGCAACTAATATGTCTGTATGCAAGGAGTTTTTGTAAAACTCATTACTAGCAATTTAAGATGTCAATGATGGACGAGCTTAAATTTCATCTTGGAGCTGCAAATTAAGCAAATGGAAGAAGGAACTTTCATATTGCAAGGAGTTGCTAAAGCAACACCAAAGCAGTGGCCACTTCAATGAATATGACCATCTTGACTGAAATGTGAAGAGGTAAGGAGGTTGAACATAAAGATATACCGAGGTATGATTGTTCCCTACTTTACTTCACTGCTAGTAGACTTGATGTAATATTTAGCGCTTGTTAAATATGAATCATGTCCAAAAGGAGTCGTCCTAATGCGGTTAAAACGGAAATGAAGTATATTATTAGTAAGTTTGTATGTGGGACTTTACTATCCCAAAGATTCTTCATGCCAATCACTTGGCTATTCCGTCTCTAATTTCGCTTAATGCAAATTAGTCCGCAAGAGCACTTTTGGCACTTGCCTTTTTGCTCGATAACTCCTTAGTTTCTTTGCTTAGCAAGAAACTTGTTTTGTGTCGCTTTGTCCACAACCGAGGCTGAATATTCTGCCACCGGAAGTTGTTGAATCCTTTAGATGAAATAACAACTTTTGGATTATGGTCTTAGTCTTGATCACGTCCCTCTTCGATGTGATAACTCTTAGTGCCATAAGCTTGTCGAAGATTCCAATTCTTCATTCAAGTACAAAGCTAATTATGCACCATTGTATGAAAGATCACGTTCTCAAAGGTGATGTCGAAATTAAAATTTGATGACATCTTTTCAAGCCTTTAGATTAAAGAGTTGTACTTCCGTATTCTTTGTGAACTCGGAATTCTTGACTCTACGTTGATCAATTGCATTCACTTAGGATGTATTTATATTAATTAAATACTGACTTAAGTGTGTTTTTGCAGAGATTTCCTCAAAGACAAGAGGAATCTAATGTTGGTGCTACAAAATGGTTTAATTGCCACAAAATTGTTTTGTGTCTAATATTTTTGATGTGCAGGCGTTGTTGCATAATTGATTGTCATTTTTATTGATTCCTATAAATTTCTTCCCAAATATTCTTATTAATATTGTATTAATGTTCTTGTAAAAAGGGGGAAGTTACGCAACGTGTCAAAAGGAGGAATTATATTCTTCTCTAACCACCTTTCACTTATGTCAAAAAGGGGGAAGTTGTGAAACTTGTGATCCTCACCTTTTTCTTCCTTTTTGCTAATGTCAAAAGGGGGAAGAGAAAGGGTATATGCATATCTATTACATTGGGGGAAGAATAAGGTATATGCATACTTACATGATTGCATGTTTATGACTATTTATGATGTTGCATACATTTAGGGGGAATCTTATATTTAGGGGGAACATCTTGAACTGTTAAACATATGAATATATATCTTGAACTGTGTTGAACTGTTATTAATATGCATATCCCGATACATGTTTGCCATTATCAAAAAGGGGGAAATTGTTGGAAACACGTTCTCGAACTAACGTGTGTTGATTCATGTAGGTTTTGATAAATGCCAAACATTGAGACAAACATCGGTGATGGAACAATAACAGTCCAAGTACAAGATGGACAGTACGCGTTCAAGACTAGCAAATGCAATCAACTGTTGAGTCGTCTTTAAATTGTAATCTTGACTCAACGACTTATTTCTAATATTGGCTCTCACCTAAAATGATTTTTATAAAATCATGCATCATCATGTTTTAAAGAAATAAGTTGCATATTAGCCAAAATGATTTTAAACTCGTCTTGTGAATTTTGGGTTTAAACAATCGATTGTCTAAGACAACAATCGATTGTCAAAGTGTTTTTACTTAGCCTCAAAAATATTGTCTTGAGACAGAGAGTTCGTTTAAAATCATTTTTGAGCCCACAATCGATTGTCACTACTAACAATCGATTGTTGAAGTATTTTTTACTTAGCGTCAAAAATTTGGGCAACTTACAGTGAGTTTTCAATATCTTCAAAAATGAAGAACAATCGATTGTAAATGTTCACAATCGATTGTTAGGCTGTCAGACTTTCAAAAACAATTTTTGAAGACATGTTTTGGCGGTTTAAAAATTATTTAAAAATTATTTCCACATAGTCAACATCCCAATAAATGCTCAGTAAATTACTCACCTATTTACAGATTCATTTGATATTTTTTTGACAACAAAATCTATCTTTTTCAAATGATGTGTCAGACTTTCAAAAACAATTTTTAAAGTCTTTCTTTTGTATTTGAAAAATTATTTAAAAATTGTTTTCACATAGTCAATGACCCAATAAATGCTCAATAAATTTCACCTATTTACAGATTCGTTTGATATTTATCTGACAACAAAATCTATCATTTTCAATCATGCATTTATTACAGAATCTATTTTTGTCAGAACCCCTTTGAAAATCTTGGCAACAATCGATTGTGTACGGTGACAATCGATTGTCATTGCCTAATATCAAAGTTTTCAGTAGACAAAATAGGCAACGGTCTAAAACTCTTTTTTGCCTATTAAAAGCCTGCCTGAAAACGTTTTTATACAACACAACTGAGCTGAAAAGATTGAATACTATCCTTGAAATTATTTCATATCATATACATTGTTTTTTGAGAGGCAAAATTATTGATTAAGTAGTTGTGTTCTTGAGCTGATATTGTTGTACTCATAATCCACTCTATTGAGAGAGTTATTGTAAAGTGAGTAGTGAGTGTTTCTTTGTGAGCACTTGTAACAAGAAGGAGTGTTGTATTTCTTCTTGGGAAGTCTTAGGGATAGGTGTCCTTAAGCAGGTTGTTTGAGGCTTGTATTGTATCAAGTTCTCAAGTTGTAAAGGTTCGTTAGGCACCCGGAAGCTTAACAGGGAAGTCTTGAGGTGAGGTATCCTCAAGCAGGTGTTTGAGACTTGTTCGATTCCAGTCTCAAGTGTAAAGGTTTGTTGAGCACCCGTAAGCTCGACAGGGTTGTTAGTGGAAATCTCGAGAGAGTCTCTCGGGGACTGGACTAGCCACAAGGTGTGGTAAACCAGTATACATCTCTGCCTCCTTTACTTTCCTGCACTTGTTAAATTCCTGCAGTATTTTTATATTTCTGAAACATAGATTTTTAATTCCGCATAATTTCTGTAAAACGCTATTCACCCCCCCTCTAGCGTTGTTCACGGTTCCTAACAAGTGACACGTGGCATCTCCTGATTGGTTCTTCAATTTATCAACATCTTTTATAATTTTTTTACGGCTTAAACAATTACGAAATGACAGTTCTCATTATGACGCTTCCTCATTGCATCTTTTCCTTTGATGCTTGCTTCTGACTATAAGTATTACTTTTCACCTTTGTCTTTCTCACAAAAGGTTTAGAATATTCAATTCTTATTTTCGTCTTCCTCGTAATACTATGTCTTCTTCAAACCCTAACCCTCGGAGAGTCCCCATCATTGATAACTTTGCTCTTGCTCCTGTTAGAAGTAAGAGAGGACGAAGACTTCGTAGTTTAGGTTCTTCATCTTCACGAGGCCCTTCTATTCCTTCAACGAGTTCTACTCCACCTTCTGGAACCCGAGGTTCTCTTTCTCAAAGATCTTCATCTAGAAATAAGGAACCCACTGAACCTCTTCGTGAACCATTAGTAGATGAAATTGTTCCTGCTAAACTATCTTTTTACAATGATAGAGAGCCAATCAGAAACCAAGTTTCACTACTACGAAAAGGACCTTTAGCGATAATTATTTAGTGGCAAGATCGCAATTAGCGCTAATAGATTCTTTAAGCAGAAATATTAGCGGCACATAGCCATTAGCCATTAAAAAATATCCTTTTACCGGCAAAGAAAATAATTGACACTGAAAAGTACTAATTAAAATCAATTTTTATTATTTTATCTTTCCCTACCCCGAAAAATAATAATCTTTCCCTCCAATTTTTTGTGACAACAATGAATTATTCCCTCTAATTAGAAAATAAGAGGAAAACCTATTCCCTTCATTGAGCGGGTACATAATCGCGCCCAAAAACATTGAACAGGATAAACATCGAACGGTGTCATGACTCTGCAAGATTACTTCGACCAGATCTTGATCATCTTTTTCCCTTCATTGAACGAATGCAGAATCGCGCCTAGTCATACACCGAATAGGATTAACAAAGTCGCAACTCTTCTAGCCTACATCGATCAGGTCTCCATCAATGTTTCCGAGAGATAAATCCACTTCTTCCCCAGGTATAACTTCTCTTACCCAGCAAGTGCAATTTAAATTGAGTTGGTATTGGTGCTACTCGATTATGCTCAATCTTTATCATTTATCTCCCTTTAATCTGTCTCCAACTTCTATTTTTGTGTAGGTTCAAGATTGTTGCAGAAATTTATCATCTCCTTCAATTTCATATCTTTTTTCGTTAAAAAATCTGCTTATCAGGTACACATTTGTAATTTTTGATATCCAACTATTGCGCTTTGAGATTTGTGAAAGTATCATATTTCTGCACATGCTAAGTCGTTTGTGATAACTGAATGCTGTTAAATTGGTGTGCTATTGATTGAGTTTATTCCTACTCTGTTCCTCTATTGTTTTATGAATCGATTCCTCTGCATTTTTTCTTAGGCTACTACTATTATTGCGACTATTCAGAAATATTATAAGAGTCGTCGATTGATATTGATGTTTTCATTAAATGTACCACTAGTCGGGATATGAATCCACTAGACGACAAACATATTGTTTTTGATTTTTGATAATTGATGCGAGCTTTTCTTATTTCATAAATCTGATGCCTCTGTACGAAATAAGCATATGCTCATCTTGACTGATGTGAAGAACCGACCCATCGGCTCATGTGTTACCGCCTAGTTTCTCCCATTTTATGCTTCTTCATGTTCATTATCGGCATTTGGTGTGTTAGTGCTGATTTGGATTGGTTTTGGTAGGAAATGAGATACTTAGTCTCTTCAAGGAAGGTTTGGTTTGGAAAGTCAACCAGACATTGAGTTATGAGTTAGAAGGTTCAGATATGATTTTTAGTGATTTGGTTAGCTTTGGGGAGTGATTTGTGACTTAAGAGCGTGATCGAAAGTGATTTTGGAGGTCCGATGTAGAATTAGGATTGAATTGGCGAAGTTAGCATTTTGGCTATTTCCAGTTGATAGGTGAGATTTTTATCCGAGGGCCGGAATGGAATTTCGAGAGTTGCAGTAGCTTCGTTAGGTGATTTGGGATGAGTGTGCAAGATTTCAGGTGATTCGGAGGTAATTTGGTTGGATTTTTGATCGAATACGTGATTAAGAAGTTATGGAAGAACTTAGGCTTTAATTCAATGAAAATTAATGATTTTAGTGTTGTTGGATGTTTTTTTATGATTAGAACAAGTTTGAATAACGTTGTAGGATACATTGGTATTTTTGTTGAGGTCCTGGGGGCCTCATGGTGAGTTTGGATGGTTAAACGGAGAGTTTTAGAATTTTGCATCTTGCTAAGTCTAATGGTATATGGTATTTCGCAGCTGCGGTTATGGGATCGCAGGAGCGGTCACACAGAAGCTGAGGAGAAAGTCGTAGATGCGAAAATGTACTCAGGGCAGGTTCTGCAGAAGCGGAAATGTGGCCCGTAGAAGTGGTCCTGCTGATGTAATTTCTAGCCGCAGAAGCTGTCGGGGCCTTTAAGTAGAAAACCACAGAAGTGGTCCCACATAAGCGGAAACGGGACCGTAGAAGAAAGAAGCCTAGGCAAAATAGTAAATAAGTCTTCTTCACGAATTTTTGAAAAAGTAACATATTCCACTTCGGACATGGAGCATTTTTTGGCGATTTTGAATAGGGTTTCAAGGACTTTGATCAGGTATGAATTCGTTGACATAAAACATGATTTTATGGTGTAAATACATGGATTAGAGGTGAAAACTGAAGGAATTAAGGTACAAAATTGGCGGTTTAGGTCTTGAACCTAATAGATCTTAAACTAGGGATTTGAGGGGTCAAATGGACTCCGATTCTTGTGATTTTGATATGTATAAACTCGTGCCAAGATAAGGAATCCGGTGGTGTGAAAGTTTTTGATTTTCGAGAAGTGGGCTCGGGTTTTGTCAATTTCATGATTTCTTGATGTTTTCGATTATTTTTTATTGGGTTTTGTTCCATTGGCATATTATGACGGATTCATTGTGGTTTTGGTCAGATTTGACGCGCGAGGAGGTCGATTTGAGTGGCAAGTGCATAGCAAGCTAGACTTTTGGCCGCCTTGAGGTGAGTAAAAGATGTAAATGATATCCTTAGGGTTATAAACCTCGAAATTTCTCATCGTAACACTATATTGAGGCGAGACACGCACTCTTTGACGAGTGCAGGGTCGTTTACTATTGGGGATTGTGACTTGGTCCGTCCCGAATGATGCTTTTACCGTGTATTCGATTGGCACTTATTTGAGATCATCATTACTTGGATTTAGTTGTTATATTTGGGCGTCGTGCCAATTATTTGAATCCTTCAAGGATTGTTATCACTGTTTTCACATTATTTGGCATATTATCTGACCTCAGTCCTAAGTTTCAAATAATGTTTTGCAAACTTAGCCATCTTTCTAAGATTTGAAAAATTAAATAATATTTTATTGATTTATTGCGATGAGAACTATTATTTTTATATTGCTCGAGGGGCTTATTTTATTTCTGGACTGATCATGGATCGGGCTGCGCGGCGCAAAGGTATTATATTGATATTGAGGCCGAGAGCCTGGTTGATGCCATAAGATGGCTTGATATTGCGCTTGGGCTGCAAGAACCCCTCCGGAGTTTGTACACACCGCCTGCAAGCGCCGTCAACGATAAATAAATGGATTGGGCTGCAGACCGCAACAGGTACTAGATGTACCGTTCTATGTGTTGCATTTCATTCATGCATTTGTTCTTTATCTGCTTTACCTGTCATAGTATTTCCGTACTCTTATTTTAGTGACTTGTTGCTTCATTGTTAAATGCTCTAAATTGCCAAGTATAGTTTACTTTTCTTTTTTTTCTATAATTTCTTATCCTCGGCCTTTATTTAAATTTATTACTCACTAGGTCGGAGTACTCACATTACTTCCTGCACCTTGCGTACAGATCCAGGTGCATCACATGCTGAGTGAGGATTCTAGCTGATCAGCGCAGCATTCAAGAGCATTAAGGTAGCTGCATGGAATTTGCAGCCTTGATCTCTCCCCACTATCTCTATCTCTTATTCAGTATTTCCTAGACAGTCTTGTAGTAGGTTGAAATTTAGTATTAGAGGCTAAGATTTGTGACATCAGATTCTATTTGGGGCTATGTTGTATTATTTTGTTAAACTTCTGCATATTTTATTATTATTCATAGACATTTAACATTATGTCTTAGTAAATTCCATGTGTTATTTATCTATATCTGTGTAAGAAATTAGGCAATGTTGTTGAATGGTCGGGCTTGCCTAGCAGTGTGTTGGGCACCATCATGACCGGGGTTGGGGTTGTGATAAGTTGGTATTAGAGCCTAGGTTACTTGGTCTCGCAATTCATGAGCTGGTTTAGTAGAGTTTCATGGATCGGTACAAATACGTCAGTATTTATCCTCGAGAGGTTGTAGAATCTTTAGGAAAAACTTCATATTCTTGAAATTCTTGTCGTGCGACTTTGTTGATCTGAGGACTAATATTCTGTGTTCTATTCTCTCACAGATGGCGAGGACTCACGCTACCAGATATGGTGAACGACCACGAGCACCACACACTGAGGCCACTAAAGACCGTGGTCGTGGCTGAGGCAGAATAGGCACCTGTTGATCCACCAGTTGCCCTGGCTCAGGATCAGGCTCCAGCTGTAGATACTTAAGTAGCACCTGTTCAGCCACCGACAGTGCCCATTGTGATTTCGGGTCTCTAGGTGGCCTTGGATCAGATATATCAGTTTCCACTGGCTTGGCTAAGCCAATTTTAGCCACTACCACAGCAGCTACTTCACAGGTCGGGGACGGAAATCAGACCCATGCTGCTCGCACACTTGCGAAGGTTGTGCAGGGATTGCAGACAGTGGGAGCAGCTCCAGCTCAGTCGGCTGCACCAGTTCAAGATTTTGTGGTTCCAGCTATGCCAGACAATGAGCAGCATTGTCTTGAGAGATTTGCTTGGCTCTAGCCTCCGACATTTAGAGGTACTGAGGGCAAGGATTCCTAGGGTTTTCTTGACAAGTGTCAGTGTATGCTTCGTACAGTAGGGATTTTGGAGTCGAGTGGTGTGGCTTTTGCTATGTTTTAGTTCTCAGGGGCTGTGGTTACCTGGTGGGAGGATTTTGAGAGGCATAGGCCCGTTGGTGCAGCGCCCCTTACTTGGCAGCAATTCTCTACTCTTTTCTTGGAGAAGTATATACAACAGTCCCGTAGAGAGGAGCTGCGTCGGCAGTTTGAGTGGTTTATTCAGGGGGACATGACCGTGACTCAATACGAGATGAGGTTTTCGCAGTTGGCTCGTCATGATAGTTTGATAATTCCAACGGATCGCGAGAGGATCCCGAGATTTGTGAATGGCCTCAACCACTCTCTCTGCATTTTTATGACTTGAGGGTGTATTTGGTTCTTTATTCGAGGAGGTGGTTGACATTGCTCGTGATATTTAGACAGTTCGCCCCAAGGAGCGAGAGGAAAGGGAGTCCAAGAGGCCTATAGGCTCATGTAGTTTCAGCGGTGCTCCGTCTATAGGCCAGTTCCAGGGTGGTAGAGGTCATTTCTTCAAACCTCATCAGTAGGTTCACCCAGAGTACAGTGGGGTGTCTTCAAGTCGTGGTCAACAGCGGATCCAGCAAGGTCAATCTTCATTTAGCGCCCTCCCAGCTCAGAGCTCATATTATGCCCCTTCTACTCAGGGTTTTGCTACACTGAGTGCATCGACTATTCATTCTGGTGCGAGGGGTACCCTTCTGTCCCCTACTCCAGCACCTGGTAGTTGCTACGAGTGCAGAGAGTTTGTTCATATGAGGAGGTAGTGTCCTCGACTTCGTGGTGGTCAATCTTAGTAGAGAGATCATCCCTCATCTTCTGCTCCAATTTATTTAGCAGCCACCCAGCCAACTAGGGGTGGAGGCCAGGCATCCAGGGGTCGCCCCAGAGGTTGAGGCCGATCAGGCGGTGGCCAGGCTCGATTTTATGCTATTCCAGGCGGGAGATATACCATTGCGTCAGATGCTGTTATCACATGTATTATCTGAGTCTACCATAGAGATGCCTCTGTCTTATTTGATCCTGATTCCATCTATTCATATGTGTCACCATATTTTTCTCATTAGTTGAGTATGCCCTGGGAGTCTTTTATTTCACCTGTTCATGTGTCTGCCTCGGTGGGCGATAATGTTGTTGTGGACCATGTATACCGATCATGTGTTCTGATTATTAGGGGTCCGGAGCCCAAGTTGATTTATTGCTATTGAGCGTGGTAGACTTTGATGTTATTTTGGGCATGGACTGGCTATATGCGTATCCTGGTATTCTAGACTCTCATGCTAAGACAGTCACGTTAGCTATGTCGGGTGTACTGTAGATCGAGTGGAGAGGTGTTACTGACTATGTTCCTAGTAGAGTTATTTCCTTCTTGAAGGCCCAACGCTTGTTTGCGAAAGGTTTGCCTTTCATATTTGGTATTTGTGAGAGATGTTAGATCTGAGACTTCTAGCATTGATTCATTTCCCGTTGTGAAGGATATTCCTGATATATTTCCTGCAGACCTATTGGGTATGCCATCAGACATGGATATTGATTTTGGGATTGACCTGGTGCGAGGCACTCAGCCCAATTCAATTCTGTCATATAGCATGGCACCAACGGAGTTGAAAGAATTGAAGAGGCTGCTTCAGGAACTCCTAGAAAAGGGGTTTATTTGGCCGAGTGTGTTGCCATGGGGTGCACCTGTTTTATTTCTGAAGATGAAGGATGACACAATGAGAATGTGTATTGATTACATGCAATTGAACAAAGTAACAGTGAAGAACAAGTATTCCTTGCCTCGTACTAATGATTTATTCGACTAGCTTCAGGGAGCGAGGGTGTTCTCCAAGAGTGATCTTCGTTCGGGTTATCACCAGTTGAGGATCAAGGAGTCGGATATTCTTAAGACTACTTTCAGGACTAGATATAGTCACAATGAGTTTCTGGTTATGTCTTTTGGGATGACCAATGCCCCAGAACGTTAAAACATTTGATGAACAGTGTATTTTGGCCTTATCTGGATTCTTTTGTTATCGTGTTCATTAATGATATTCTAGTGTACTCGCGTAGCCAGGAGGAGCATGCACAGTATTTGCGAGTCGTATTGCAAAAATTGAAGGAAGAGAATCTTTATGCAATGTTCTCCAAGTGTGAGTTTTGGCTCGGTTCCGTGGCTTTCTTGGGGCACGTGGTGTCCAGCGATGGTATTCAGGTTGATCCAAAGAAGATAGATGTGGTTCAGAGTGGTCCTAGACTGTCCTCAGCCACAGAGATTCGTAGATTTCTCGGTTTGGAAGGTTATTATTGCTGGTTTGTCCAGCGTTTCTCATATATTGCCTCGCCCTTGACAAAGTTAACTCAGAAGGGTGCTCCATTTGTATGGTCGGACGAGTGCAAGGAGAGCTTTCAGAAGCTCAAGACAGCTTCGACCACAACTCCAATATTGGTTTTGCCATCAACTTTAGGTTCCTATAGTGTCTATTGTGATGCGTCGAGAGTCGAGATTGGTTGTGTATTGATGAAGGATGGTAGAGTGATTGCTTATGCTTCTTGTCAGTTGAAGCTCTATGAGAAGAACTACCATGTTCATGACATAGAGTTGACTGCCATAGTTCATGCTTTGAAAATTTTGAGGCACTACTTATATGGCGTATCTTGTGAGGTATTCACTGATCATCACAATCTTTAGCATTTATTCAAGCAAAAGGATCTTAATTTGAGGAAGCGGAGGTGGCTTGGGTTGCTAAAAGATTATGATATTACTGTTCTGTATCATCCAGGGAAGGCCAATGTAGTGGCCGATGCTTTGAGCCCAAAGACAGTTAGTATGGGGAGGTTGGCTTATATTCCAGTTGGAGAGAGGCCCTTTGCAGTTGATGTTCAGGCTTAGGCAATTGGTTTGTGAGATTAGACATGTCAGAGCCTAGCCTGGTATTGGCTTGCGTGGTTTCTCGGTCTTCTATAAATGTTTGCATCAGAGAGCACCAATATAACGATCCGCATTTGCTTGTCCTCAAGGACAAAGTTCAGAATGGCGATGCCAGAGAGGTGACCATTGGTGATAACGGTGTATTGAGGATGCGGGGCCAGATTTGTGTTCCCAATATGGATGGGCTTAGGGAGATGATTCTGGAGGAGGCCTATAGCTCGTGCTATTCTATTCATTTAGGTGCCGCAAAGATGTTTCTAGATTTGAGGCAGCACTATAGGTGGATGAGAATGAAGAAAGATATTGTGTTATGTAGCTCGGTGTCTCAACTGTCAGCAGGTGAAATCTGAGCATACGAGACTGGGCGGTCTACTTCAGCAGATGGTTATTCCTGAGTGGAAGTGGGAGAGAGTCACCATGGATTTTGTAAGTGGTCTTCCTCGGACCTCGAAGAAGTTTGATTTGATTTGGATGATTGTGGATCGACAGACCAAGTCTGTGCACTTCATTCCAGTGTGTACTCTTTATTCCTCAAAGCGGCTGGCAGGGATCTTTATCGGGAGATTGTTCGGTTGCATGTGGTTCCAGTTTCTATTATCTGAGATAGGGTTAATCAGCTTACTTTCCAGTTTTGGAGGACTTTCCGCGAGAGTTGGGTGCTCCGGTGGAGCTGTGCACAGCGTTTCATCCTCAGACGGACGGGGAGTTCGAGTGTGCCATTCAGATATTGGAGGACATGCTGTGTGCCTGTCTGATCGATTTCGTAGGTTCTTGGGACGCGTTTCGGCCACTTGCAGAGTTTGCCTCCAACAACAGCTATTAGTGAAGTATTTAAATGGCACCGTATGAGGCCTTGTATAGGAGGCTATTTATATCTCCAGTCAGATGGTTTGAGCCCGGTAAGGTTAGGTTACTGGAGATAGAGTTAGTCCAGGATGGCTTAGAGAAGGTGAAGGTGATACAGGAGAGGCTTCATACAACGTAGTCGCGTCAAAAGTGTTATGCAGACCGGAAGGTTCGAGATGTGTCTTATATGGTGGGCGAGAAGGTCTTGCTGAAGTTTTCGCCCATGAAGGGTGTTATGAGATTTTGAAAGAAAGGGAAGTTGAGTCCGCGGTTCATTGGGCTTTTTGAGGTACTTTGGAGGGTTGGAGAGGCGGCCTATGTTCTTGCGTTGCCGCCTAGCTTGTCGGGTGTTCACTCAGAATTCCATATTTTATGCTCCGCAAGTATGTTGAGGACTCGTCTCATGTTTTGGACTTCAGCATGGTGCAGTTGGATGAGGATTTGACTTATGATGTGGAGCCAGTAACTATTTTGGGTCGTCAGGTTCGGAAATTGAGATCAAAGGACATAGCTTCGGTGAAGGTGCGTTGGAGAGGTCGACCCGTTGAGGAGGCTACCTGGAGACCGAGTGAGAGATGCGGAGGAAATACCTTCACTTATTAGAGACCTCATGTATGTTTCTTGACTTGCTCGAGCACGAGCGTTTGTTTACGTTGGGGAGGATGTGACGACCCGACCCGTTCTATCATGTGTTATAGCCCCGGTTCCTCCATTTTATGCTTCTTCATGTTTCATTATCGATATTTGGTGTGTTAGAGTTGATTTGGATCCATTTTGGTAGGAAATGAGACACTTAGTCTCTTCAAGGAAGGTTTGGTTTAGAAAATTCAACCAAATGTTGAGGCTCGGATGTGATTTATGGTGCTTCAGTTAGCTTAGGGGAGTGATTTGTGACTTAGGAGCTTGATCAGAAGTGATTTTGGAGGTCAGGTGTAGAATCATGCTTGAATTGGCAAAGTTAGCATTTTTTCTATTTCCACTTGATAGGTGAGATTTTGATCCGATGGTCGGAATGGAATTCCGAGAGTTGCAGTAGCTTTGTTAGGTGACTTGGGATGTATGTGCATAATTTCAGCTGATTCGGAGGTGACTTGGTTTCTCTTTTTATCGAATGCGTGTTTCAGAAGTTTTGGAAGAACTTAGGTTTGAATTCGATGAGAATTGATGATTTTAGTGTTGTTGGATGTGTTTTTATGATTACAACAAGTTTGAATAATGTTGTAGGATGCATTGGTATTTTTGGTTGAGGTCCAGGGGGTGTCGGGGTGAGTTCGGATGGTTAAACAGAGAGTTTTGGAATTTTCCATGCAGCTTAGTCTTGTGGTATTTGGTATTTTCGCACATGCGGTGATGGGACCGCAGGTGCGGTCACACAGAAGCGGAAGAGATAGTTGCAGAAGCTAAAATGGACTTTGGGCAGGTTCTGCAGAAGCGGAAGTATGGACCGCAGAAGCGGTCGCGCTAGTGCAATTTTTGGGCTGCAGAAGCTGTCCAGGCCTTTAAGTGGAAAACCGCATAAGCCGTCCCGCATAAGCGAAAATGGGACCGCAAAAGTGAGAAGCCTGGCAGAATATTAAATTAGTGTTCTTCGCGAATTTTTGAAAGAATAACATATTTCACTTCGGACTTGGAGAGGTTTTGGGCGATTTTGAAGAGGGTTTCAAGGACTTTGATCAGGTATGAATTCTTGGACTTAAAACATAATTTTATGGTGTAAATATACGGATTAGAACTGAAAACTCAAGGAATTAATGTACAAAAATGGTGGTTTAGGGCTTGAACCAAAGAGATCTTAAATTAGGGGTTTGAGGAGTCAGATGGACTCCCATTCTTGTAATTTTTGTATGTATAGACTCGTGGCAAGATAAGGAATCCGATGGTGTGAAAGTTTCTGTGTTTCAAGAAATGGGCCCGGGGCTCGAGTTTTGTCAATTTCAGGATTTCTTGATGGTTTTCCACTATTTTTTATTGGGTTTTGTTTCCTTGGCATATTGTGACTAATTCGTTCTGTTTTGGTCATATTCGATATGTGAGGAGGTCAATTTGAGAGGCAATGGCATAGAGAGCTAGACTTTTGGCCGGCTTGAGGTGAGTAATAGATGTAAATAATGTCCTGAGGGTTTGAAACCCCGAAATGTCTCATCGTAACTCTATTTGAGGCTAGACACATGCTGTACGACAAGTGCGGGGTCGTTTACTATTGGGGATTGTGACTTGGTCCATCCCGAGCGATGCTTTCACCGTGTATTCGATTGGCACTTATTTGAGATCATTGTTACTTGGATTTAATTGTTATATTTGGGATTTGTGCCGATTATTTCAACCTTCAGGGATTGCTATCACTGTTTTCACCTTATTTGGCATATTATCTGACCTCAGTTCTAAGTTTCAAATGTTGTTTTGCAAACTCAGCCATCTTTCTAAGATTTGAAAACTTAAATAATATTTTATTGACATATTGAGCTAAGAACTATTATTTTAATATTGCCCGAGCGGCTTATATGATTTTTTGACTGAGCATGGATCAGGTTGCACGCCGCTGCGGTATTATATTGATATTGAGGCCAAGAGCCTGGTTGATGTCACGAGATGGCTTGATATTGCGCTTAGGCTGTAGAAGCCCCTCCAAAGTCTGTACACACCCCCAGCAGACGCCGTCGATGAGAAATAAATAGATCGGGCTGCACACCGCAGTGGGTACTCGATTTTACCGATCTGTGTGTTGCGTTTCATTCATGGATTTGTTCCTTATCTGTTTTACCTGTCATAGTATTTTTGTACTCTTATTTCAGTGACTTGGTGCTTCATTGTTAAATGCCCTAAATTGCCAATGATAGTTTACTTTGCGTGTTTCCGTGATTTCTTATCCTCAGCCTTTATTTATATTTATTATTTACCGAGTCAGAGTACGCACATTACTCCCTGCACCTAGCCTACATATCCAGGTGCATCATAGGCTTAGCGAGGATTGTAGCTGAGCGCAGTATTCGGGAGCAACACGGTAGCTGCATGGCGTTTGTAGCCTTGATCTCTCCCCTCTATCTCTATCATTTATTCCGTATTTTCTAGATAGTCTTGTAGTTGGTTGAGATTCTATATTAGAGGCTCATATTCGTGAAACCAGATTCCATTTGGGGCTATGTTACAGTATTTTGTTTAACTTCCACATATATTATTATTATTCAAAGACTTTTAACATAATGACTTAGTAAATTTTCTGTGTTATTTATCTACATCGGTGTAAGAATTTCGGGAATATTGTTGAATGGTAGAGTTTATCTAGCAGTGTGTTGGGTGCCATCATAACCGGGGTTGGGATCGTGACAACTGATATGATCCTTTTGCTACAACTGTTTCTCCGATAGGTTATTTACTAATCAAAAAGTTTTTCAATTCATCTAACAATCTATACTTCAATTTTCACTATAAGTGTGGCAAAACAGTAAAGTTAAGAAAAATTATTGAAAGAATAAATAATTTGTGAAGTGAAGAAAGAAGTTGGACCATGAGAAAAATTTGAACTATCAGCTTTTTTCTGTATACTTAGGGATTGTAGTACAATAGTTCATCCTCTTTATTAAGGATGATAACACACCATACATCAAGAAAATAATGTATGCCTTTGAATGACCTCATTCAGTTTTCTAATATTGAAAATTGTTGTATCGTTGCTGAAATTTACAAATTATTTAGCTAGCTCATATCCATATACAGTGAGGGTTTGACAATTGTAATATCTTCAATTTTAGAATGTATGGTGTTGGTACTTCTATAATTTATAAGTAATAATTCTATTCTTAAAAAGTTAACTAACAAATTATGAATACTATAGAAGACGTACTATTTATAAGTTTAGTAATTCTATTCTTAAAAAGTTTATGAACCAATATATGGAAACCATAGAAGAAATTAGAGATAGTTTAACTATTTGATTGTTTTAATGGATTCTTTTGATAGTTTTAATTCTTAAAATGATATCTTTTTGAGCTATGGAATTACCTACTAATAAGATGGTTATTTTATTTGAACTATATTTTGTCATGAACCTAGTTCACCTATTGTGAACATGTCATGACGGCACCTGGTCTTCACGACTAGGTATGCCTAACACATTGCGGAAGTAACAACATTTACGAAATTTAATCCAAAAGCTAAATAACATGAGTAATTTATATAGTTGCCGCCTGGAATATACACTTTGACACTTTACATTCTGAAACTATTGCAAAGACCCGGAAACCCACGAGCAACACATGCTAAGAGTAATACATATTACTGCTCTAATCATCCGGAAACGTCTATAACAAGGAAGAACAGGATAGAATCTAACTAACTAAAGGGGTAGAGTGAGAGGGAGACTCTCCTGTCTGCAGACGCGGCAGATATACCTCAAGTCTCCGAAATGTTCCCTACAGCTACTGATAATGCACCTGCGTAGAGGTACCTGGATCTGCACATGGAAAACATGCACAGAAGAGGCGTGAGTACAACATAATAGTACTCAGTAAGTGCCAAGCCTAACCTCGGTCGGTTAGTGACGAGGAAAGGTCGAGGCCCTACTGAGATAAGAAAAACATAATAATCAATAGAATAAGGAAAGACCATATGGATATAATATACTGCGAGAATCTAGCAAAATAATAAATAAGATAGTAATAGGGAACTAACACAGAAAGTAAATAGAAGTGCAAATCACCACCAGATATCTATCATCGGGGATCTCCTGGTATCTCGAGAATCTCCTGGTATCCTCATCATATACTCGAGGGATTTCTTAGTATCCCTAGGATCTCCTAGTATCTTCCATTTTACATAAGGGATCTCTTAGTATCCCGAGAATCTCCTAGCATCCTCCATTTTTCAATCATATCTATGCTAGGGATCACTTGGTATCCCGCACTCTTAGTTATATGACGAAACACATAAAAAGGGAGTTATCGGGATGCCGTCCCGTAGTCCCAATTCGTAATACCACATAATTCAAATAAGATAAGATTCTAAGTAAGAACAATTAGTAGAATTTCTAGTGTAGCATGCTTCACGTAGGACAAATAATATAGTTTAAGAAATTAAGCAAGTAAGTTAGCTAAACATGCTTATCTTAATCTAACATAGGTTAAATTTCATTGAGATAGACAAAGTTTCAAGAAAACACAGTTAAATATTCTAAGTAAAATAGATTTTCAACAACTAGCACAAGTACACATTCGTCACCTCCCGTACCGAGCATTTAAAATAACAAATAATAGGTCCTAAGGGGAGAGGTCCCCCACACAAAGTTAGACAAGTCACTTACCTAGAACCAGTGCAAAATCAACTAAGGAACGATGCCCTTGCCATGAGTATCCGACTCCGGATGGCCAAAATCTATTCAATACAATTACGTAACGTAAATAACATCGCAAACAACTGATTTCAATATTAAATTTAAAGTTAGAGCGCAAAAATAGGTAAAATGACCAAAGATCACCTCAAGCAACAGCTCGAAATCGAATAACATTCACATTTTTAGAAACCTCGTACTCTCGCGAGTCTAACCATATAAAAATCTTCCAAATCGGAGGTCAAATGCCCGCTTAAAATCACATAATTAAGTCTAAAACGTTTCGCCCATTTTTTCCAATTTTAGATCTTGAATTTGAATTCTAATGGCTGGTTTAACTAGGTAATGATGAAATATAACTACAAAGATCAAAGCAGTGTTACCCAATGATCTTCTCTTCAAAACTCACTCAAAATCGCCTTCTCCCGAGATCTCAATTGATTTTTCAACTTTTGAAATTAATCCTTGGATAAACCCTTATCAAAACAGGATTTCCGCTTCCGCAGACAAGGGACCGCTTCTGTGGTCTCGCACACGCGGACAAGGATCCGCTTATGCGGATTTCATTAAGGAGGCTAGGTTCCACTTTTGTGGACGTATAACCGTATCTGCGGCTTCGCCTTTGCGGGTAAATGACCACTTTTGCGGTCTCTGAAGGCCACACCCATATCACTTTTGCGGTGAGCCAGGCCGCTTATGCGGCTCCGCTTCTGTGGCTCACCAACCTCATAAGCGAAAATACCAAAAGGGAAAAGCATCAGCTGCTGCAACACTTCAAAATCCACCCCATCCACCGTCCTAAATCATCCCGAGGCCCCCGGGACCCCAACCAAAAAACGCAATTACCATGTAGCACCTTACTCGAACTTGTACCAATCCTTAAAACCTCGGAAAACACACTGGAAACCCGATTAAATCAAAGATCAAGCCTAAGAACTTCAAGTTTATCCAAAACACGCTTTCGATCCAAAACATAACCGACGCTCGTCGGATTCACCTGAAATTTTGTGCGCACGTACCAAAAGACATGAAGGTTCTACAAAAATTTCTAGAATCCCGTTCTGACCCTCGGATAAAAAATGCACTATCGGACCGGGAGCCTCCAAATTTTAACTTTCGGTATTTCTAGCCAAAATGAGCTATAGACATCCAAAATATATTCCGTACACGCTCCCAACCACGAAATCACCTAACGGAGCTAACAGAACCATCGGATTTCCATTTCGAGTTTCGATTACGGACCACTTTTCAACACTTAAGCTATCAATTAGGGACTAAGTGTCCCAAAACACTCCGAATTCTAACACCGAACGTCCCGACAAAGTAAATATAGCACCAATAAACTTAGGGGATATAGTTAATGGGAGAACGAGGCATAAATTCCAAAGACGAACGGCCGGGTTGTCACATTTTTTTATTAGTTTCCTCTTTATACTAGTTAATGTTTAGCTCTCGAAGTAAGTATTGAACAAAAAATAATATCTCGACGTAAGTATAGAACAAAAAATAATATCTGAATGTCATGGAAAATTCTAAAATAAAAAGATGGATGCATTGTGATAGAGTTAGTAAAGAATATTTGGATGTAGTCGAGGAGTTTATAAACCATGCCTTTTCTGAAAAATAAGATGGAGAACAAATTGCATGTCCTTGTACGGAGTGTGTGCTTATCCATCAAGTAACTCAGACTACAACATATGATCATCTTGTAATTAATGGTATTACGCCATCATATGATACTTGGTTTTGTCATGGTGAGTCTCTCAAGGGATCAAACAATGCGCAATCAAATAATTGCAGCCAGTCAACTTTAAGGGGCAATGATATGACAAGAATGATATATAATGCCTTTGGAGGCTTTACACAGTTCATGGATACTGACGTTAGTGAAGGGGGTGACATAAAGCATAACTTATAAGAGAATACTGCTCATCCATCTAGAAATTAACCACATCTTGAGGTGGATAAGTTTGAAAGGCTCATAAAGGAGTTGAATGACGAACTATATCCAGGATGTAATAAATTTAGCAAAATGTCCTTTTTGATGCATCTATTCCATACAAAATGCATGTTCAAATGGTCAAATGAATCGTTTAATGTTTTTCTTGGACTATTGAAGGATGCACTAGCTAAAGGAGAAAATTTACCTCCTTCTTTCTATGAGACCAAAAAGATAGTTGAAGGCTTGGACTTAAAGTATGAGAAAATTTATGCTTGTCCCAATGATTTCATGCTTTTTAGGAAAGAGTTCTCTAATAAGAATGTCAATAAATGCAATATTTGTGCAGCTCCTAGATGGAAAACTAATGCTAGAAAAATCCCAGCAGAGGTCCTAAGGTAATTTTATTTAAAACGAAGGCTACGAAGACTGTTTATGTTTTCAGAAACTTCTAAAGCAATGTGTTGGCATCATGAAGAGCGCAACAAAGATGAAGTTCTACGACATCCTGCAAATTCTAAATCTTGGAAAAAATTTGATAGTAAATATCCTGAATTTGCTGGAGACCCTCACAATGTGCGCCTAGAATTAGCTTCTGATGGGTTTAATCCATTTTGCACAATGTAAACTATTCATAGTACATGGTCAGTGATTTCAATGCCATATAATCTTTCACCATGGATGTGCATGAAACAAGAGTTCTTCATTCTGTCCTTACTTATTCGTGGACCCAAAGTGCCTGACAATAATATCGATGTATTTTTGTAACCTCTAATAGAAGAGTTAAATGAATTATGGGATGTTGGGGTAGAAACATACGATGCCTCTACTAAGGAGATATTTCAAATGCAAGCAACTCTCATGTGGACTATAAATGACTTTCTTGCATATGTACTCTCTCTGGATAGTACACTTATGGTCAGTTTGCATGCCCTTCTTGTAACAATCTAGAAGGCTGAAACATGGCAGAAAGTTCTGTTACATGGGGCATCGACGCTTCTTGAAGTTGGGACACAAATATCGGAATGATGCGAAATTGTTTGATAGGACTAAAGAAACGAGACCTGCACCTAGTCCATTATCTGGGTCGGTAGTGCTGAATCAAGTAAAAGATATAAAATTTACTCTCAGCCATTTAAGTGAAGGGGTAAACGGGGTGATGAAAAACACATGGAAAAAGAGAAGTATTTATTTCGATCTTCCTTATTGGAAATTAAACTTGGTGCGCCATAAATTTGATGTGATGCACATAGAAAAGAATGTACGTGATAACTTAATTTAGACACTATTGAATCCTGGTAAAAAGTCTAAAGACAACTTAGAAGCTCGATTAGACTTGAAGGAGATGAAAATAAGACCAAGCTTATGGCCTCAAAATCGAGGAAGTGGGAGACGATATCTTCCTGCTATTTTTTTCACAATGTCTTAGGAGGAAAATGAGTTATTTTATAAAGTACTACTAAATGAGTTTTAAGATGGCTATACATCTAATATTTCACGTTGCGTTTGCAAACGAAAGTTATCTGGGCTAAAACCTTACGATTTTCATGTTATAATGCAAGAACTTACCCCTCTTTCCTTGTGGAGATCAGTAGATAAAAGAGTAAGTTCAATTTTAATTGAACTATGCACATTCTTACGTGTTTTGTGCAGAAAAGAGCTAAAACTAGAAGAGTTAAACCTACTCAAAGAAAAAAACCCAAAAACTTTGTCTACTATGGAGAAACTCCACCCACCCCTTCCCCAAGATTCTTTACTTTTATGATACACTTGGGTATTCACTTGGCAACTGAGGCTAAACATCCGAGACCAGTACATCATCGCTGGATATATCCAATTGAGAGGTATGTAGAATATCACTGAATCTTTGTTATATGTCTTTAGTTGTTAAATACTCTTTATTAAACTAGTAACATTACTTTGTTCAATAGGTATTTGGGTACTTTATCATATGTTCGTAATCATGCATGTCCAGAAGGCTCAATATTGGAAGCATACATAGCAAATGAGTGAATGAAATTATTCTCACGATATTTAGAGGGTGGAGATTCAAGGTATTATTGTTCAATAAAATGGAGTTTAAAGCCACATCTAACATCTTAAAGGATTTTAAAGTCCTAGCACAAGGACTGAGTTGCATTGCAAAAAGATTCAGTGCGTTCGATATAAATAATGGGTATCAATTCCGAATAAAACAAAGTGAAGAATTCAATGTGACACAAAATAATGGCGTTATGGTTGTTTCAAAGATTGAAAGTTATGCAAGAACAAGTGATAATGCTAAAAAATCAACAAATATCACATATTATGGAAGATTGAATGATATTGTGGAGTTAAACTATTACGAGAAATTTAAGGTCATCTTATTTAAATGTGATTGCGTTGATGTAACAAATGGTGGAGGAATTAAGGAAGATGAGTTGGGTTTCACAATTGTGAATTTCACACACCTGACAGACCCTGGTGACCGAGAACGTCATGAGCCCTTTATTTTTGCAGAACAAGCTCAGCAAGTAATATTTGTGCAAGATCCTCAAGATCATGAATGGTTTGTCCCTAGGTTAATTAAACCTCGAGACATTTTTTATATGGGAGAGGAAATAGTGTGCAGTTTGAGTCATCAACGCAAAGTAATGCCACTCTCTTGGCTCTTTTAGAAAATGCTTGTGTTTTAGAAGATGATTACAATGATTGGGTAAGAAGTGGTGTTGATGGGATAATATTTGATACAAACGTAGATTCTCAACCTCCTCCAAATGATGGTGAGCTGTTATTGAGGGAGAAAATAACATAGAAAATGAATGTGATTCTGAATAAGATAGGTAGTACTTATAGAATATTTTTGTTGCAAGTATAATAAACTTTAAGGGTGTTATTTTTTTGCTTCAGAAATTTGAATACTGGATGTTTGAGTGAATTTATTGTGCTTTCTGCTACTTATATTTTGCTTATTGTATCAATTTAAATGTGATATTATAAGGTAGTACTATCATTTGATAATTATATTTCTTGTGCATAAATAACTCTTATCTCTAGAACAATATTTGTCGCAAAGCTTTGTTTGCGTAACCTGAGTTGTTGATATTTTTCACATATTGAGATTTGGATGGTGCTTCCTCATATTTTGCAAGTGGACTATGGATTTGTTGGAGTCAATCTAATACTAATATAGCATAATGCATCTAGATAAATTTTTTAATTTTGGAGAAGTAACTATGAGAACTAGAGGTCGCAACCAACTGGTAATTGAATAAGACAACGATGAAGATGTGGGACCTTATATTGAGAATTTGATGGATGGTCAAAACTATTCTGCAACCATGCCTTATATTGAGATGTTGATGGATTTAGAACTCTTCAGAAGACCAGGCACATGATGATCAATCTTGTGATTTGAATAGTTCTGCTGGTGCTACTGAAGTTTAATATAATGAAGATGAATCAGGTAACACTTTTCTCTGGAATCATTTTAAAATCTTAATTTTGTGAATAAAATGGTTAGTCTTACTAGTTTATATAGTACAATTAGCAACTATGATTTTCTGTAAATTTCTATTGTGATATCGAACTAGTTATATAGTGCAACTTGTAACAATTAAGAGAGTGTCTTCTCCGAGTGTATGTAAAATTGTAACATTACATCTTGACATTAGTGTGCTTGATCTCCTCCACTTCTCTTGCTACAGACCAAGGGATAGGCCATTCTCCTTCCACTGTATTCTTCAATATCATTGGATCTGTATGCAGGTCTATAAGAACATAGTCACGTGTTTTCAACTTTGTTTGAATCAAAGCAGCATTGTTTTCTTGTCTGATCCTATTCAAACGTCCAGTGCTAGCAGCTTGAGTTGTATTTAAAGAGTTTAGTGATTTGGAACTTACCAAGGCATTGCGCAAATTCCTGTCCTCCAAAATGATAGCTGGTGACATTATGTCCTGCTACTATTGTTCACCAGTTGTAAGCGTACTTATAGCTCCTGCCGTGATTGCATTTTGCTGCTGCTGTCCGAAATTGGTAGATGTTGTTTCTCGTCGACCATCAGCATTAGTGCCAACTCTAGTAAGTTGTTGCTACTGCACAGTGGCTTGAAACATCACCTTGAGTAATCTGATTATTGGGAGTTGCTGCTGTTTGAAATTTGCTTCCAGCTTCTGCATTTTTTATTGCAGCAACTGAAGAGTTCTCAAGTTGTTGCTACCTATCTTGCTTTGTTACTATCACTTTCTTTGATCGAGCTTCAATTTTGTTTATGCCATCAAGATGCTGCCTCCATAAAGGAATAAAATCTGGTGCCTTAGCATTAAGCTTACTGCTTGAACCTACTTTTGACGAGCTGCTAATTCTAAACAGTGTAGGCGAGCCAACTGATAACCTTTCTTTCTCTTCACTTTCTTGATCATCTTCCTCAATTGAATCTCCTGGAAACTCGCCATCCTAGTCTTCTTCACCCTCGTATTCACATTGTCATAAGACCAAATCTTGGATTTAATTACCATCTCCCTAAAATTTGACTTGATTATTCTTTGTTGTTTCCTGTGGACAGAGCCAATTGCTCACCACCATGTTCTCCACAAGACTCCAATGACTGTGTTGGAAATTCAAAAATAGAGTGTTAAATGTAACCATAGGTTGTTCTATCATCTTGACAAGAGGGGTTTCTCTGATGGTAAGAAATCCCCACTTCCAACCGAGAGGTTTGGAGTTCAAGTCTCTCCAAGTGAAAGGTAGAAAGTTCATGGAGGAAAGGATGTCCGGGGTCTATTTGGAAAAGCCTCTCTACCCAAAGGTAGGGGTAAGGTAACACACTACCATCTCCAGAACCTATTAAGTGAGATTATACTGGGTTGTTATATTGTACTATATATAGGTTTTTCCATCATATTATTATTCAACATCATTGCATTTTGAGCATCCTTAATAATTTGTTCGACGTGAGGAGTAGAAAAATGCAGTGTTGGAACATTAGAGCTGTGAGTGTGTTTGCCCGTAAGCTCCTCCACCAGATTTTTCTTTGAAACATTTGGTCGAGCATGGTTGTCCCTCGCTAAATTGCGACTGGCAGAGGTTCTTTGACACTGTTGTTGCATGGCACTAACACCTTAGGTATCCCATTACCATTTAAACTAGTTGCATCACCTGAAACATCTCGATCAGTTACCATTTAAACCTTTCCTTGTCATTATACTGTTATTTAATAGATTTAACCATATAAGTTTTCCTTTAGATGACCTTTGAATCCTCTATTCTAGGTAATTTTGAGCCAAGAAAGGTTCGTGGACCTACTTTACTAAAAGATATTTGGAAACTTCCTCCGGGGAAGGTAGTTGATGTGCTGTTCAATAATCGTAACCAAGCTATTGGGGAAAAAGGTCTAAAGCTTGCTAGCTTTCTAGGAATCATTGCTAGAACTCCAGAACTAACACCTTTAAATTTAGATCATTGGAAAAATTTTGACGAGGAAAAGAAGAAATCAGTGGATTTTGTGAGGGTATGGATTAGTTATTATTTTATTTATTTATTTATAATAATAATAATAATAATAATAATAGTTATTATTATTATTATTATATGAATGGGTTCAATTTTTTATACATGACACTTTTTCTAAATATTAGCTTTTATTTTTTTTTGAAGATCTCTATCCCAAGACGAGTAGAAGCTTATGTCCTAAAGTTACTAGGAAAGAAATGGAAAGATAACAAGTGTGAGTTAAAAGGTGAGTGTTTGAGAAAATATATGAATAATAACCTTTTTCTTAAAAATAGACCAAGTCACATACCGATGGATCAATGGAGTGGTGTAGCCGCTTATTGACTTTCAACTAAAGCTAAGGTATTAAAAAATCTATAAAACACCTCTAGTTGATTATTTTCAGTGTTTTAGTTATGCCCATTTTTATGTATTATTTATAAGATATCATTTTAATATTCATTGATAGATGCGTTCCCAAGAAAATAGAAAAAATAGGCCAATCAATAGATACCTCACATAGGAAAATCCAAAAGTATTGCTACCATGATAGATGAGCATGTAACCTTGTTTCAAATTACTGACTATAATATTTTAATTATTTTCACGCATATCTTACATCAATTTTATTGTATTACACTATAAATGAGATAGAGCCTACATAAGAACAAGTTTTCATATTAACTCATACAAAAAGTAAGGATGGCGGACCACTGAATGATGATTCTGTCAAGGCAATTGTAAGATTTTTTTATTTTATTTTCTTAATTGGGAATTAGTTAGGAAAAAACATAAAAGCGAATAAATGAATTCCAAATTTGATTTATGTATTTTATGGCCAGGAAATAATAAATGAAAGGACGAACAATATTGAGAGCTCTACTAACCAACCTCCTTGGGCTGTTGCTTGGGAAGGCGATGTGTATTTTCAGGTGTTCGGAAATGACAAAAGTGGATATGTTCGTGGTTTAGGACTTGGTCCAACTCCTTCTCTTCTATGGGGTAGTAGACCTTCCTTAGAAAATATTGTTGGAGATGATTCATCTAATGAAGCCGTCCAAAGGTTAACACAAGCGATAACCGATTTAAAGGATAAACACGATGAAGAAATGAATCTAATGAAATAAAATCAGGAAAAGATGCAATCAGAATTACTCGAAATGCGACAATTGATGCGCAAATATGCTTCCAATGAATCAATGACTCAAAATATCAATAGCACCTCAATTATACAGGTAACTCGATTTTATAAGTTATGTAAATTATTAATGATGTTCTAATCCTATAAAAGTATTATTATCTAGTGTGTTAATATTTATCAGGTTCCTGCTACAAATAGTGGCCATGAACGAGTACCACAAAAATAAAGGATACATAATATTGCTGAAAATACTTCAATGTCTCATGGTATTGCTCATATTTATCCTTTGGCAAGCTATTATTTGAGTTTTCTATATTTTGATAACACTTCTGCAGTTTTCTTTCTTCTTATGCAAATTCTCGTGAACTTCTTCAAACCTTATTCATCATCACCTTTCTTCATGACTCTAATCTTCTTCTCCATCTCTGATTAAGTCATCCCTTACGCCAGTTAGATGAATCCGTGCATGCTAGCTGAAGTAGTAATAGTTAGTACGCTTATTTGAAAGGTACTATAGTGTTCCATTCATTCTTGTTGAAAGAGTAGAGTTATAGGATTCTAGTTGAATTCTACTTAATCTGACATCATTGGTTTCCTTGCTTGATTGAAATAGTGTCTATATAGCGTATTGACTGATTGTTAGTTGCCCTCGAAATAATTTGTATAAAGAATTAGTTTGCTAGTCGCTGCTTTTTTTGTGGATCTAGAACATGTTTGCTTCTGCCATAACCGTGTTAACGTAAGGAACAATATGCTGCAAATAGCACTGCCCAGCACCCTTTGCTTTTGTTTTTATGCATTTTTGACGTCCATAATTCGCTTGTGATCCATTTCTGAATATATGAAATTCCTCCCAGGTGCGCCTTTCAACATTTTATTGAGCTTAACAACTGATCATAATTTATTTAAGATGTCACTAAAACTGAAGTAGTCGCAATGACTTGAGAATAGCTAAATTTCTAAGATATAGAGCACTAGATTCGTGCAGTAAGGTTTTCTTTGGCAGAAAATCTGTTGCCAATTGAAAATTTTAGGTGAAGAATGCTCAACAGGCCGATTTGATATGTTTGTTTGTATGATAAGAATTTCAGATATACTAGAATACTCCATATATGAGACTATACATACTTTTGGAACAATAATGAAGCAGACTCTTGCAATTTTGCTTGTGCCCCTTTTTTGTTATGAACTTTTAATTTCATAACCTCGCAAATTATTATCAGGTTTGGCAACATTTACTTCCTAGTTGATTGAAAGAAAGTGTATTCACTAGATGTAAAGTTGAACACAATAATTTGATGATGAATCCCTATCTATTTATCTTCAACTCGGATCTGGAGTGTGATATTCAGATTGGTGTGATTTCTATGTTGTTGATACCAAATTTATTTCTATGTATTTTTATACCCAAAATACTTTCAAAATATCATATGTGTGCATACATATGCACATCAAAGGGTTTTGGCACTTTTTGTATTTTTAAAACTAATTTATGACCTATTTTTACACCATAAGACCCAATAATTACTCCCAAAATATTGTCATTTTGGTGAATGATTTGTCTTATTCTCACATTTACGTCAAAATAAGGTTACATGATTTTTGCATATTTTTACAAGTCCATTTAGTACTTTTAAAACTACATTGTATGTAATTGCAATTTTAGCCCACTTTAACATTTAATAGCATTTTCATTATAAAATCAATCCCAATATTTTTAAAAATTAATATTTACATACTATTTATTAACTCAGTGCTTTTAATTAGATTTTAAAACACTTTTACTATTTTTATAAAATCAAAAGGGGAAAATTGGCTATTTAACACATAGCCATTTCTATTTCAATTTTAACGTCAATTAAACCCCAAAATTCCACCGAAATTAAAACAACCCAATTCCATTCCCGACCCCTTGACCTAATTTTAAACCCGCCCGGCTTCCCCTTTAATCCTAGCTGTTGATCATTTTGATCAATGGCCGGGATTCTTTCTTTCCTTTTTAATTCCCATACCCCTAAACCTAAATCATTCTACCAGATATGCTGCCTCTAAACTCCTCATTCTCTAAAACTCTCTCTAGCCCTCTCAGAAACCCTCATCTTCTCCCACCAGTTTCTACCATGTTTCACCGGAATCCATGGCATCACAAACCCTGGGTGGCCTGTGCTCACCTCCCCTCACCTTTAATCATGGCTGTTCAAAGTTTTCGAGGTTCAACCTCAACGATGCCTGTTCAAATCTTTTACAGATCTAAGGTCATACGGCCTATCTGGCTCCATTCCGACGTGTTCAAGCTTTAAAAGGCCTAGCTATGGTTCAAACCTGTTTGAGACCATATCCTTTCCAAAAGTTATTCGAGGTTCCTTTTCCCTTTATTTTCTTAGATCTATGATAGATTTGTGTTATACTCGAGGTTTTAAAGCATTTCCCTACATTTCTTTCCAAAACTAGTATGTTTCAATTTTGGGTTTTCACTCTGTTTCTTCGAACTTGCTATTGTGTCTGTGTGTTTTCTCATGAGACTCTGAAATAGGACTCTAAGTCTATTACAATGGTTTGCCTTCTCCTTTCGGTACCCTACTCAAATTGAAACACTGGGAATTGGAGTTTTTTGCGAGTTTTGGTTCTATGTTTGAACTAGGGTCTATTTTAGAAACCGAGGCTCTCTCAAACTCATGCTGAGTCTATGAACTGTACTGGAACCTTTTTGCTTATGATTGAAACTTTCTATGTCAGTCTCTTCTTTCTTGTTTGAAACTTGTGTGCTTTTTTTGTGAGAGCTATCCTTTCAAAAGTGTTTTGCCAATTTGTAATTAATTCTGAATTCCTTTTAGTAAGGCTCAATTCATTGTTATTGATTTCCCCAATTGAACATTTTCCTCACCTTTTTTCTGACTGAGTTCATTTGAATAAAGCTTTCAAATTTGTTGGCTATTTGGTTGATCTACTTTCCTTATTTCTCACAAATCATGAACCATAGAATTCTTGCCTTAAATAAAATATGTATACTTTCCCTTGTTATGTTACTTTGAAAAGGTTTTTAATTAATTTTCTATACTTAATTATATCATGCCCGTTTAAAATCATATCCCTTAACCTTAGGGAGAACTTATGTGATTGCTTGAAAATTATTTTCTTACCTTTGCTCACTTGTTTTCTTCCATATAAAGGGGACTACTCTTTCTACACTAAGACACACTTCAGACTTCGAATTGCAGACTTTTCACAATTGAACACAACACAATTTCAATACTTTCTCAACTACTGTTTTCTGAAGTTCTAGTACTGAACACTTTGCTCCTCTTCTCTTTCTGAAACACTCGTGAGTTCCTTTTGAATCTCAAGTCTTTGCTGAAGAATTTGAGTTGCTCCTGCTGACTTCTTGTTGTTTATTTACTCTTGTTATTCTTCTATTCTAACTAATATGTCACTCTTAGTTAAAAAAAATGCCCCCTTAACCATGTGTTTACTCCATAGCCTGTCATGTTCTTTCTTTCACTATGTGTTTATTTCTTATCCCATCATGCTTTCTTTCATCATGTAATATCTGTTATGCTTTCTCCCCTCATATTTCCGCAAATGCTTTTCTTATGTGAATCCATTCCCTTTACCCTTTGTATGAAGAGTACAGTTCCAGTCATGATAGCATCCTGTTATTGGTGCTCATGACTTTTTACTCGGTTCTTTTGAACTCTTTACTGAAAACAAATTCCCACTCCCATTTCCCCGTTATGTGATGAGCCTTTTCTCAAGTTCACTGGTGTCCTAATCACCATCCAGACTCAGGTATGACCTCTAAGGTCTGCTCTTAATTTGTTTGGACCAAGTAAATGGTTAGGGGTGTGCCAGTCTATACCCATGGCTGGGTATGACCACCATTTGCTATATTTCCCTAATCCCTCTCTGACTTTGCACTTATTCCTAGTTCTAAGTTCTTCCCCCTTTGGTAATCCATGATTTGGGACCCTGGAGATCCCTCTCAACTTGGACGCCTGAGGGCTGGCTATTCACACTACACTATTCTGTTCTAATTGTTATCCAGAGTGTAAGCACTGCCTGGAGCCCTTGAGTCTCATTGGTACTCTGAAACCCTTTGGATAAAAGAGGGCTTTGGAAATTTGGAATCCTGAATAGTTAATCACATGGTATTGGGTACTATGATTGAATTAGGATGCTCGGATCTACCTGTAGATTTTGATGTATTTTACATTTCTTCTTTTATCTTTTCTGGTTCTGTAATAATAATTTGTAAAAAGAACTTGGGGAATATTAGTAAAAGGGTGTGGGAGGGGTTTACATTTTCTTGCATCAAATAAAGGGTAGATACCATGTCCATAGGTTTAATGTTTTAATTCAATCACTTAGATACCATGTCTATAGGTTTAATATATTAATTCAATCACCTAGATACCATGTCTATAGGTTTAATGTTTTAACATACTGCAAGTCATTAGAAATCCTGCCTAAAGGATTTAATATTCATGTAATAAGTTGCATATAGAAACCATGTCTATAGGAAGTGCAAATACATTAGGCAAACTACAGATTAATCAAATATTCCTTCTTTTATCAGATTAATAACAATTCTTAAAATCAGATATAGATATTATGCCTATAGGATTTCGTCTCAAACTCGCTTGATTCTATTTTATGTAATAACAATATGTCAACTAGAATCAACGTTTTCAGTAAGAACTCTTATAAATCTGTAATTCTTTTTAATCATGCCAATCTGCATCCATTTATCTTAATCATTTCTTTTAAATCTTCTGTCTAATTGTTTGCACTTAGTCTCTGAGAGTCTCTTTCAAAACAGTCCTTCAACTTGCTCTTTCTTTTAAAGTATTCTCGTTTTTAAAACTCTTTCACAACTCTACCATGTTTTACTCAAAATAGTCTGCTCACTACAGTTCTTATTTTCTTTAGTCTCCCGCGTTAGGCTATTCTTTTCAGAAATCAGCACTTTCTAAATAACTCATTTAAAATACTTCAATTTCTGTGGATCCAAGTTGCCTAATGCAGACTTTTTATGTAATTCTATGTGTTAAAATAGTCCGTGTGCCGCTTAAGTTTTAACTTAAAGACCAAATCAGTATGTCCAAGGCATGATAAACTAAGCGCTATATGATTTACGTGGTTTTTGTGGCCCTTACATGTTTGTTTGTCAATCCCCTATACTTGTTATGTGTTTTTTTTGTTGAAACTAGTATTTTATCCTTTAAACCCCCATATATGCCTCCAGCCCCATTCCTTTCCCATTTAGGATTAGAAGCCCTAATACCCGGGGACTAATAGGTCGGGACAAGTAGTAGCATGCAATTAAATAAATGAGAATAATCTCGTTTAAAATACCTTAACGGGGTGGAAAGGGTAGAATATGAAGATGATGAACGGTGCGCTAATATCACGTGCGACCCCTCTTTGGGGAGTCTACATCGGATGTTGCATTGATGTGATCCATATTTTGTATAAACCTAGGAACCATTTTCTTTTCTTTTCATTATTTGCAAAATGTTACTTTTTCTTAAAATTATGCTTTTATTAAAATAATCTTTCTCTCTTCCAAAATCGTTTATGCCTTTTCCTTTCACTAAGCTTTCAAACTTATTTGTGAATTCTTATGCGCAAACTTTATTTGCTCTCTTCTACTTCTTTTAAAGTCACAATTAAGCATGTAGTGGAACCACACTAGTGGATCTTGAGAGGTGCCTAACACCTTCCCCTCGAGATAATCTCAAGCCCTTACCCGAACTCTGGTTTTCTTTCAAAATCGCCTCTTCTCTTTAAAGTGTCCTAATACACTATAATCATTATGAAACTCAAGAAGAATCCGGATCTGACTTTTTTGAAGGATTCCTATATACCGTTAGATTTCCTGTATGAAAGGTATGGCCGTAGCAAGTTCTACCGCACCTACATCGAAGATTTTTCCCTTACCTCCTTAGGGTATATTCACAAAATAGTTTTTGTCTTCATGTTCTGTGTTCTTGGGATGATAATATTTCATATGAAGAAGGCTAGGATCCAAAACAGACTAGCAATGGTAACCAAAACTGTGATGGAAGGTATTGATGGGCAGTCTTTCAGCATAGTTCCCATGATCATTGCTGAGATATATCGAGCCTTGGAAAAATGTCAATAAGGGGCCCCACACTTTGAAAGTTGTAATCTGTTACTTCAACTCTGGCTTATAGAACACCTTCAAAAAGGTGACTACCAGCAGGAGATTATACGCAGGAAATGAGATGATCATATTGCCTTCCACCACCCAAAGCGAATGAACTTCATGCGCAACATGTTCGCTCCGCCGAAGGATGCTGGAGGATGGGTAGAGCTATTTGAGAATCTAAATGAAGGGCAAGTACAGTGGATGTTAGAATGGTTCCCAATAGGGGAGTTCATTATTCGTTCTCGAGATGCACCATCCCTTACACTCATCGGCCTGAGAGGAACTCATCCTTATGTCTCTCTCCGAGCCATAGGGCAAGTTGGAAGGAAGCAGATCATACCCGGGTAGAAAAAATGAGTCACTTCAAGCCCGACTTTCAGGATGATAATAGCCCGCACAGGTGTCAATCTCAGCATATGTGGCATTGCAAGCTTGTCTTGGGGAGAGAAACTATTGAGGCAGACATCTATCATGCAGGATGTGTGCCATACTACTCGGGTTGGTTGGAAGACAATCGCACTGGTTTGGGTCATTCGAGGTTCATCCGAGATCACATGCTTATTGATGAAAAGGCCGAAGCACAAGATAAATATAATCAATTACGCAAAAGAATTCGGGAATGCGAGAATGAACACCGAGGAATACAAGTAGCTCACCGGAAATTGATTGACGAGTAGAAGGACATGGCTGTCAATGCCAACAAACGGTTAGAGTATCTGGAACGAGGTATAGTGGAGTCGGAAGGACAGTTCTTTAAGAGGATTCAAGACTGCCAAAATGCCGAGGGAAGTGCAGGTGGACATCTGGCTCGAGCATATCTGCTGCTAGGACTACGAGAGTAAATGCAGCTTTATGAGGGAGTCAAGAATACCGAATCTGGGGAAGGTCCTTCTTGGACCAAGTAGATAGGATCTTTTATTTCCTACTTTCATAGTGTAATAAGGTCATTGGCCATTAGTGACATCTTTATTTCCGTTATTTCAAATTACGTTTTAGACTCGTCTTATTTTTTTTATCAAAAAAATGCCACATTTAGCATTATAAGTTCCCCAAATTTAATTTGAAGCTACGCTTACCTCGGGCACAACGGGGCACCCAAATTAAGAACCGACTTATTATCCTGCACAACGTATTTAAATATTAAAATATTCCCCTTCTAAGAATCTGCATTAACATTTTACTTTTTTTTTTGTTTTACCTTTATTTCTATTCCCCCCTCCAAAGGTTAGTTCGTGTATTATGGCACCATTAGCACACTCAACAAGATCCAAGGGCTCTCCACCTCCTCCTCCTCCGAGTCCTATAAAAACAAGAAGAAAGGCAGATTGGGAGACGCCAATGCTAGAAAGGAAATTGAGGAGGCTTCTCATAATACTCCAATTACAAAGGGGGCTGCTCCTTATTTTGAACAGACATTGCTGAAATTTCGGGAAGAATTGGACCAAGTTCGAAACTTAGCAATACTATCAATAACTCTTGCCGTTCCTGATGCTAATGCCCAGAACTCCGTACCTCCACAAAATACCCGACAACCACCAGTACAACCCGCTCACGCCCAAGCCTGCAACACATGCAATAACACTCCACTGCTTATTCCCAAACTGCAAAACACCACAAATGACCGCATCTACAACAACCCCATCTTCGTTGACACTATACCCTATATACCCAGCCAATCTCAAGTGCATCTGAATCAGACAACAAAGACTCCCTCATCAGGGATTTGGCCGCTGAACTCAAGAAGTTAACTAGGCATGTCCAGGGTGTCGAAGGTAGCAAAGACATTGAGCAGTTGAACTATGAAGATATTTGTGTTCAGCCAGATGTTGAACTCCTGGAGGGGTACAAAACTACCAAGTTCGAAATGTTCGATGGTACAGGTCATCCCGGGGTCCATCTAAGACTGTATCGTAATAAGCTGGTCGGAGTTGCAAGGGATGAGAAAATCCGCATGAAGTTGTTCATATGGAGTCTGAAAGGCGACGCCTTATCTTGGTACATCAGCCAAGATTCAAAGAAATGGATAAGTTGGGTGAGCATGGCATCCGACTTTATGGACCGAATCAGGTTCAATACAGAGAATGCACAAGAAGTGTTTTATATCTAGAATCTGAAAAGGAAACCCATAGAGACCTTTCACGAGTATGCTACTCGTTTGAGGTCAGAAGCTGCTAAGGTCAGGCCGGTCTTAGAAGAAGATCAGATGAACGGGTTCTTTGTCCGGGCTCAGGATAAAAAATATTATGAGAGGCTAATGCTGATAGAAGGTCAGAAATTCTCCGAAATCATCAAGTTGGGAGAAATAATTGAGGAAGGTATTAAAAATGGTATGGTCACTAATCTCGAAGCATTACAGGACACCAGCAAGGCTTTACAGTCTGGTGGCACATCAAAGAAAAAGGACAAGAATCATGTGATAGCCGCGTAAAGAACCAAATCCCCTATGAAATACCAAACATATCCGTCAACTACGCTAACATATCGGCCTTCCCTAAATTACCAAGCACCATCACCCACTTACTAAAATTCCATCACTCGCCTACCAATAACCTCCACCACTCACATATTAACCCACCTCACCAAGATATTCCCAACCCGTTCTTGAATAAAAGTACATAACTCCCAACCTTCTCATTACCTATCACCACCTGCTCGCCAAAACTTTCCACGACCTAGACCAAAATTCGACCAAAGACCTCCCAGAGAGTATACCGCCATCGCCAAACCAATCGACCAACTGTATGAAATACTCAAAGCAACCGGTTACGTCACACCTATCCCAGCAATAAATCTAGAAAATCCCTCCCAATGGATAAATTACAACAAAACCTGCGCATACCATTCTAGAATGAATGGTCGTACCATCGACGAGTGTATCTCGTTTAAATATAAGATTAAGACCTTGATTGATAATAAGGTCATCCTAGCAAATGAGCATGCTCCCAATGTCTTTAGCAACCCTCTGCCTGACCACAAGGGTGGAGGCATTCATATGATCGAGATTGAGAATGATTGGTACCCTTAGGGGACGATTGGATTGATTACCGAAGGAGATAAATCAAAGAAGCCGACAGTCACCCTCAATCCTATTGTTGTTCAAATCCATCCGTCTTAGGGCAATGAGGTAAATATGTATAAACCACTCAACTTCGAAGACCCTCCTACAAAGGCACTAAAACCAATTCAGGTTGAGTTTGGAACCCCAAAAGCACCTGTACCGTTTGAAGTTGCTGTGTTACCCCGAGGATGCCTATTCTGGTTTCCATGAAGGAAGTGACGCCATTCAATTCAAAAGCCATACCTTAGGATTACGCATTGGAAGCCAGGCAAAAAGGGAAAACACATATTGGAGAAGCGATCGCCACACAAGGCATGACCAGAACCGGCAGGGTATACACTACGGAACATTTAGCTGAGTCCAGCAAGCAAGCCTCTGGACGACCTGTTGAAACTAGACCTGATGACCTTTGGAGAAAGATACACGCCAAAGAATACTCGGTCATAGAGCAATTGAATACAAAGCTCTGAGATTTTCATCCTGGCTCTTCCGCAAAGCTTTGAGATTTTCATCTTGGCTCTTCTGCGAAGCTCTCAGGCACACAAGAATGCTCTAATCAAAATATTGAGTGAGGCTTATGTTCCTAGCAAAATAGCTAGGGGCGGAATGGAGAATATGGTTGGACAAGTATTGGAAAGTCACAAGATCACCCTCCACGAGGAAGAGCTACAACTAGAAAGACTTAGTCACAACAAGGAGTTGCACATCACTGCGCAATGCAAAGGTTACTTCATCACCAGAATCCTGGTTGGCGAGGGATCTAGCCTTAACATTTGTACACTATTAACCCTCAGGACATTGGGGAAGGGTTTGCATGAGATCAAAGATGGAGCTGTCAATGTTAATGCCTTCGATGGGTCCCAAAGATCCACCATTGGAGAAATCATCCTGTGCTTGCAAATGGGACCAACCTGGTTTGTTGTCGACTTTCAAGTTATAGACGTCCTGGCATCCTACAATCCATTGCTGCGACGACCCTGGAACACGCCACTGGAGCTGTTGCATCGACTCTGCATCAAGCAGTGAAGTTCGAATGGAATCACCAGGAGATGATCATTCATGGCAACTGTAGCAACCCTATATACAATCGCCAAACCATACTAATGATTGGAGGTAGAATGAGAATAGTCGGGAAATGTTCAACCATATCGAGCGGGTCAATGTTGTGGACAAAGAAAAGCGGTGGTATAACAAGATTGAGAGCATCCTGAATTGGAGCAGCTTTGAGCCTGGAAAAGGACTTGCAAGAATCTCCAGGGTATCACCAAACCTGTCAAGCTGAAGAAGCTCGGTACTACCTTCAGTTTAGGGTATGAGTACATTTGGGAGGGGTTCAACCATTGGTCGCCACCATGGCGCGGTCCCTAATATCCGTTGGAGCACTTTATACCTCATCTAGAGTAGACCTTTCAACCAGCAGAGTCATATATGGATCAGAGGTAGACAAAGCGCTAACAGCGATGAAAAACTTGTTTCTGGAAAATAATATGGACTGCTGTGTTATCTTCGAGGAGGAAGGGGAGAAAGACCCTTCTATTCAAGCTGTGAATCGAGGGGAACGCCTCACCAATAGATCGGTCAGAATCACCAGGGCATGAACAACTTCGGGGTAGCAAGGCTAAACAAAGCATGTGCATCGCATTTTTACCTTTTACTAGAGCTTTAATGTTTCAAATAATTATGAATTCAATCAACGCATGTGAAGTTTATTTATAAATCTGGCTCTGATTATTTTCTCTGTCATTTATTTTATTTACACAACATTACTATTACCTATCTTGATGATGATCCAGCGACTGTGACTTGCAACGAGACAATGCAACAAACAGATATTGATTGAGAGGAGGATGATATACCAGAAGAGGTTGTCGGAGAGGTCGAGAACTTTTAGAATATGTGCCTACGTCTAAATTTGACGAAGCTGAGATATTTAATTTGGGGGATATAGAGAATGTTAAGGAAACGTGCATCAGTGTGCATTTGTGCCATCAAAAAAGGAAAAGTACATAGAGTTCTTAAAGGAGTATGAGGACATCTTCTCATGGTTGTATAATGATATGATTAGTCTCAGCACATCCATTGTAGCTCATAAGTTGCCAACAGATCCGGCATGTCTGCAGTAAAGCAGAAGCTCAAAAAGTTCAAACCTGACATGAGTATGAAAATCAAAGAAGAGGTTACCAAGCAAGTCAAAGCCAGGGTTCTTAGGGTAGTAGAATATTCGACATGGTTAGCCAACATCGTGACAGTACCGAAGAAATATGGGAAAGCGAGAGTCTGCGTCGACTACGGGGATCTCAACCTGGCCGGTCCCAAAGACGACTTCCACTTTCCAAATATACACATCCTGATCAACAACTGCGCCAAACATGATTTGCAGTCATTTGTCGACTGTTTTGCTGGATACCATCAAATATGGATGGATGAAGAAGATGCAGAGAAAACAACTTTTATCACACCATGGGGGATGTACTGTTACAGAATGGACCAATTTGGTTTGAAGAATCCTGGTGCCACCTATATGAGAGCCATGACTACTCTCTTTCATGACATGACACGTAAAGAAATCGAGGTGTATGTGGATGACATCATCATCAAATCCATGAAAGACGCAGACCATATAGAAGATCTAAGGAAATTATTCAACATATTTAGAAGGTTCAATTTGAAGTTGAACCCCGCCAAGTGTGCATTCGGGGTTCCTGCTAGAAATTTACTGGGTTTTATTGTGAGCCGACGAGGGAAAGAATTGGATCCGTCAAAGGTTAAAGACATCGAATAGTTTCCACCACTAAAGAACAAGAAGAATGTGATGAGATTTCTGGGGAGGCTCAACTGTATCTATTGATTAATATCTCATTCGACTGTTATTTGTGAACCTATCTTCAAGATGCTAAAAAAAGATGCTGCCACCAAATGGACAGACAATTATCTAAGGGCTTTTGATAGAATTAAGGAATACTTGTCAACGCCGCCGGTCTTGGTTCTGCCTATGCCAAGAAGACCTCTACTGATTTATCTCGTATTTCTAGATGGAGCGTTCGGTTGTGTTGTGGGACAACATGATGAAATAGGGAGAAAACGAGCAAGCAATCTATTACCTCATCAAGAAGTTTACCCTATACGAGGCCTGATATTCCTTATTAGAACGCACATGTTGTGCTCTAACCTGGGTTGCTCAGAAACTAAGACATTATTTCTATGCCTACACCACTTATCTCAAATCAAGAAACTGTTAAAGTATATCTTTCAAAAGCTCATGCCTACTGGCAAGCTCGCCAAATGGAAAATCTTGCTAAGTGAATTCGACATTGTCTATATAACTCAGAAGGCGATCAAAGGACAAGCCTTGGGTGATCATCTCGTTGAGAACCCTATGGGAGGAGAATACGAGCCATTGAAGAAGTATTTTCCTAATGAGGAGATAGATTTCATAGGAGAAGACATTGTGGAATCCTATGACGGTTGGAGGATGTTTTTCACGGAGCCGCAAATTTCAAAGGAGTTGGCATAGGAGCAGTCGTAGTATCAGAAACTAGTTAGCATTACCTGGTATCCGCAAAGCTAAGGTTCCCGTGCACCAACAATATGGTTGAGTACGAAGCCTGCATCTTAGGTCTCAAACTAGCCATCGACATGAATGTTCGTGAGTTACTAGGGATCGAGACTCAGAGCTACTCATACATCAGGTTCGAGAAAAATGGGCAACCAAGATTTCTGAGATACTCCCTTATCTGCATCACACATAGGAGTTGAGGAAGAGATATCAGAAAGACGGAATTCCATCATGTTCCCAGAATACAAAATGAGTTCGCGGATGCACTATCAACCTCGCCATCCATGATTCGGCATCCAGATACAAATTTCATTGATACCATCCAGGTCAAGATCTATGACCAACCAGCTTATTGTGCCCACATTGAAGAGGAAGCCAATGGAAAACAGTGGTTCCACGACATCAAAGAATACATGACAACCGGAGAATATCTTGAGCTCGCCAATTCCACTTAGAAGCACACACTCCGAAGGTTATCTAACATTTCTTTCACAGTGAAGGAATCCTCTATAGAAGGACTCTCGATTTAAGATTGATAAGGTGTGTCGAAGCAAGAGAATCAACTAAACAATTGGAAGAAGTGCACGCAGGAACCTGCAGACCACACATGAATGGTTTTGTACTAGGAAAGAAGATACTTCGAGCAGGGTATTTTTTGACGACTATGGAAACAGACTGCATCAAGTATGGCCGAAAGTGCTATCACTGTCAGATATATGCATATATGATAAAGGTGCCTCCAAACAATCTTAATGCAACAAGCTCACCATGATCGTTCGCCGCTTGGGGAATGGATGTTACTGGACCAATCCAGACAGCCACATCAAACGAGCAGAGGTACATCTTAGTGGCGATTGATTAATTTACTAAATGGGTCGAATCAGCATCGTACAAAGCAGTGACTAAGAAAGTTATAGCAGATTTCGTCCGCGATCAAATTGTTTGTCGGTTCGGAATTCCAGAATCTATTATCAGGGACAATGGTTCCAATCTCAAGACTTGATGAAGGCGATGTGTGAAACATTTAAGATCAAACATACACTTATAGAACTCATATTAATGGAGCTATAGAAGAAGCCAATAAGAACATCAAGAATATACTAAGAAAGATGATCGAAAGGCATAAGCAATGGCATGAGAAGTTGTCATTCGCTTTATTAGGATATCGTACCACAATTCGCACATCAATCGGGGCAATTCCCTACATGCTAGTCTATGGCACAGAGGCGGTTACTCCCCTAGAGGTAGAAATTCCATCTTTAAGAATCATACAAGAAGTAGAGTTAGACGATGCAGAATGGGTAAAAGGTCACTATGACCAGTTAGCCCTCATAGACGAAAACAGAATGAATGCAGTTTGCCACAGTCAGTTATATTAAAACATAATGTCCAAAACCTTCAACAAAAGAGATAAATCGAGGAAGTTTACACCAAGACAGCTCGTGTTGAAGAAAATATTTCCATATCAGGATGAAACCAATGGGAAATTCTCTCCCAATTGGTAGGGGCCGTACATGCTTCACCGGTTTCTAACAAGAGGAGCCTTTTATCTTGCAGAAATGGACAGATAAGTCTTGCCGAAGGCAATCAATTCAGACAGAGTGAAGCAATACTATATTTGATCACATGTCTCTTCGTGATGTAATTTGAACTACGCTTGACCTGATTCCCGTTTAAGAGGGGATACGTAGGCAGCCCTATGGGTTCGGTCACACATTAATAAAAATTCAATTTTCCCCGCCATTTGAACTGGGGCAGAATTTTAAGGAGGACCCTCAAAATTCCGAAGTCATCTTTTCAGTCTTTTTAGAAGCACCAACACAATAAACTGGGGCAGAAATTGGAGGAGGACCCTCAATATTCTGAGGATGATCATTTTCAGTCATTCAGCATAGCCGTCGGAAGCGCCAACCCAGCAAACTGTGGCGGAATTTTGAGGAGGACCCTCAAAATTTTGGAGCAAGAAAGGTTGCAATGTCTTTGAACCATGTTGCAGTTGTTGGTTCATCCAAAAAAAATTGTTTTTCAAATATATACTTACATAAAATATATACTTATATTTAATTAATCATGCATAAATATCATTTGCATTGCCGTCGATTAGAAATGCTACCACAATATACGTGATGTCAAGAGCTAGGGGATACGAACTAACCTTCCCCCTCCAAAGAACTCACGATTTTTCTTTGATGCAAGCATCCAGGTCGCAAATCTTGAATACATTAACTCGTACTGTTCAAGGTTAAAAGTCTCAGAATGATCGCTCATTCTCAAGTTTACTATTTGCACCAAACATCCCTAGCAGTAACGATATCACAACTGTCTATCAGCTAAGAGAACTTACTACTGTTCTCCCCTTTACATTTGTGCATTGCATACGGCTACTTTCCTTCCTTATGAGGTTAAGCTATACCTCTATTTTGCATAAGGCTACTTATCTTCCTTTCGAGACTAAGCTCTGTCTCCATCTGCATTTTGCATAAGGCTATTTATCTGCCTTTCGAGACTAAGCTCTGTCTCCATCTGTATCCTGCATAAGGCTACTTATCTGCCTTCCGAGACTAAGCTCTGTCTCCATCTGCATTTTGCATAAGGCTATTTATCTGCCTTCTGAGGTTAAGCTCTACCTCCATCCTACATAAGGATACTTATCTGCCTTTCGAGACTAAGCGTGTCTCCATCTGCATTTTGCATAAGGCTATTTATCTGCCTCTCTAGACTGAGCTATGTCTCCATATTAATTTGGCATAAGGCTACCTATCTGCCTTACGATACTAAGCTCTGTCTCCATCTACATTCGGCTTAAGGCTATCTTTTTCCTTTCAATGGTAAGCTCTACCTCCATCCTGCATAAGACTACTTATCTGTCTCTTAAGATTAAGCATTGTCTCCATCCCGCATAGCTGAATATATCACGACTTTATTTTTCGAACGACTAAAATATCGCCACCTGCATTTAAATTCTTTCTTTGGTTGAAATATCGCCAGCTACATTTAAATTCTCGTTTTGGCTGAATGATCGCCGCACTTTGCATTCATTTGGCTGAAAGATTGCCACCTTCTCATGGGCTGAAAGATCGCCAACTTATTCAAAGGCGTCATAGCTCGGAGGAACCATATTCATAGCCCGAGAACACCATTTCATGGCCTACGAATCTTTACTTTTATGCTCTTCATGGCCCAGGACATCATAGTCTGAGCACGCCATCCTAACCGTCCGAAGACAGCATTCATGGTCCAATGGGAACTTGCATCATGTTTTAATTATTCACAATATACGCCACATTGCTCATTTCCTGGTACACCAGATAGCAAATGGCCACCTCAGCAGGAGCGATCCCGCTCTGATTCTCCGTAGCCTATCCGACTCCATTATGTATCGGTCTTCTTTTCTTCTTCGTTTATTTTTGTGAATCTGTAAATTCCATGTTTTATGAGTTTTCGGTTATGTCTTGTATTCTTTCCTCGCATGTCTTCTCCTATTTGCCGTTGTTACGCATATTCTTCTACTTGTGCTTTGTTATTTTTCTACTGGTTTCTACAGCATGCTTTTACATGTCTATATTATATATTCCTTTACTATTTTGTTACTGAGCTTTTTGTTTTCCTTTACTCGACCTTTGTTTGAGTTCTAAAACCTATTTCATCTATGTTTCCTAAGTTCTATGTCATCTCTTTTCTCTCCTGAACTTGTTTGAGTTTTGAGCTTTTCTTAAAACTGTTCTTTATGGTTTTCACTCTGTTTCTTCAAACTTGCTATTGTGTCTGTGTGTTTTCTTACGAGACTCTGAAAGAGACCTCTGAGTCTGTTACAATGGTTTGCCTTCTCCTTTCGATACCCTACTCAACTTGAAACCATAGGGTTTGGGTTTTTTTGCGAGTTTTGGTTCTATATTGGGACTATGATATAATGTAGAACCCTGGGCTCTCTCAAACACATGTTGATCTATGAACTAAACTGGAACCTTTTTGGTTATGATTTGAAACTTTCTATGCTAGTCTCTTCATTGTTGTTTGACACTTGTGTGCTTTATATATGAGAGCTTTCCTTTCAAAAAGGTTTTGCCAACTTGTGATTGATTCTGAATTCCTTTTACTAAGGCTCGATTGATTGTTACTGATTTTCACCTATGGAACCATTTCCTTATCTTTTTTCTGACTAAGTTCATTTGAACAAAGCTTTCAAATTTGCTAGCTGTTTGATTGATCTACTTTCCTTATTTCTCACAAATTGTGTACCATAGAATTCTGCCTTAAATAAAATCTGTGTACTTACCCTTGTTATGCTACTTTGAAAAGGTTTTTAATTACTTTTATTTCCTTAATTATATCATGCTCTTTTGAAATCAAATTCCTTAACCTTAGGGAGACCTTATGTGATTGACTGAAAATTGTTGTCTTACCTTTGCTCACGTAGCTTCTGCCTTATAAAAGGGACTACTCTTTCTGCACAAAGACACACTTCAGACTTCGAATTGCACACTTTTCAAAATTGAACAATACACAATTTCAATACTTTCTCTACTACTGCTTTCTGAATTTATAGTACTGAGAACTCTGCTCCTCTTCTCTTTCTAAAACACTCTTTAGTTCCTTCTGAATTCTCAAGTATTTGCTGAACAATTAGAGTTGCTCCTGCTGACTTCTGGCTGTTTATTTACTGTTGTTATTCTACTATTATAACAGGTACGTCACTCTTAGTTAAATAATGCCCCCTTAACTATGTGTTTACTCCCTAGCCTTTCATGGTCTTTCTTTCACTATGTGTTTATTTCTTAGCCCATCATGTGTTTTTTGTTATGCTTCATCCATATTTCCGCAAATGCTTTTATTATGTGAATCCCTTTCTTTACCCTTTGTATGAAGAGTACAATTCCAGTCAAGATAGAATCCTAATATTGCTGCTCATGTTTTTGAACTAGGTTCTTTTGAAGTCTTTACTCAAAACTAATTCCACGCCGCTTTGCCTTTATGTGCTGAGCCTTGACTCAAGTCAGGTGGTATCCTAATCACTATCAAGACTCAGGTTTGACCTCTAAGGTCTGCTCTCAATTTGTTTAGACCAAGCAAATGGTCAGGGGATAGCCACTCTATACCCATGGCTGAGCATGACCACCATTTGCTGTGGTTCCCTTATCCCTCTAGCACTTTGCACTTATTCATAGTTCTGAGTTCTGCCCCCTTTGGTATGCCAAGCTTTGGGACCCTGGAGATCCCTCTAAACTTGGACGCCTGAGGCTGGTTGTTCCACACTGCATTATTCTATTCTAATTGTTATCTAGAGTGCAAGCACTGCCTTGAGCCCTTGAGGATCCTTGGAACTCTGAAACACTTTGGATAAGAGAAGGCTTTGGAAATCTGGAATTAGAAATTGTTTAATCACATGCTATTGGGTACTAAAATTGAATTAGGCTGCTCGGATCTAGCTGTAGACTTTGATGTATTTTACACTTCTTCTTTCATCTTTTCTGGTTCTGTAATAATATTTTGTAAAAAGAACTCGGGGAGTATTAGCAAAAGGGTGTAGGAGGGGTTTACTTTTTCTTGCATCAAATAAAGGACAGATACCATGTCCATATGTTTAATGTTTTAATTAAATCACTTAGATACCATGTTTATAGGTTTAATGTTTTAATTCAATCACCTAGATACTATGTCTATAGGTTTAATGTTTTAACATACTGCAAGTCATTAGAAATCCTGCCTATATGATTTAATATTCATGTAATAAGTTGCATATAGAAACCGTGTCTATAGGAAGTGCATACACGTTAGGCAAACTGTAGGGTAATAAAATATTCCTTCTTTTATCAGTTTAATAAGAGTTCTTAAAATCATACATAGATATCATGCCTATAGGAGGTCGTCTCAAACTCGCTTGATTATGTTTTAAGTAATAACAATCTGTCAATTGGCCTCAACGTTTACATGAAGAACTCATATACACCTGTAATGCTTTTTAATCCTGCCAATCTGCATCCTTTTATCTGAAAAGTTTCTTTTAAATCTTCTGTCTAAATATATACTCATTCCCTGAGACTCTTTCAAAATAATCCTTCAACTCGCTCTTTCTTTTAATGCATTCTCGTTTTTAAAACTCTCTCCTAACTCTGCTGTGTTTTACTCAAAACTGTCCGCTTACTGAAGTTCTTATTTTTTTAAGTCTCATGCGTTAGGCTATTTTTTTCTGAAATAAGCACTTTCTGAATAACGCGTTTAAAATACTTCATTTTTTGACAATTGGATCCGAGTTGCCTAATGCAGACTTTTTTTCTAATTCTATGTGTTAAAATAGTTTGTCCGCCGCTTAAGTTTTAACTTAAAGACCAAATCAGTATGTGCAAGACATGGTAAACTAAGTGCTATCTGATTTACGGAATTTTTATGAGCCTTACATGTTTGTTTGTCAATACCCTCTGCTTGTTATGTGTTTTGTTTGTCGAAACTATCCTTCAAACCCTCATATATACCTCCACCCCCATTCCTTTCCCTTTTAGGATTTGAAGTGCTAATACCTCGGGACTGATAGGTCGGAAGGGGTAGTAGCATCCAATAAGTAAACAAGACTAACCGCGTATAAAATACCTTAATGGGATGGGAAGGGTAGAATATGGAGATGATGACCGGTGAGCGAATATCACGTGTGACCCCTCTTTGAGGAACGTGTGCCAGATATTGCATTGACGTGATCCATATTTTGTATAAACCTAGGATCCCTTTCCTTTTCTTTTCTTTATTTGCAAAATGTTCCTTTTTCTTAAAATTATGCTTTTCTTAAAATAATCATTCTCTCCTCCAAATTCTTCTATGCTTTTCTTTTCTTTAAGCTTTCAAACTTATTTGTGAATTCTTATGTGCGAACTTTATTTGTTCACTTCTACTTCTTTTAAAGTTACAATTGGTGCCTAACACCTTCCCATTGAGATAATCTCAAGCCCTTTCACGAACTCAGGTTTTCTTTCAAAATTGTTTCTTCTCCTTAAAGTGTCCTAATGCACTATAATCATTAGGTGGCTACTCTCCAAATTCTATAAATCTAAGATTCCCCAGAGAAAATAGGAGTTGTTTTCCCCATAATATCGTAAACTTGTTCGCTCTTTAGAAAAAGAGGGCATCTGACACATGTAGGATCTGATTTTGACCTTTATATATCCGTTAGGTTTTTAGGAATCCTTTGCTTTCAAGTCGTGAATGCAGCTTCCATAATGGTATTACATTACAAAGGAAGATTTTATCAACTCCGTTCAAGCTCATTGGAAAAGCTGTTCTAGATGAGTAGTGCCTAAATTTTGTCCCAATGTCCATTATATAACATCCTAAATTGTCCACATACCAAATAACATATCCAAATCACTGGATATTGTTCCCTCCTTGAATTCCACATATATAATGTGTAATTGGTTGTTGATCCATAATATTAACATTGTATTCATAATTTGATCCAAAAGGCAGTGTTCCAAAAAATTGCAGTTGTGAATTAACTGCCAACGTAACTTAACACTGCCCTGCTTTATGTATTGCATGGGTATTTTTATGACCCAAAATCCACTAAGGGCCGTGGTGCCGCCAGGCACCGCTGTCAAGCAAGCCAACTGGAATACTTAATTAAATACTTATTTTAATCATTTCGAAAATACTTTTTTATTAAGATTAACACAATAATCAGTATATCCCTCCGAATGAATAATGAAATATTTAACAACTTTTAAATTTTCTTAATAAACTAAAATACATATTCCAGAACACGGTATCACAAGTACATGGGAAATTTCTAAGAAATAATATAATACAACAACTGTCAATAATACAATATTGGACAGGAAATAAATACAGAAGATTGAAAGAGGCTATACTAGCTGCCAATTGCCTCGGGAAAATACAACTGACCTAGTCTATGTGTCAACCATGCTGCTATGACACTAAGTTACTGGCCACATGTAGACTTGTGCAACAACAATGCACAGAAGTGTATTATGAGTACGAAAACAACATGTACTCAATGAGTATCCCTCCTAATATCGAAAAAGTAGAGCGGTCCAATAAGGATGTAATATAAAAGTGGGAGGAAATCAGGGGTTTACGTAACACTTTTAACTCACAAGGCGGGTAAACACCTTTTACAAGTAATAAAGAAGTTTCATGATTTACTTTTCTTTTATATTTAGCAATTTATATTTGGTCCAAAGTCAAATGTCAATATCAAGTATTTCAGGCGAGCAACATAAACATGTGCAAATCATACAAAGGCGACGACCCGCTCCAACAGAAATATATATTGTGCACTGCTGAGCGTCTAACGTCTCGCACCATAGATGTATCTATTTAATCTGCCGAAGCATTCGGCCCGCTCCAAAATATAAATCCATACCTTGCTCGCGAATCATACATGTGACACGGGTAGACATAAAAAATCGTGCGCGAATAGCCAATTAGGAATTTATCTGAGAACAATAATCCAATTAAAAGCAAATTCTCCTTTAATCAATTTAATGAAATAAAGTTTAATCCTTTTAGAGATTCACTTATAAATTCTATGTGATTTAAGCAATTCCGGATATCAACAAGATTACAAATATTCCAAGTATAGCATGCTTTCGGGTCCTAAACTACCCGAACAATAGCATAATAGTAGCTACGCACGGACTCTCATCACCTCGTGCGTACGTAGCCCCAAAAAATAAGAGCACATAACCAATTATCTCACCTATGGGGACAACTCCCTCTTACAAGGTTAGAAAGGAGACTCACCTCGCTCCGAAGATCCATAACCGGCATTCTACACTTTTCCAAATACTCGAACCAACGCACAATGCTCCGAAACAAGCCAATAATTATGTAAATCCATTAATATGTTCTACGATACTCATTATAATCTAATTTATAGAAATTCCTAACCCCGATCGAAAAGTTAACAAAAATGCCCTTGGGTCCACATGCCCGGAAATCCAAAATTTCTCGAAGATATACTCTACCCATAGCTTTAGCTAGCTCAAAAATATACTTTACTCCTAATTCCATGCTCAAATTCGTGGTAAAATCCCAATTTCCCTACAATTTTCATGTCTAATTCCATGATATGATCTTATATTTAACTTGGAAATAAGTAGGAGTAACTTACCTTAACATAGATGATGAAATCCTTTCTTAAAGCTCTCCAACAATCGCCCATACCAATGAGAAATGGAAGAAAAATGGCCATCTTCTGAGTTTTAAAAGACTCACTGCCTCAACAATTTCCACACCCGCGGTCCCATTACCGCTTCTGCGGTTCCGCATGTACAGTCCAAGCGCCGCTTTTGTGGTCCTCCCCTAGGCTTCCCATGTTGCTTATGCGACACAAATTCAGCAAACGCGGTCCCGCTTATGCAGAACCTTGACCGCATCAGCAGTCCACGAGCCTTGACCAGAACCCACTCTTGCGGGTCCCTTTCTTCTTATGTGGTCCCTTTCCCATAGCAGCAGAAATATCAGCAACCAGACCATTCAGCTATCCAGCAAATGCCAATTTTGATCCGTTAGCCATCCAGAATCCACCCGAGGCCCCCAGGACCCTGACCAAACATACCAACCACTCTCAAAACACATTACGGACTTGCTCGAGGCCTCGAATCTTATCAAACAACGCTAAAAACATAAATCGACCTCCAATCCAAGCTTTAAGAACATTAGAACTTCCAAATTCAACTTTCGATGCCGAAACCTATCAAATCGAGTTCGATTGACCCCAAATTTTGCACACAAGTCATATTTAACATGACGGACCTATTAAAACTTTTGAAATCAGATTCCGACCCTGATATCAAAAAGTTCACTTCCGGTCAAATTTCTCCAAAAACCTTAAGTTATCTATCTTTAGCCAAATGACTTCAAAATGACCTACAAACCTCTGAGTTCACTTCTGATTGTACTCTCAACTCTAGAATCACCATACGGAGCTACTCACAGCCTCGGAATCCCAAATGTACATCGGTAACGCTAAAATGCACTTCAAGCAAAACTTATGAAATTCCTTCCAAACTGCTAACTTCCACAATGGGTGCCAAAACGCTCTCGGGTCATCCAAAACCCAATCCGGGCATACACCCATGTCCGAAATCCTCATACGAAACTGTTTGGACCTTCAAATCCCGATTCCAAGGACGTTTACTAAAAAAATCTAATCTTAGTTAATTCCTTCAACTTTAAGCTTCCAAAATAAGAATTCTCTTTCCAAATCAACTTTGAACTTTCCGAAATTCAATTCCGACCATGCGTGCAAGTCATAGTACATGAAATGAAGCTACTCATAGCCTCAGACTGCTGAACAACACGCTAGAGCTCAAAATGACCGATCGGGTCGTTACATTCTCTCCCACTTAAACATATGTTTGTCCTCGAACGTGTTGAGAACTACACTGAAGTAGTCTGAAATCACTGTTTAACTTCTCGTGCACCTTCCCGTGTTACCACAACTCAACTAAGCACATTGGCTCGATCAATTCTTAAGATATTTCGTTTTATTCAAGCAGATAAGCCTTCGAGTCAAAATTCCAACATCCGGAATCCTATGCCCGACCTGTTTCCAACATAAGGTCACCATATTAATCACTACACGATGTACCCAAACATGGCTACATAACTTTGCTGAACTCACACCTAGAATCACTTTGCTCACCGGACCACAATAACAGTTTTTGATCAACTTAGTCGAAATCCTACTAATCGGATGCTCCCACAGCACCCCCATGACATACACATGTCTTACTCTCACTCTTACAATGCTTCCAAAATAGAAGAGATATGCCAAAATTCATAACCAACTGCTACATCAACAAATCATTGGGTCTATACTCCCGACAAACACCATTGCCTCATCCTGAACCATGTAATGGTCGTATCTCCTTAATATATACTTCATATAATCAAATTGCACCGATCCTAAATCCAACAACCTCGTCTCACCCAGTATGAACTGCTCAGGCAATGAGCCATCTCGGATATAATCAAATGTCTCGTATGATGCTATAATGTGCTGATAGGCTACTGATCAGAATGCGATACAAAAAGGAAAACGAACTCTGAAAAAGATATACAATAACCCTGCTCGCGAATCATACATGTGATGTGGGAAACCTACCAAATAGACTCCCCTCTTGCGAATGATTAATTCGACACCAGCTCACAGCTAAAACATGATTTCCTCGAAAAATGGGAAGCATAACACATAAATTCAAATAGGGGAACTGTAATGAACATCACACTGTTACGGTGCGCAAACCGATCCAAATAGAATAACCATGGCGGTGTGCCATACGATCCAAATAACATACCCACGAAAGCGTGGCACTCAATCCACACATAGCACTCACATAGAGAGATGTATGTCGAGCTAAATATCTCGCTCAAACGAAGTACTGAATATCGGTCATAGACATGCTAGGTGCATAATACCATCCATGAGGGAACAATTGCACGATAGGCTATAATGCTCAAGCACAAATGAGGTGCGATACACGATCAGAATCTCAAAAGCCATTCTACCCATACATCTTCTCCACATGGAGTCCTAACACATAAGAAATTTACCAAGCCGTCTCACCACTCATACGGCACAGTACATCATTACATTTAATAACTGATAACGAAATAACACCGCGACTCCTCTTCATAAAGAGCGCATTGCTGATATGATCACATCTAACCTGCTATAAAGCCCACGTTCACAATTAAATCCATCCACTAATCTCAAGCCGATTTCTGATTGCACCAACTAGGACAATAACCTTTCAAAGGTCCTTAATAACTCCCCTTTCCTCATAGCACATAAGAACAACCCTCATAACTGGAACAAACCTCCATAGTCCATAGCCCAATAAATAGAGTGTCTTTCGGGCATAAATTTTCAAATCAATGATATTACCACAATCCTCATACTTTGTTAAATTTCTAATGAATCAAGTGACTGCAGGTCACCCTTATACAATCTTCATGTGGGACACACTCCCACAATATTTAAAATTAATTAACGGGTCTGCACATCCAAACCACCGGCCACACTAAAGCTAAAAAGCGATCAAGAATCCCTGACCAGGATGCAAATCCTTTTTCAGAAAACACCAATCTCAGGTGAAACTGATGGCAATACCAACTTACTTTAAACATCAAAACTCCTTTCGTGCTCATCCGAGCTCATTACATCTTTGTCATTACAAAACTCCAACCCTGATCCTCACTTAAAATCCCATATCACTTATTGCACCCAACATGCCAACATGAAATAAAACACAATTTTTGTCATAACTTCAAAACCACTAATAGACTAGCACTTCATTTTATAAAAACTTTTCACTTGACTTACTTCAGAAGAACAATAGAAACACGGGCGAATTCTCGTGACTGTAGAATGTGCAAATATCTAAGTAGTGGTCCAAGCCAACGTAACCCTTTCGGGATCCGCCTACACGTAACACACCATAGCAGAACAATGCCTCTGAATAAAAATCAATTACGGCGGCCGACAATCCTCACACGTACGCCAAAAGTCACTTCCATAACGTGGTCACGCTGAGGGAACTGATCACTGACACCAATATGCCAATTCAACTATGACTAATCAACCTACCTTATTCCAATTTTCTCTAGATTTCCTTAGAACTAATACTTCTCCATGCAACACATAACATACTCGATCTACACTCATCCCGAGTGACCTTGAATCACGAGACCATGCTGTCTCAAATCTCACAAACCATTTCATATCTCTCAAATGCTACACCGCAAGCCAAAGCATCATATAACACTCTGAGCCTCCACTCATAAGTTGTTGCAAAAGCTTAGTTCTCAACTGTATTGATAAGCTCAAAATCATTAGGCACCACACTTTACCCAGTTTTGAATCCACTAGGACCGTTACTGAGAGACACGCACTCTGACTTGGTCCAGAATGTAACCAACTCCACCAAATCTTATAACACATGAATACCCTCTCGATGAAGCACCCAGAGAAATCAATTCCCTTGAAGCCTGCATCTATACAAGGCACAAATCATGAATCCTTCCTCAAGTCTGAACATGAACCAATAAGGCCACCCATTGCATGCATTCAACAATTCGTTTGCTCAAATTACCACTTATGGTCATTTCTCATAGCTGAAATAACCCATCAATATGCTAATAACCAGAAATCACGTATATAGTTAATCATGCAGCCTAATCATAAGTGGTGGGACTAACCCGTTTTGCTTGAATCCATCATTTCACAATTCTGGAGTTCGCCCGACCTCTTTATAGCACTTGAACCCACAAGTTGCTACTAACTTTAAAACTTTCCGAAGATCATCCTGCCTGAGCTGCCAATAATAGAAATGCCAATTCAATCCAAAACCACCTAACCTCGCGGTCTCTGACTGTCGCTTCTTCATTATTGACCCGCAATATCCTGCCCCAAAGGCGAATTGTAGAAGATCATAACACAAAAAAATTTTGTAAATTTCATAAAGACAACAACATCTCATTTCAGAAGAAAACTCCACCACGCTAGAAAATATCGAATTTCAATACATCATCAACCCAAATCTGAACATTCTTTGTCCGATTGTCTTTCATGTCCGGGAATAAAATACTAAATCTCTAGATCATGCACTGAGTAAACCTCCCTTCATGTCATTCACTACCCTGATACATTGGAAAACATCCTACCATCACAATAATACTGCGAAACAATTGTTCATAAGCATCATGGCAACTTGTAACTAACCTCAGAGTTCTTAGAAGTACCGTATTGAGCTGAAACAATAAAATATTCTTCCACAGGGCTATGCTAGTAGTCCAATCAACTATACCGGGAGAAATATCCCGCATCACATTCGTAGTGCCATTACAATTCTTCAATTCTTGATTTATAACAAGCGTTTCGCATCGCATAAGATTGAGCGGAAAGAAACAAAGGTATAAGCCTCATAAGAATCAAATCGCAGGATAAGGAATCAAGAAGGGAAGTTCTCCTAAGAGCCCTATAGCCTCCCGAAGATAATTACAGACATCTTCGTACCGATCCGCGAGACTCTACTAGTCTTGCTCATGACTCGTGAGACCTACGGGAACCTAGAGCTCTGATACCATGTTGTACGACCCAAAAGCTACTAAGGGCAGGGGTGGTGCCGAACTACGCTGTCATGCATGCCAACTGAAATACTTAATTAAATTTTTATTTTAATAATTTCAAAAATACTTCTTTAATAATATTAACACATTATTAAGTGTATCCCTCCGAACGAATGATGAAATATATAACAACTTTTAAATTTTCTGAATAAACCCAAATATATCCCAGAACCCGGTGTCACACGTACATGAGCAATTTCTAAGAAATAATATAATACAACAATTGTCGAGAATACAATATTGGACATGAAATAAATATAGAATATTGAAAGAGACATACTAGCTGCGGAATCGCCTCTGGGAAATACAACTCACCTAATCTCTATATCAACTATGTTTCAATGACACTAAGTCACTGGCCATATGTAGGCATGTGCAACAAAAATGCACGGAAGTGTAGTATGATTACTGAAACAATATGTACCCAATGAGTATCCCGCCTAATCTCAAATAAGTAGATATGAGATGGTCTACTTTGACACTTACTAGCGGTCCAATAAGGATGTAATATGAATGTGTGAGGAATTTAGGGGTTTCCGTAACAATTTTAACTCAAAAGGCGGGTAAACATGTAAGAACCTTTTACAAGTTATAAATAAAGGAATTTCATGATTTACTTTTCTTTTATCTTTAGCAATTATATCTGGTCCAAATGCAAATGTCAATACCAAATATTTCATGCGAGCAACATAATCGTGCGCAAATCACACTGAGAGATGGCCCGCTCCAATAGAAATATAAAATGTGCTCTGCCGGGGGTCAAACGGCCCATACCATAGATGCATCTATTTAATATACTGAGACATTCGGCCCGCTCCAAAAATTAAACACATACCCTGCTCGCAAATCATACATGTGACATAGGTACACACCGAAAATCATGCGCAAAGAGCTGATAAGGAATTTATCCGGGAACAATAATCCAATAAAAAGAAAATTATCCTTTAATAAATTTAATGAAATAAATTTAAATCGTTTTAGAGATTCATTTACAAATTCTATGTGAATTACGCAATTCAGGATGTCACCAAGATCACAAATATTCCAAGTATAGCATGTTTTTGGGTCCTAAACTACCTGGACAATAGCATAATAGTAGCTATGCACGGACTCTCGTCACCTCATGCATACGTATACCCACAAATAAGAGAACATAACCAATTAACTCACTTATGGGGACAATTCCCTCTTACAAGGTTACAAAGGAGACACATCTCGCTCCGGAGATCCATAACCGACATTCTACACTCTTCCGAAGACTCAAACCAATGCACAATGCTCCAAAACTAGCCAATAATTATGTAAATCCATATATATGTGCTAAGATACTTATTATAATCCAATTTATAGATATTCTTAACCCTAATAAAAAAATTTGACAAAAATGCCCTCGGGCCCTCGTGTCTGGAAATCCAAAATTTCTTGAAGATATAATTTACCCATAGCTTCACTAGCTCAAATATATAACTTAATCCTAATTCCATGCTCAAATTCATAGTAAAATCCAATTTATCAATTTTCTAGGTTTTCTTCCGAAAATCCCAATTTTCCCACAATTTTCATGTCTAATTATATGATATGATGTTGTACTTAACTTGGAAATGAGTAGGAGTGACTTACCTTAACATAGATGACAAAATCCCTTCTTGAATCTCTCTATAAATCGCCGATACCAATAAGAAATGGAAGAAAAATGGCCATCTCCAAAGTTTTAAAAGACTCACTACCTCAGCAATTTTCGCACATGTGGTCCCTAGACTGCTTCTGCGGTTCCGCAGGTACGGTCCTGCCGCCGCTTCTGCGGAACCTTGACCGCATCTACGCTTCACGATCCTTAACCAAAATCCGCTCATGCGGCTCCCATTCCCGCTTCTGCGGTCCCTTTTCTGCAGAAGCGGAAATACCAACAACCAGACCCTTCAGCTATCCAACAAATGCCAATTTCGATCCGTTAGCCATCCGGAATCCACCCGAGGCCCCCAGCCAAACATACTAACCAATCCCAAAATACATTACGGACTTGCTCGAGACCTCGAATCATATCAAACAATGCCAAAAACATGAATCGACCTCCAATCCAAGCTTTACGAATTTTAGAACTTCCAACTTCAAATTTAGATGTCGAGACCTATCAAATCACGTCCGATTGACCCCAAATTTTGCACAATACTCATATTTGGCATACTAACCTACTCCAACATCCGGAATTATATTCCAACCCCGATATGAAAAAGTCCACTTCCGTTCAAACTTCGCCAAAAACCTTAAATTTTCTATCTTTAGCTATATGACTTCAAAATGACGTACGAGCCTGCAAATTTACTTCTGATCGTGCTCCTAATTCCAGAATTACCATACGGAGCTACTCCCGGTGTCAAAATCCCACACAGACATCAATAACACTGAAATGCACTTCAAGCCAAACTTATGAAATTCCTTCCAAAATGCTAACTTCCACAATAGGAGCCAAAACGCTCTCGGGTCATCTAAAACACGATCCGGGCATACACCCAAGTCCAAAATCATTATATGAACCTGATGGGACCTTCAAATCCCGATTATGAGGTTGTTTACTCAAAAATTCAATATTAGTTAATTCATTCAACTTTAAGCTTCCGAAATAAGAATTCTCTTTCCAAATCAACTCTGAACTTTCAAAAATTTAATTCCGACCACGCGTGCAAGTCATAATACCTGAAATGAAGTTTTCATAGCCTCAGACTGTTGAAATATAGAGCTCAAAATGACAGGTCGGGACATTACATGTATCTCTTTTCGTCTTGCTTTAGTATTTTGTAAACATCTCTGTATACTCTTTGCCTATCTTCCCTTGTGTTCTTTGATCGATGCTCATATTACTTCAAGCACATATCAACTTACATATACTTTCTTTGTCTAATCTATTTAGTATTATAAGTAGATTAAAGTGACATGCTTTAATATTATAATATTTTATTTATTGACGTAGTTATTTTATAATTCCAGGTCATACAGTCTGATGTTCGATAATTTAGTGGGTAGAAGATTTCAATATGATTAAGAGTTTCATAGATTATTTGAAGATTTTTATTCGTGAAGATTAGCAATATAATGACATTAGCTATTTAGTTCAAACAATATGAGTTATTTTTTAAGGTTTTGTGATATTAATATTTTGGATTAGTACATTTTGTTTGTTAAGTTTTAAGGAGATACACTATTGTTTTATGAATTAATATCAATATATTTTATTACTTGCATTATTTGTTGGTCAAATGGAGTAGCTGTTATTAATGGTGACTATATTACCATATAGCATTTGAATTTAGTGCCAATTAACATGATTAAGACATTTATACAAGGATATTGTAACATTATATTGTTATTAAAGATGATTTTTAGCGGAAATTTAATTGACTTTACTATCCATTAAAATGGACGCTAAAGGGGCATACTAATATTTCTATAGAAGAGATAGTGTTGCCACTTTAATTGATAGAAAACAATTATCGCTAAAGGTATGGTCTTTTAGCGATAAATATTTCGATTTTAGCTTCTATAAAGCTGGATGTTAAATGAGCATTATTAGTCGTTTTTAGAATGGGATTAGCAACCATAATAATTGCCGCAAACAATTATCTTTAAATCAGATGAGTTTTAGCGGCAATAAGTCATACCTTTTATCACCTTTTGGCAGAAATGCCGCTAATGTTTTTACCAACCCCGGCATCACCGGCTAAAGATCAATTGCCGGTAAATTATATAGTGGCTAGATTTTATTGGTTTGGAGGCTTGTTTGAAAGGAAAAGCGGTGGTTGAGTTTTGAGTTTGATCGTTGGAGCGAGGTAAGTGTCGTGGTTAACCTTGACTTGAGAGGATAGAACTTGTTTGTCTATTTGCTATATGTTTAAATATTGGGAACAATGTATATGTGAGGTGAGAAGTACTTATGTGTTGTGGTCGGGTTAAAGCATGCAGGGGGACATGGTTTCTTGCAATTATTGTTTCTTTTGTTCATGTTATCCATGTATAGACTAGTATTCTTAAATTGATCGTTCTTATCATGTCTACGGATCTTTTGGTGATAGTTGAGTATTGATTTCAAAGTTGAGGTTTGTATTGTGGAACCTGTTTATACCCAATTTTATTCTAAATATTTTTATTCTCAAAATACTTTCAAAATAACATATATATTTATATATGAGCATACCCAAGTGTTTTGGTATTTTTTCTAAATTTTTTAAAGATTTTTTAAACCAAATTATTGTCTATTTTAATACTACAAAATTTTATAATTATTCCCGAAATTATCATTTTGATGAATAATTCATTTTATTATCATATTTTAAACAAAAAAATAATTAAGTTAATTTTTGCGTATTTTTAGAGATTTATTTGGCATTTTTAAACTAAATTACATATAATTGCAATTATAACATATCTTTCAAATTAATAGTACTTTATAATTGTAAAACGAGTTCCAATATTTTATAACTAATATGTATGTATTACTAGTTGATTTAGTACTTTTAGTTTCTGTTAAAAATATTTTTCACTACTTTTAGAAAATAAAAAGGTAAAAAGTGGTTATTTAAATGTTAGCCAGATTTTAGTACAATGATGGCCCTAATTGAACACCAATTTCAACCACAAATCCCACGACCCATTGATCATAGGCTAAAAAATCGTATTTTAGTTGTTGTAACAACACTTTAATTACTATATTTTACAAATGTTTGAGCTTAAATGATTATGAATTGTACTAAATTCATGATTTATGCCTTGCAGGAAGAGTTTCCTACTTAAGAATTAATTCAGGATGAATTTGAGTAATTTGAGGCTTTGAAGTGTGAGTAAAAACTAAATAAATTAAGTCGGAATCAAGTTGGAACTGGGTTGAGTAAAATGGCCATAACATTTTACTCACAACTTCTTTTGGGCTCACTAGTATACTGATGGAAAGCTATTTAAAAGGGCTATAACTTTTATGTTTCGCATTTTATCAAATTCAAACTAGCACAGTCAGAATCACTGGACTAGCGCGGCCGTGCTAGTTAGATGCGTGGCCAAGACAGAGAACCCCCGAAAGTGCCGTGGCCAGATGCGCGGGAGCGCTAATCCGGTCTGGAAATCAATTATTTGGGGGCAAAATGGAAAATTTAAGGGGATACACTCAACTTGCATAAAGTAAAGCTCCATTATTGGAGTCTAGATCAGATAATAGAGAGAAAAGTCATATAAGACTCATCTTGGAGCTAAGAAAGGAGAAGAAGAACAATATCTTGGAGCAAGGATTCTTAGAGTTCTTCTAAACTTTTTGCTTGTTTATATTATGTTTATGACTTTTATTGTTGATTTTGTATGATTATGAGTAACTAAAACTCTAATATTCTTGGGTCATGGATGTTAGATAATTATGTTATTTGATTTTTTGATTGAATATATTGAAGTTATCGTTATGGGTTGTTTATTTGATTTTGATCTTAATTATTTTGGCGCCGTTGCAGGGGACTTATAAATTAACTATTCTTCTATATTAGACTTTTAGTATTATCTTTACAAGTTCTTTTCTCATTTTGTAAATAATTTATTTTTATCAATATTTGATTTTTCTCTTAAGTATGTTTCTAGTTCTCTCAACATGACACCTGGGGATAAAATATCTGGAGGTAAGGTTATTGATGAAGACGCTTGGTTGACGGAAGTCTTTTATGGCCCGTCATTTTGGTCTTGTCATGATTTGGACTCTAGGAGGTAAGAATTTGAATATGGGATTTAGGGTTGGTATTGGGATGTATATTCTCGATTAGGCCAATATGCATAACGACGTTGTCTTCTGACAACTTTGGCGAATGATTGGTCTAAGGAAAGAGATGAATTTCACATAAAAGTGATACTTTTGGCTTGGTTGTGCATAACTTGGATTCATATTTTAGTGCGAAGGTTGATGCGTGTAACGCCCAATAATTTAATGATGAGTTGTATGAAGCTGAAAAAATCTTCTAGACTAAATAGAGGAGCTAAAACAAGAATACCAATCATTAGATCATATTTTTCTTGAGGATGTCCATGTTTAGAAGAGTGCTCTAGAGTCATGTGTGGGAGTAGATAACATTACTTTAGGTGGGTTGTATATTGTCTATGTAGGATTTTTATATATATGCCTATGTAGTATATTTTGTATAATAATTTTGAATTTTGTAAAATAGATTAATTTCTTTTTATGTTTATTATTTATATTTTCAGCTTAGTTTATAATTTTTATTTTATGTACAATTGTAGTAATTATCTCTAATATTAGGTAGACCGATAAGTATTATATCATTCTAATTGAAGAACCGAGTAGTTTGCATACCTGTTATACATACTAAGTGTCAACATGATAATAACATAAGTGTGGGGTATTTACCTACCTGCTCTAAAAATGATTTTTTCGCAAATATAATATGTTGTGCAGATATAATGTCTAGGATCCCAAGCAAAAAATCAAACATTGGACTACCTGAGATTGCATCTAGTAGCCGACAAGGATGAAGATGTGAACAATGTTCCCTCAGATGACAAGGAATATATGTGCACATTTGAAGAAGAAGATTCTTAGGCCAATGGATTCAAGGAGTATTTTTTCTGAACTATTTTGTTTTTCATTTGCATTAGAGACAACACAAGGTTTTAAGTGTGGGGTGGTTTTCCCCTATTATAATGTATTTACTTTGTCAAATTGGTCCTTGTTTGATTGGGTTTAGTTATTTTGTTTGATTTTATTTAGTGTATTAAAGATTCTTTTAGTTTGTTTTGGTAAATTATAGTGTTGATAGATAGTAGTCCTAATTTCAAATTAATTAGGCTAGATTTTTTTATTTATTATTTAGTAGAAAAATTCTAATAAAAAAATTGAAATTTTGGTTTATTTTATTTTTTTAGTCTAATGTACGCTAGTTTTGGTTTTAATTTAAATAATTCCCTTTGGTTTTTCTTTATGCCATGGTTCTTTTCCAAGGGTGTATTTGAACCGGGTATAATAATTTTTGTTTTGTTTTCCTTTTATGTCAATTAAATAAAAATTTCCTAAATTAAAGAGTTAATTGTCCTCAATTGCACATGATTGAAAAGTGATATATACCTTATTTGTGATGTTCAAATCTCAATTCTTGATTCTAAAGTAAGTGCCTTAAATTGTATAATTATGACTATACTTAACTGCTTTGACTAGAGAGTCGAGAAAGATCCAAGCTTGAATGAATTGTGTTCCAATGTGTGAGTAAGGATTGCTGGAATATTCTGTGTATAATAGTTGATGTGTAGAACTTGCCCCCAAGTATTTTGCAAAGCGAAATAGTAGCATTATTCAGTTTACGAGATGATATAGGCATTTGTTTGTTGAACCAGTTTTATAATTATTTCCACCTAATTGTATATATCCTAGTAAAACCTTTTTAGCCGTTAATCATATTTCTTTGGCACCCACGTTATAAACCTTACCAATTTATGTAATATATCAGTTTTTTTTTTTGCACCTCTATCTCTCATGAGCACTTAATGTCGTTTTAATATTGAAGAAGTTAAGAAGAAATTGGTTTGTTTATTTGAAAAAAAAAAAGAGAAAGAAAGAAAAAAAAGCAGAAAGAGAGTGAAGAATAATTCATATATGTATATATAGGGGATGAATTTTCAGTAGTAACATTCCCTAACCTAAGGTGCTTGAAGAGAATGGAATTTGTTGTTAGTATGTAAAATCTCAAAAAGGTTGGAGATGGTTTAACATAAGAATGATGCTGAATTTTTGAAATATGTTGTATGTATGGAAGTGATTAAAAAGGTGTAGTTATTACATTCTATATTTTTCACACCCTTTTTCTAGCCTACATTACAACCAATAAAAGACCTACTTGATCCTTGATTGAATACGTTCAATTAGTAGAGTATTACACCAGGGGCAAGCATATGGTATGTCATCTGTTGCACATGAATTTCAATTCTGAAAGTGAGTTAATTCTTCCTATTTTGAGTTCCTGAATATTCTTGATTATTTTTTTGAGACGAACTAGTCTATGTTATTTGTGGGATGGCACATGATTTGTAAAGGCAAGGAGAAGTTTTGACCTTCGTGTTACAACAAGTAAGCAAGTTATGAAAATGCGTGGCACTTTGGAGTCATGTCTTGAGATTGAATTATTATGAATTGGTACCTAAGTGTCAACATGTGTTATTACAAGAAATTATTTGATAAAAAGGTTGTCAACATGTGATATGTATGTTATTTTCTCGAGGACGAGCAATGGTCTAAGTGTGGGATGTTGATCATAGGCTAAAAACTTGTGTTTTAGTCGTTGTAACAACACTTTAATTACTATATTTTAAAAATGTTTGAGCTTAAATGATTATGTATTGTATTAAATTCATGATTTATGCCTTGCAGGAAGAGTTTCCAACTTAAGCATTAATACGGGATGAATTTGAGTAATTTGAGGCGTTGAAGTCTGAGTAAAAACTAAATAAATCAAGTTGGAATCAAGTTGGAACCATGTTGAGTAAAATGACCATAACGTTTTACTCAAAACTCCGTTGGACTCCATAATATATTTATGGAAAGCTATTTAAAAGGGCTAAACCTTTTATGTTTTGCATTTTATCGAATTCCAACTAGCGTGGTAACAATCATAGGACTAGCGCGGTAAGAATCATAGGACTAGCACGGCCGTGTTAGTCAGATGCGCGGCCAAGACAGAGAACCCCCTAAAGTACCGCGGCCAGATGCACGAGAGCGCTAGTCCAGTCCGGGAAATCAATTATTTGGGGGGGAAATGGGAAATTTGAGGGGATACACTCAACTTACATAAAGTAAAGCTCCATTATTGGAGTCCAGATCAGATTTTAGAGAGAAAAAGCCATAAAAGACTCATATTGGAGCTAAGAAAGGAGAAGAAGAACAACATCTTGGGGAAAGGATTCAAAGAGTTCTTCTAAACTTTTTGCTTGTTTACATTATGTTTAAGACTTTTATTGTTGGTTTTTTTATGATTATGAGTCGCTAAAACTCTAATATTCTTGGGTCATGGATGTTAGATAATTATGTATTTGAAGTTTAGATTGAATATATTGAAGTTATCGTTATGGGTTGTTTATTTGATTTTGATCTTAATTATTTTACTGTGTAGCTAGCAGTGAAATATTATTTACGGATCTTGAATTAAACTTGACAAAGGAAATTCTTGGTTGCATATAGAATCAAATAGAAGGCATCGGGTGAAGAATTTGCAATTAAGATAGACATATACTTAATTGCCTTGTTTGGTTGGAGAATAGGAGTTGTAAATGCATTCTTGCTAATTTTAATACCATAGACATATAAGTATTAATTTCACTTGAACAGATGCATAAGAACTCGAAAGATTCTTATGAATATTATTAACCCTATAATAAATAACCCGGATAATTCGAGAAATCAATTTTAAACTAATATAGTAGCATAATTTCTAGAAAGTCCATGACCCGGGAATATGTATATCCAAATTGTTATAAACATATTGTGAACTTGGTGTAGTAATTTTTTGTTGAATTATTGTGTAATTATTAAGTAAGTTGTAAATTGTTTCTTTAAATATCTTGTGATAATTTTTAGCTTGAATTGATAACTAATTGAGTCTACATCAGTCGAGAAGTTGATCACAATTGCTTGTGGGAACGATACTTTACTTACTAGTATATTACTTGTCAATCGCATACACTTGTGTGAGTATTTTGGTCGCAAAGCCCATATCCTAAAATACCTGACCCATACCCAATTCGAATACCCAATCCAGCCCTGATCTAATCTGAGTCCTTGACCACATAAGATCAACGACCCAGATTTTATTTATTAAGACCCCCCCCCCCCTGCAAACCCATCACTTTAGAGATGGTCTCTCTCTCTATGCTCCCTTCTCTCTAGAACCTTCTGGTTATCTCTCTCGTCCCCGATGAAGCCACCGTCTCTCCGGCCACCTCTAACCTCACTTCTCTCGACCACCAGCCTCCGTGAAACCTCATCTCGTTGAGTCCCTCCATCTTCGAGACTCCAGAAAGCCTCCACCATACAAGATGGTCATCGGAAGCTTTGCCTGGTTTATCTCCGGCCTTTGACCGATGGTTTATGGTCCGATGGTGCTACGAACTTCATTATTAACGAGTTTCACAGCTAGGTTCCTAACCTCTTACTGGATTAGTATGAAACTCTAATTTCTACCTAGACCTCTTAATCTCTATCTTTTTAAAAAATATTTTAACTTATTCTTTTGTATTTTACACTACACTCCACTCGATTTCTTTGATTGTTCAAGTTTTCAACGTTTTGCTCTTCTTTTTAAAACTAGGGTTTCTGAACCTCTTTTGAAATCACTATATCCTTTGATGTTTTCTAGTACTATATGTTTGTGTTTGTATTTCTGCTTGTTTGTGTGATCTTCAGGGTTATTCCCCAATTTCTATGGTTTAATTTTGTTTTGACGTTCCACTGATTCAGTAATTTCTTACTTAGGGTTATTGGTTTTGTGCCTACTGTGTTTAAATAGGTCTAAATGTTCTACTTTACTAATGTTCTGTCAATTATGTGTATCTCTTTGAATCCCTAATGTTTTGTATATGATTTCTTTGGAAGTTCTCCGTTGATTTGAATCGCTTTGTTGTTTGCGAGATGTTTTCCTTAATGCTTATTCCCTGTGATTTTCAATCTCGCCCGTGATTTCTTGAACCAATTATTTTCAAAATCAATCTGTAATCCACCTATTTATATGCAATATATTTTTATTTTTTACTTTTCTTACTTGTAGTTATTTTTGTACTTGGTCCCTATCACATTCATCATACCTTTTCTACTCCTATTTTGGAATATCAGTCTTGCATACCATTATTTTCCTTATTTGATGAAATTTTTACCATTTGAGCCATGACTCCCTAATTGAAGGGAATCCGAGATCTTAATTGATTCTAATAAGTATTCTTACTATAATTATAATCGGTATATGTGTATTACCTTATTTTCCATTTAATTTGATAACTATAAATACCTTATCCTCCCTTTAGTATGACACGACAAAAAGTTCATTGTTCTGAACTCTCTCTTACATACATAAGCATACTCAGTGTTCTATCTTGTTTTCTACACATCCTCTCTCACTTTCCCTATTGACTGTTGATTACTCAGTCGGCTGAAAGCAAAGACTGGGTGATTTTGGGGCTGTTTTACTATTCTACTGTTTTATACATTGCTACTTGCTTGGTCTGCATACTACTGCTTACTTCCCTACATGCTACTACTCTATACTATCTCATCCTTGACTGGCATGTCCTCTATTTTATTTACAGCTTCTAAATAATATGTTTTTTATACATACTGCACTTTATTTTGTTTCTTCTATATTTTTACTTATGGTTCTGTTATTCTTATTGCAACTGACATGCCCCTGTGTTAGTTCATCCTTCTCTAAATCCAACATACCTACTGATTTGCTTAATGCATATTTTCCCTACCCCTAGCCCCAGTACATTATCAGCATGCAATCATGAGCCCCTTTTGGTTGAAACCTGGTGTGACTGTCTAATTTCTAAAATGCTTTCCTTTGGTGTTTGTGTATGTGCAATTGTGTTTTTACATGTGAACTACTTGTCCCCACTTCCCTTTTCCATATTTGTGTTACTGTATGGAACTATATGAGGTAATCTTGTTCTATGTTTGTCAAAAATTATCCCAATATTTTCCTACAAAACTGCTTCTATATGGATCATTTTTAAAACTATTTTTCAACTCAATTTCTTTAAAGAAAATTCTATCACACTCTCACTAGTCCAAGAGTTTAGGCTATACCCATTTCATGTAAGCATTGCCTTGGGTAACTTTGAGTACTCATTGAACTTTGATGCACAAGGCTGGTAATTCTACACTAAACGTGTTCAATAATTTTGATAATGTTTGGGTGCTCGTATTGGCCAAGGGTCTCAGTAGGTCCTTAGGGAGCTTTGCCACACCCAGGCCATGGCAAAGGCTGTGAAACTCGAAAGAAGTGTGGTTGGAAGAATTCAGTCTGGTTGAAGGCTCCCTATAGAGTAACTTCTTTTTTTATTTTTCATAATGTATTCAACTATCACGGTTTGTAATAATTTATAATGAATGATTTGTGGCTATAGTGAATAGGTTGGGATTATGTTTTCTTGGTTTAATTAATGGGTATATAACATGTAAATTGAGCTTTACTTACCTATTTTTGCAATAGAAACCATGTGTAGGACATGCATCTTACATATAGATGTCTGGTTTAGGCTTTTTTTTACTTTCAGATTATTATACTCACTTTGTAATCAGTTAGTAATCAACAAAACTTTGTTTCTATTAATACTCCAGTCCCATTTTTTGAGATAATCTGGGAATCATACCTCTATTTTATCATGTTTTCTACTGGGTTGTTTCCTTTTCCAGAATCATGTTGTTTTCTACTTATCCTACATCTTGGAAGGTTACTGGAATACCACTACTTCATTTTGAAAGTGTGTTTTTAACAAGTTTAACTATACTTGTACAAATTCCTGAACTGTTGTAACTTACTGCCATCTTTCATTCATATTTCTGAAAATAGTACATTCTTTAAGGCACTAAGTTTTAAACCTTCTGCTTCTGGTGCAACTTATCTTTTCTGGAATTCCTGCTCTTAAACTCTTTTTAATACCTTAAATGTGTGTAAGACGTGATAATTACATTTTTACTTATGGAGGGATTTGTGAGCCTCTTATTTTCCTCTTGTATATTCCCTTTATTTGTAGTCCTATTTGTTATGTATGGCACCTAGCATTTTATCCATTAAACCTAAGGGTTCAACCTAGTCCTTACCTTGTAGGAATAATGGTCCTAAATACCCGCTAGGACTTATAGGATAGGACGGGTATAGCAAGCAATAAGTATTGGTGACTAATCCATGCGTTTAAATAACCTTTACGTGGTGGAAAGGATAGAATATGGAGATGATTACCGTTGCGCTAATATCACGTGCGACACCTCTTTGAGGAGTGATTGTTGGGTATTTCATTAAAGTGATCCATATTAATCATAAACCTAGGACCCATTTCCTTTGTCTATCTTTGTTTGTTATCTTTAGAATTGTTTGAACCTTTTAAATTTATGATCTCTTTCTACTTACTTTCACAGGATTAATGTTAATTGCAATGTCCTTCTTTGAGCCTTGATTGTTTACTTGTAAAGTCACAATTGTAACATGACCGGGAACCACACTTGTGGATCCTGAGGGGTGCCTAACACCTCTCCTTGGGTAAGCCTTCTTAAGGTGTCCTAATTAATTATTAGGTGGCGACTCTCCAATTCTAATACCCAATTCTCGAAATGGAATAGATTTGTCTTCCCAAATGTCGTGAACCCGATTTTGCCTTAGAAAAATGGGGCGTCGACAGAACCAAATGTTGATGTAAGGCTTGTCGTTGTTATTTCCATCTCCCTATTATTATTTTTTTATTGATTTAAGGTAAGGGAGAGTGTTAATGAACGAAGGGTGATGCCGTGCAAAGTTGTGAGTGTTAATGCAGGAAGGGCAATGTCGTGCCATATTATGAGTGTTAATACACGATGGGTGATGTTGTTCCATATCTGTTGATTCATATGGCAAGGTTGAGAATAAAAGTACGAAGGCTGATGCCGTGTAGTTCCATTGTTTCACTGTGAGGTTGCGAGTAAAAGCATAAGGGTGATGTCGTGCACTTTTCCTTACTATGTTTACTATTTCCACTGGTTTGAGGCATATTGATTGTTCTAGTTATCATTCATGTAGTGATCCTCTTATTTCGTATCCCCCTCAGCATGTCCCCCTCCCGATATTACTTGTTTAGCTTCTATTTGTTGTTATTTTGTACATATATCGTTAAATTATATATTTTTGCTATGTGGGTGTCTTGTCATAGCCTCGTCACTACTTCGTCGAGGTTAGGATTGACACTTACTAGTACATGGGGTCGATTTTACTGATACTAAACTGCACTTTTGTGTAGAATTTGGTACTGGCCTTAGTTGATCGTAAGGTTATTCTTTGAATTGATTGATTGGAGTCCCAAGGTAAATTTTCTAGCGTCCGCACAGTCCGTAGTTTCTCCTTAGTCTTAGTTTTTATTGTTTCTTTTCCTTCAACAACAACAACAACAACAACAACAACAACCCAGTATAGTCCCACAAAGTGGGGTCTAGGGAGGGTAATATGTAGACGGGCCTTACCCCTACCCGAAAGGGCAGAGAGGCTGTTTCTTTTCCTTCAGAATAGTGTATTTCCTTTCAGACTTTGTTAGTAGTTAATCGTATTAGATCATGAGTTGTGACTCCAGATCCTCAATGTTTCAGATATTTCAGGTTTATGTTATTCCACAATGCTTTTTGATTTTTTGTTCACCGTAACTATTATTATTATTGTAATTTGTTAAAGTTGGTACTAAAAATGCTCTAACGTTGGCTTGCCTAGCAAGTGAAATGTCTGGCTTCATTATTGTCCCGATGGTGGGAATTTTGGGTCGTGATAAGTTGGTATCAGAGTACTAGGTTGCTAAGTCTTACAATTCACGAGTAGGCTTAGTAGAGTCTAGAGGATCTGTATGGAGAAGTTTGTACTTATCTTCCAGAAGCTATGAAGTTTATGAAATAAATTTCACTTCTATTCTCCTCTGTTGTGCGATTTTGTTCTCTCCTTGCTAATTGAACTCTTTTACTCTTATTCTCTCGCAGATGGCAAGAACATGTACTACATCTTCAGTCGAGCAGCAACTAGAGCCCCTAGTGGCAGCTCCTACAAGAGGAAGAACTGGAGGCCGAGGTCGTGCCAGAGTCCGAGGCAGGGTTAGATTTCACCACAAAGCTTGAGCAGCAACAACAATGGTGGAGACTTAGGTAGAGTTCGATAAGGAGGTTCCAGCCCAGACTATGCGAGCTGGACCAGTTCAGGTCTCAGAGGGTTTCGTCACCACCCCAGTGCTTCAGGATGCTTTGGCACATTTAGTGGGCCTTATGGAGAGTATGGCACAGGCTGTCACTTTCTCTATGGCACCAACCATATCTCAAGTTCGGGGAGGAGCACGGACTCCTACTACTCACACTCAAGAGCAGATGGCTCCCCAACTTCAGACTCTAGCACCCGAGCCAGTTGTGGTAGTTTGGTCGGGTGTTACGGCACAAGCTGGTGATGGATCAGCTATGTCTTTTGAGGATTTGTGGAGATTGGACAGGTTTACTAAGCTCCTTCCAGTTTGCTTTAGTGGTGCATCTTTTGAGGAGCCCCAGGATTATCTTGACAGCTATCTTAAGGTGCTACGGAACATGGGAATAGTGGAGACCAATAGGGTCAATTTTGCTGCATTTAAGTTGTCGGGTTATGCCAAGAAACGGTAGAGGGATTATGTGTTGACCAGACCAGCTGGGTTGCCTGCTCTTACTTGGTACCAATTCCCTCAGCTATTTCTTGAGAAGTTCCTTCCTATCACTTAGAGAGAAAGCTACCGCAGGCAATTCAAGCGCCTTCAGCAAGGCACTATGATCGTCACCCAGTATGAGACTCGTTTTGTGGGCTTAGCCCATTATGCTATTCTTCCCGATGTGGATATTTTGAGGAGGTTTTTTGAGGGGCTCACTCATCCTATCAAGTTGTAGATGGCCATAGAGACCGGTAGTGATATTTCTGTTCATACGGCTGCCAATGTCACTAGGTATATCGAGGATGTTCTTTTACAGGGGAGAGGCTAGGGCTCAGACAAGAGGCCTCGTCATTCTGGTGGATTTAGTGGTGCCTCATCTAGAGGTAGGAGTAAGTTTAGTAGAGGCCATCCTCCCAGGCTGTTTCATCTAGCACTCCAGGCATCCCACGGTGCTTTAGGTGGTCGAGGCTCTCATATGCCTTATTCCAATCAGCTAGCCTATGGTGTACCACTAGCTCCTATTAGTGCACCTCCGCTCCAAAGTTTTAAAGGTGGTTACTTAGGCTGACATGGTCAATTCAGGGCCAACAGCCACAGCATCAGAGGTCTTGTTATACTTGTGGTGATTTGAGGCACATTGCTAGATTTTGCCCTCAAGCATCGAGCAGTTCTCAAAATCAGGATTCTCTAACCATGGTTCCGGCACTAGGTACTTCATCGCTCGTTCAACCAACTAAAGGTAGGGGTAAGGCAGCTAGAGTTAGAGGTCAGGTCATTAGAGGTAGAGGTCAGGCCGTTAGAGGTGGAGGCTATCTAGCTAAGGCCCATTCTCGAGATGTAGTTCGGAGTGGTGGGGCCCTTTCCCCGATGCTATGCCTTTCCAGCAAGGCATGAGGCTGAGTCATATGACGCGGTTATCAGAGGTACTGTTTCAGTTTGCATTAGAGATGCCTCATTTCTATTTGATCTGTGTTCTACGTATTCCTACGTGTCATCCTATTTTGCTTCGTATTTGGTTGTGCCTCGTGATTCTTTGAGTACTCTTGTGTATGTGTCCACACCCATAGGTGATGCTATTGTTGTAGATCGTGTTTATCGTTCATGTTTGTTTACCATTAAGAGCCTTGAGACTCGTGTAGATCTCCTACTTCTCGATATAGTTGATTTTGAAGCCATTTTGGGTATGGATTGGTTGTCACCTTATCATGCTATATTGGATGGTCATGCCAAGATGGTGACCTTAGCCTTGTAAATAATTCTTCTACTAGAGTGGAGGGGTACTCCTGGCCATTCTACCAGCATGGTTATCTCTTATGTGAAGGCTCGGCATATGGTCGAGAAGTGGTGTCTCGCTCATTTGTCTTATGTTCGTGATTCTAGTATGGAGGTTCCTTCCATGGATTTGGTACTAGTTGTTTGTGAGTTCCTAGAGGTATTTCCTGCAGATGTGTTGGGAATACCCCCGATAGAAATATCGACTTCTGCATTGATTTGACTCCGGACACTCAGTCTATCTTTATTTTGCCATACTGTTTGTCCCCACCAGAATCGAAACGATTGAAGGAGCAGTCGCAAGATTTTCTTGATAAGGGATTTATTAGACCCAATGTCTTTCCCTGGGGTACACTCATGTTGTCTGTGAAGAAGAAGGATGGATCGATGATAATGTATTTAGATTATGGGTAGTTGAAAAAAGTCACCATCAAGAACAAGTATCTATTACCAAAGATTGATGACTTATATGATCCACTTCACGTTTCCAAGGTGATGTCAAAGATTGATTTGAGGTCTGGCTACCATCGGTAAAAGATTAGGGCATCTAATGTCCCTAAGATAGCTTTTAGAACTCGATATAGGCATTATGAGTTTCAAGTGATGTCATTTGGGTTGACAAATTCCCTAATAGCATTTATGGATCGGATTTGACGAACCAGGTGTTCATGCCCTATTTGTATTCCTTTGTGATAGTATTTAATGACGATATCTTAATCCACTCCCGCGGTTGAGAGGAGCATGAGAAGCATATTCGAATCGTTCTTTAGACTCTAAGAGAAAGCCAATTATATGCTAAATTATATAAATTATAATTTACATGATTTTTTATACAATTTTACAAGCTCATTAGGTATTCCAAAACTAAAATTAGATGAAATTGTAATTTAAGCATATTTCTCAATTTAATAAGTATTTTAATTATAAAATTATTCTTAACATTTTTAAATTAATACTTTTACATTATTTATTAACCCGGTATTTTTATTTGATTTTTTACAGTATCATTTACTATTTTATAAAATTCAAATTGGGGGAGAAAGGGCTATATAAATCATAGCCCCATTTATTTCAATTATAACCCAATTTCATCCCCCCGCCCCCCAATTTGACCCCAATTATCCTACCCAATTACCCATTAAATTTACCCGCCCCATTCTCACTTTAAATCGTGGCCGTTGATCATTAAGATCAATGGTCCACATGGAAACCTACCATAATTAAACCAAGACCACCCCCAAACCCTAATCACTTTTCACCTTCAGCCGCCCTTGTATCCCCCTCTTTTCTCAAACTCTCTCAACTTCTCTCTGAAACCCTAGCCCTCTCCGCCGGTCTCCGACCTTATACCACCGGAAATCATGGCCTCTCAACCCCTGTGTGACCTATATCTACCCCCACTCACCCTTATCCTCCTATTGCATGAGGATTCGAGGCTAGACCTTGAATGTCTCCGGTTCAGAAGACCTCTGATTTGAGTTTTGCGGCCCTTTTCGGCTCATCTCTGGCGAGTCCTAGCCTTGTGAGTTTATCACTGACTCAGGACCAGCCCATTCCAGGCCTTCTCCTTTTCTAGGATTTTCTCTGAAACCCTAAGCCTCAAGGTTTTCCTGCTTCTCTCTAAGATCTACAGTCGATCCGTGCTATTTTCTAATATCTTTAAGTGTTTCTCACATCTTTTATATTTGTGCTTTCAAAACTATTCATCTTCTTAAAACTTAGGGGTTCCATGATTTTTACTTGTTCTACTGTGATTTCTTACATTATTTGGCTTTGCTGTAGGTCCTAAGTGTTTTCAATATGATTTCTAGGAATTTTCTTTACTATATTTTCTTCTATGGTTTTTGAGTAAATTCTCTGCTGTTCCTTCTTTCATTATGCTTTCATGAATGTTTGTGTTCTTTGGACTTTCTGAGTATATTCTTTGCCTGATTTTCTGTGCTTTCGTCTTTGAGGACGGAAACTTAGATTTTTGGGGGTTTTCAGACTACTTGTGTGCGAGTATTTTTATTTTGTGTTTAATTTTAAAGCCCTAATCCTCTAAAACTCGTCTCATGTTTCTGATTCTTGCTAAGCTTTGCAAGACCTCTTGATTTCTCGTATATCTATGCTCTTCTACTTTGCATGACTACTCTGCTTATTTTTAACCTCGCATGTTTAAGCTTTTGCTCCCTTTTATAGTCAAATAGTTATTTCTCTGAAGAGCCCTAATTTTTCGGGATTGATTTTCTATGAACTTACTTGACTCTCTCCTTGTCTGATTTGGACATATATTCTGACTTAATACATTACTGAGTTTGAATCTTACTACTTGATTAATTGATTTTACCTTACCTTATTAATCTAACCGTGTGTTTTTAAAAGATTCTCCTATGTATTTGCCCTTTATTGCACCATGGGTTACTGATTTTCTTTCCTTAAATGTAACTCTGCTCTCTCCTATTCAAATTTGAATTCCTTAATTAAAGGAACTCCCCTATTCTAATTGATTCTGATTGGCATTGAATTATATTATTGCCTTACTTACCACTTGTTTTCAAACTATAAAAACCCTACTCCTTCTCTTCAAACAACACATAGATACAAACAATTTTCATAAGTTCATATTAAAAACTCTCTCTTCACTTCTCTATTCTGCTCTGTTACTTGTTCTACTGCTTGTGTTAGCAGGCTGAAAGCCAAGGCTAATTATAAATCCCACTTGTTCTGTTTGCATTGCTGTTTGAAACTTGCAACTTGTAGGTTCCATGATTTATCATAAAGCGGCCTCTCTTTGGGACCCCTTTTTTTGGGGAAAGGATAGTGGGTAGGGCTTATGTGCTGGATATTGTATCAAATGATCCATATTAGAATCAAACTAGGACCTCTTTCTCTTGTGCTTGCTTTATTTAAACATTTTTCCTAAAGTAATGCTTTTCAAATTAATTCCTCTTTCTACTTTTTCTTAAAATGTGGCTTTCCCTTTTTTTTAATTCTCTAGTTGTTTGAATGTTATATGCAAACCTTACTTGTTTATTTGCCTTGTCTCTCATTAAAGTCGCAATTAGCACGGCCGAGAACCACACTAGTGGATCTTGAGGGCTGCCTAACACCTTCCCCGTGAGATAATTTCAAGCCCTTACCCGAACTCTGGTTTGTTTTTCAAAATAAGCTCTTATTCTTAAAGTGTCCTAATGCACTATAATCATTTGGTGGCGACACTTCAACTCCCAATACCGAATTCCCAAACGGGAATAAGAGTTGCTTTGTCCATAATGTCGTAAACTGGATTTTGCTTCTTCTTTTAGTAGTCGAAAAAAGGGGCGTCGACAACATGGCGACTCTACTGGAGATTTCTTTAAGGCTTTTACCATTACGTGCTTTGTGACTTTGTTGCTTTCTTTACTGCCTTTATTTACCGCTTTAATTATTTCTTCATAATTACTAGCTTGATTCTTCGTGTGTTTCTTTTTCTTTAACGGCTTTACTACTTTAACTTCATTTCAATTCCATATTAAATTTGAGCATCCATTGTAATCATTATCTTATGAATGTGAAAATACATGTATTTATTTCATTGTTGTAATTGCATCCTTCAACATCATTTTCCACTCGTGCCAAACAAAGCTGATAGCAACGCATATAATGAGTGGTTGTGCTCTTCCAATATTATGAAACCCCTAAATGTGGAAAAGGAATATTTGCGGTAAAACCAGTCATCAACGGTGTAGTCGACGGTTCCGTGCCTTTCCCTCTTGAGTTGTCCACTCAAGGGTACCTTGTCTAGCACTTCCAAAGGAGAAACCTTATTCTGTTATATTGTTCATGCATCATGGTCAAACTTAGCCGAGTCAGTTATGTCGTCCGCATAATGACTCATTAAGATAGCCAAAACCAAAGTCCATCGGGTTTCCTGAAACCCAAACGGACATTCACGTTATGTTCATTGATTTGGAGAACTAAATTCCTTTTGCTAATATTGATTTAAACAGTCGAGTCCGGTGGGGTAAAAGGCCTAACAATCTATTTTGCAGGAAATGAGGCACGAGGTCCCCAGATTCGGTATGGTATCAAACATTCAACAAAAGTTACTAAGCTGGTGGGAGGATCTGCATGGCAGTGATCGGGTTCTTTTCCTCAAGCACTTAGGGAATCTTCCTTCTCTCTTGGAGGTTAGGCCAAATAATAGGATTGTGGAAGCTACTACTCTGTTTTGGGATAGTGAACTTTCTGTCTTCCGCTTTGGGGTTATGAAATGATGTCGCTGTTGGAAGAAATTGGGGGTCTAGCCGGAATTCCTTGGGATACCCGGGGCTACTTATGCCAGAAAACTGCAAAGGTAGAGGTTTCCTGAAAATGATGGTCTCAAGAAGAATCCTAATCTGACCAGTCTGAAGGACTCCTACATATCATTCGATTTCATGTATCAAAGGTTCGGACATTGCAAATCTTACCGCACTCACATGGACGTGTTCGCCCTCACCTCTTTGGGGAACATACATAGGAGAGCCTTTGTATTCATGTTCTGTTTTCTTAGCATGATAGTCTTTCCAATGAAGAAGGCTAGAATCCATACAAGAAGTAGCCATGGTAACTAAAGCCATAATGGAGGGTATTGACAGGCAGGCATTCAGCATAGCACCCATGATCCTAGCCGAACAATACCGAGCCTTAGATAAATGTCAACAAGGGGTACCTGACATTGAAGGGTGCAATTTGCTACTACAACTCTGGCTCATTGAATATCTTCAGAAGGGAGATTACAGACAGAACATCATACGCCGAGACTGGGATGACCATATCGCATTCCATCATCCAAAGCAGATGCACTTCATGCCAAATATGTTCGCTCGCCCGGAAGACGCCAGTGGATGGGTAGAACTATTGGAGAATCTGAAAGAAGAACATGTATAATGGATGTATGAGTGGTTTCAAACTGGAACGTTTATCATTCGGTCTAGGGATGCGCCATTCCTTGTACTCATCGGCTTAAGTGGAACTTACCCTTATGTCCCTCTCCTAGTCATGCGGCAAGCGGGAAGAAAGCAGATTATACCAAAGGTGGAAAAGATGAGTCACTACAGGGCTGACTTCAAAGATGACGATAGCCCACACAGGTGTCGGGCTCAGCATACGTGGCATTCCAAACTCATCTTGGAAAAGGACTCTATGGAACTAGACAGGTATCAGGCATGGCATGCGCCGCTTTATGTAGGATGGTTAGAAGATGACCACATCGGCTTGGGAATAATAGGTGTCGTGCATGGAGACAGGGTTATTGACGAGGAGACTACCGCAATGGTCAAGTACAATCAGCTACGCAAACGGATGCGAGAGTGCAAAATTGAGCATCGGGAAATACTAGAGGCCCAGGAAAAGCTAATCAATAAGTTGAAAGACATGGATGTCCGCGCAAACAACCGTTTAGGGTACTTGGAGCGGGGTCTAGTGGAGTTGAAAGGCAAACTTCTGAAAAGGTTCAACGACTGCCAGGAAGCTGAAGGTAACGAAGGTGGGCACTTGGCTCAAGCTTACTTGTTGTTGGGACTACGCGAGTTGATGCAGCTATTCGAGGAAGGCAAAGATACCGTATCTGGGAGGGTCTTTCTGCGACCAAGTAATTAGGATTTTTACTGCTTTCCTGATGTAATAAGGCCACTGGCCATTAGTGACAATTTCTCTTTATTTTTTTAGTTTGTTTTGACTCGTTCTATTTTCTATCGATAAAATTATGCACTTATTGTTATAAGTTCTCCAAATTCTATTTGTCGCTAGGCCTACCTAGGGCACAACCAGAAACCCAGATAAGGAACGACTTATATTCTTGCAACAATGTGCTTAAATACCGCAATATTTTCTTTCTCAGAATCCGCACTATCTTTTTACCTTTTTTGTTTTCTTTTATTTTTATTCCCCTCCCCATAGTTTACTTCGTGCATTCTGGCACCATCCGTGTACTCTACAAGATCAAAGGGTCCTCCTCCTCCGAGTCCTCACAGAAACAGGAACAAGAACAAAATGGAAGATACCAATGATATAAAGGAACTCGGAGAGACTTCAATCACCAAAGAAATTGGTGCTCATCTTGAGCAAACTTTGCTGAGGTTTCAAGAAGAGTTGGAACAAATCCAAAACTTGGCGAGTCTGTCGATCACTGTTGCTGCTGTCGATGCCAACAATTTACCACCACCAACCCAGCCTGCTCAGAATCAAGTCCGCAACACAGGCAACAATGCTCCGCTGCTTATCCCAGATCCCCAAAACACCACAGATAACAAGAACGCTCATGTCTTTGTGGATACTGTACCACATTATGATAATGTAGCCGAGTCGGACGACAAAAGCTCTCTCATTCAGAATTTGGCTGCTGAAATTAAGAAGTTGACTAATCGGTTCAGGGTTTCGAAGATAACAAGGGTGTTAAAGGGTTGAATTACGAAGATCTCTGTGTTCAACCAGATGTTGAACTCCCGGAGGGGTACAAGCCTCCCAAGTTCGAACTGTTCGATGGTACTGGGGATCCCAGGGTTCACTTGAGGATGTATTATGACAAGCTAGTAGGCGTTGGTAGGGACGAAAAGATCCGTATGAAGCTATTTATGAGGAGTTTGAAGGGTGATGCCTTATCCTTGTATATTAGCCAGGATGCGAACAAATGGACGAGTTGGGTAAGCATGGCGTCTGATTTTATATATCGATTCCGGTTTAACACTGAGAATGCGCAAGACGTGTTCTATATCCAGAATCTGGAGAAGAAGCCTACTGAGACATTTTGCGCGTATGCTACTCGTTGGAGTTCGAAAGCCGCTAAGGTTAAACCGGCCTTGGAGGAAGAACAAATGAATATATTCTTTATCCGTGCTCAAGACACACAGTACTATGAAAGATTGATGCTAATTGAGGGTCAAAAGTTCTACGATATCATCAAATTGGGAGAAAGGATCGAAGAAGGCATTAAGAACGGTATGGTCACTAACCTAGAGGCATTACAAGCCACCAACAAGGCTCTACAGTAAGGTGGATCAACAAAGAAAAAAACTGGTAAATTTTGAAATGACTGCACAAAGAAACAACTCTCCCATGATGTATAAAACATATCCCATAGCTCCACTCAAATACCAGCCTACGCCAACTTACCTAACAACACCACCTAATTACCCAACACCACCACCTACTTACCAAATTCCACCACCTGCTTACCAATCACCCCCACCACCCACATATCAACCCACTTCACCCCGATATTCCCAACCTGCACCCATACACCAAGCATATAACTCTCAACCTTCTCACTACCATCACCACCTACTCGCCAAAATTTCCCTCGACCTAGACCAAATTTCGACCACAAACCCCCTAGACAATACATCGCCATAGCTGAGCCGATTGACTAACTGTATGAAAAACTCAAAGCAGCAGGTTACGTCACCCTTATCCCAGCTGTAACTCCAGAAAACCCTTCCCAGTGGATTGACCCAAACAAGACTTGCGCATACCATTCCGGGATGAAAGGCCATACCATTGACGAGTGTCGCTTGTTAAAAGACAAAATTCAGAATCTGATAGACAACAGGATTATTATAGCAAAGAAGCCCGCTCATAATGTCCGCAGCAACCCTATGCCTGATCACAAGGGTAGAGGCATCCACGTGATTGATATCGAAGATGATTAGGACCCCAAAGGGTCAATTGGTTTGATAGCTGAAGGAGATGAGCCCAAGAAGCCGGTGGTTACTCTCAATCCTATTATTGTACAAATTCAGCCGTCTGAGAGAGACGTGGTAAATGTACCCATGTCACTCGAATTTGAAGTACCTCCTGCAAAGACACCAAAACTGATTGAGGTTGAGTTCGGAGCTCCTAAACCACCTACACCGTTTGAAGTTGTTGTGTTGCCTCCTAAGGGACCTAGTCCAGTCTCCATGAAAGATATGACCCTGTTCCAAACAGATGTTATACCCTGGGACTACACAGCCGAGGCGAGAAGGAAAGGAAAGATACGCATTGGAGAAGCAACTGTCGCACAAGGCATGACTAGAACAGGTAGGATATACATGCCAGAACACCTAGTTGAGTCCAGCAAGCAGGCCTCTGGACGTCCCATTGAAACCGGGCCTGATCTCTGGAGAAAGATACAAGCTAAGGAATATTCAGTCGTTGAACAGCTAAACAAGACTCCGGCATAGATCTCCATCTTGGCACTCCTGTACAATTCCGAGGCACATAAAAATGCCTTGATGAAGACTAAGTGAAGCTTATGTTTCCAGCAACATAACAGGAGGCGAAATGGCAAATATGGTGGGACAGATACTGGAAAGCCATACAATCACCTTCCACGAAGATGAATTGCCACAGGAAGGACTTGGTCACAACAAAGCATTACACGTCACGGTGCAATGCGATGATCACTTTATCACTAGAATTCTAGTCGACAGGGGATCCAGCCTCAATATTTGTCCGCTAGTGACTCTCAGGACATTGGGCAAAGGGTTGCCGAGATCAAATGCGGGGCCTTCAATGTCAAAGCTTTTGATGGATATCAGAGGTCCACCATTGGTAAAATCAGCTTGTTCCTGCAGATGGGGCCCACTTGGTTCGATGATGAGTTCCAAGTCATTGACGTACCCGCATCCTACAACTTATTGCTCGGATTATGACCTTGGATCCACGTTGTTGGGGCCGTTGCGTCAACATTGCATCAAGCCGTAAAATTTGTGTGGAATCATCAAGAAGTAATCATTCATGGCAATGGTAGCAACCCCATATACAGCCGCCAGGCTATCCCGATGATCGGAGGAAGAAAGAGAATTGTTGGAGAAACATACCATCACATCGAACGAGTCAACGCCGTAGAAAAGGATAAGTTGTGGGATAACAAAACCGAGAGCATTCTGAATTGGAGCCGATACGAGCCTGGAAAGGGCTTTGCAAAATCTCAAGGGTATCACCAAGCCCATCCATTTGAAGAAGCGTGGAACCATTTTCGGTCTAGGTTATGAATACACTTGGGAGGAGTTCCAGCATTTGTCGCCTCTGTGGCGCAGTCCCTACTACCTGCTGGAGCACCCTCTACCTCAGTTACAGCAGACCTTTCATCCCGTTGATGCCATATCAGAAGAAGATGAGGCGCTGGCAGCCATGAAGAACATGTTTCTAGAGGATGATATGGATTGATGTGTTACCTTCGAGGAGGAAGGGGTTGAAGGCCCTTCCATTCAAGCTGTGAACCGAGGAGAGCACCTCACCAATTGGTCGATCAGGACCACCAGTGCCAGTAAAGCCTCGGGGAAGCAAGGCTAAATGACACATATGCATCGCACTTTACTATTAGTTGAATTTTACTTTTAGGCATTATCTTTAATTTTGAAAAAGAGCTCCAATGTTTTAGACAATTATGAATTTAATTAGAGCATTTTCCAAGTTTATCTTTATATTTAGCTCTTATTTATTTTCTCTACCATTTACTTTATTTTACGCAGCATTACTATTGTGTATCTTGATGATGAACCCACGACTGTAACGTGCAACGATACAATGCGACATACGGACATAGATTCAGAAGAGGATGAAATACCATAAGAGGTTGTTAAAGAAGTCAACAAAAATGAGAACAAAACTAAGTCCAATTTAGATGAAACTGAGGTCATCAATCTGGGAGATGCAGAAAATGTTAAGGAAACACGAATCAGTGTACACTTTTCACCGTCAAGAAAGAAAGAGCACACAGAATTTTTGAAAGAGTATGAAGATATATTCCCCTGGTCGTACGATGATATGACCGGCTCCAGCACATCCATCATCGCTCACAAGCTTCCAACAGATCCTACATGTCCGCCGGTCAAGCAGAAACTCAGAAAATTCAAGCCAGATATGAGTTTGAAAATCAAAGAAGATGTCACCAAGCAGGTCAAAGCCAGAGTTCTCAAAGTGGTAGAGTATCCGACATGGTTGGCTAACATTGTTCCAGTACCAAAGAAAGATGGGAAGGTTAGAGTCTGTGTCGACTACCACTATCTCAACTCGGCCAGTCCTAAAGACGACTTCCCTTTGCCAAATATACACATATTGATCGACAACTGCGCCAAGCATGAGCTGCAGTCATTCGTTGATTGTTTTGCTGGATACCATCAGATGTGGATTGATGAAGAGGATGCAGAGAAAACGGCGTTTATCAAGCCATGGGGGATGTATTGCTATAGAATGATGCCATTTGGGTTAAAGAACGCAGGGGCTACTTATATGAGGGCCATGACTACCCTGTTTCATGACATGATACATAAGGAAAGTGAAGTATATGTGGACGACGTCATCATCAAATCCAGGAAAGTTGCAGATCACATGGACGACTTGCAAAAGTTTTTCAACAGATTAGGAAGGTATAATTTTAAACTGAATCCCACTAAATGTGCATTCGGGGTTTCTGCTGGAAAGTTATTGGGTTTAATTGTGAGTCGTCGGGGAATAGAGCTGGATCCCTCAAAGGTCAAATCTATTCTGGAGTTTCCACTACCAAAGAACAAGAAGGATGTGATGAATTTCCTAGGAAGACTCAATTATATCAGCCGGTTCATAGCTCAGTCCACCGTCATTTGCAAACCAACCTTCAAGATGCTGAAGAAGGATGCTTCCACCATATGGACCAATGAATGTCAAAAGTCTTTTGACAGGATAGAGGAATACTTGTCGACGCCACCTGTCCTGGTTCTGCCTGAGCAAGGGAGACCTCTGTTGCTTTACCTTGCAGTATTGGATAGGGCATTTGGTTGTGTTTTGGGACAACATGACGAAACTGGAAGGAAGGAGCAGGCCCTTTACTACCTCAGCAAGAAGTTTACCCCTTATGAGGCTCGGTATTCCTTACTAGAGTGCACATGTTGCGCTTTGACCTGGGTATCTCAGAAATTGAGGCATTATTTCTGTGCTTACACTACTTACCTCATATCCAGGATGGATCCATTGAAGTATATTTTCCAGAAGCCTATGCTTACTGGCAAGCTCGCCAACTGGCAGATCTTGTTGAGTGAATTCGACATTGTCTATGTCAACCAGAAGGAAGTTAAAGGACAGGCTTTGGCAGATCATCTCACCAAAAATCCTATAGGAGGGGAATACGAACCACTAAAGACGTATTTTCCCGATGAGGAGGTGGCTTTCATAGGAGAAGATATTGCAGAATCCTATGATGGTTGGAGAATGTTTTTCGACGAAGCCGCAAACTTCAAAGAAGGGGTATAGGAGCAATTTTGGTATCGGAAACTAGTCAGCATTACCCGGTGTCTGCCAAGCTCAAATTCCCCTGTACCAACAACATGTCCGAGTACGAAGCCTGCATCTTTGGGCTCAAGCTGGCCATTGACATGAATATCCAAGAAATACTAGTGATTGGTGATTCGGACATACTCATACATCAGGTCCGAGAATAATAGGCAACCAAAAATTCCAAGACACTCCTCTATCTACACCATGTGCAGGAGTTGAGGAAAAGATTCAGAAAGACGGAGTTCTAGCATGTTCCTAGAATGCATAACGAGTTTGTCGATGCATTAGCCACTTTATCATCCATGACCCAACATCCGAATACAAGTTTTATTGATCCCATTCCGGTCAAGATTCATGACAAGCCAGCTTATTGTGCTCACGTCGAGGAAGAAGCCGACGGGAAACGTTGGTTCCACAATATCAGGGAATACTTGACAACGGAAGGGTACCCAGAGCTTGCCAATCCGAATCATAGACGAACACTTCGGAGTTTGTCCAATAATTTCTTTCACAACGGAGGAATCATGTACAGAAGGAATCCTGATTTGGGATCATTAAGATGCGTCGAGGCAAAAAAAGTAATCAGACTTTTGGAGGAAGTACATTCGGGGACTTGTGGACCACATATGAATGGTTTTGTTTTGGCGAAGAAGATACTTCGAGCGAGTTATTTTTTGATGACTATGGAGACGGATTGCATTCGGTACGTCCGAAAATGCCATCGATGTCAAATACATGCAGATATGATAAAGGTGACTCCAAACAAGCTTACTGTAACAAGCTCACCATGGCAGTGTGCTGCTTGGGGAAGGGACGTCATTGGACAAATTGAGCCAGCCGCGTCAAATGGGCACAGGTTCATTCTAGTGGCAATCAATTACTTTACCAAATGGGTTGAAGCAACATCATACAAGTCAGTCACCAAGAAGGTAGCTGCAGATTTCGTCCGAGATCGTATGGTTTGTCGGTTCGGGGTTCCAAAATCAATCATCATCAACAATGGCTCTAACCTCAACAGCGACCTAATGAAAGCAATGTGTGAAACATTCAAAATCAGACATAAGAACTCTACGACTTACAGACCTCAGTTGAACGGAGCTGTAGAAGTAGCCAATAAGAACATCAAGAAGATACTAAGGAAAATGACTGAAAAGCACAAGAAGTGGCATGAGAAATTGTTGTTCGCTTTATTGGGTTATTGTACCATGGTCCGCACATCAACCAGGGCCACTCTTTACATGCTGGTTTATGGAATAGAGGCGGTCATTCCCGTTGAAGTAGAAATCTCGTCCTTAAGGGTCATACAAGAAGCTGAATTAGATGATGTGGAATGGATCAAAAGTTTCTACGAGCAATTAGCATTCATCAACGGAAAGAGAATGACCGTTGTCTGTCGTGGATAAATTATATCATAATAGAATGACCAGAACTTTCAACAAGAGAGTTCGAACAAGGAAGTTTACACTAGGGCAGCTCGTATTGAAGAAGATATTTCCACATCAAGATGAAGCCAAAGGGAAATTATCTCCCAACTGACAGGGTCCGTACATGGTTCTCCGGGTTCTGACTGGAGGAGCCCTCATCCTTGCAGAAATGGACGAAGAAGTTTGGACAAAACCAATCAAATCAGATGTCGTGAAAAGATACTACATTTGATCATTTCGCTTTTTCCTGATGTAATTTGAACTACGCCTGACCTGATTCCCGTTTAAGAGAGAAGATACGTATGCATCCCTAGGGGTTCGGTCACATTTTTAATAAAATTCAATTTTTCCTGCATTTTGGAACTGGGGCAAAATTTTGAGGAGGACCCTCAAAATCCAGGAGCAAGCAAGGTTTCCGTGTCTCGAACCATGTTACATGTGTTGGTTCATCATAAAACAAAAAAAAATTCTTTTATTTACTTCTATATACATTTGCATCCTATTTTCCAAATCTTTTGCATAAAATCATTCGAATCAATATTGTTCAGCAAGGCTACCCCACATGGCACAAGGCATCACGAGCCGAGGAATACGAACTAACTTCCTCCTTTATAGAACTCGCGATTTTTCTTTGGATGCAGGAATTTAGGATAAAATTGGCAATGCATGTGCTTTACAGAGCCGAAACTCTTGAAACAAATACTCATTTCACAAAAGTTTATTAGTTACGTCCAACACTTCTCCAGCAGTCATGATGTCACAATCATTTACCAACTAAGAAAATTGCTACTGTCTTCTCCTTTATATTTTTGCATAAGGCTATCCTCTGCCTTTCGAGACTAAGCTCTTTCTCCAACCTGCATTGCATAAGGCTATTCTCTACCTTCCGAGGTTAAGCTCTACCTCCATTCTGCATAAGACTATTCTCTGCCTTTCGAGACTAAGCTCTGCCTCCATCCTGCATTGCATAAGGTTATTCTCTGCTTTTCGAGGTTAAGCTCTACCTCTATTCTACATAAGGCTATTCTCTGCCTTTCGAGACAAAGATCTATTTCCATCCTGCATTGCATAAGGCTATTCTCTGCCTTCCGAGGTTAAGCTCTACCTCCATCCTGCATAAGGCTATTCTCTGCCTTTCGGGAATAAGCTCTGTCTCCATCTTGCATTTTTGCATAAGGATATTCGCTGCCTTTCAAGACTAAGTTCTGTCTCCTTCAGAGGTTAAGCTCTACCTCCATCCGTCATAAGCCTATTCGTTGCCTTTCGAGACTAAGCTCTGTCTCCATCTTGTATTTTGCATAAGGCTATTCTCTGCCTTCTGAGGTTAAGTTGTACCTCCATCTTGCATAAGGCTATTTTCTACCTTTCAAGACTAAGTTCTGTCTCCTTCTGAGGTTAAGCTCTACCTCCTTTACTTTGCATTCGGCTGAAAAATAGCTGCCATATTTCCATTGGCTGAAATATCGCCACCCTGCATTTTACATTCTTGCTCGGCTGTAACATCGCCACCCGTGCATCCATTCGGCTGAAATATTTCCACCTTCTCATGGGCTGAAATACCGCCAACTTATTCAAAGGCGTCATAGTTCGGAGGCACCATTTGCATAGCCCGAGAACACCATTTCATGGCATGCGAATCATTACTTTTATGCTTTTCATAGACCGGACATCATAGTCTGAGGACGACATCCTAATCATCTGAATATAGCATTCATGGTCTAATGGGAACTGGCATCATGTTCAAATTATGCAATATATACGCACATTGACTTGTTGCAGGTACATCGACTGGCTCACGACTGTCTCAACAGGAGTGATCCCCCTCCAGTTATCCGCAGACTGAACAATCTCCGAACTCCTGTCGCATCTCAAACCCTGTTGCGTCCGTCTTTTCCGAACTTCCATCGGCATATTCCGCCAATGGTTTCTGAACTACATATGGCCTGATTCTTGTAAAATCAGGGATATGTAGGCAGCTCAGAAACCGGAGCGCGCTTAAAACTCTCTTGCAATCGCCAATTCCGGTCAAAATTGGCCTTCTTGTCTTTACCCGACAACTCTTTCATCCTCCCGGGTAAAGAGGGGTAGCTGCTGATACCCAATTTTTCCAATATATTTCTATACTCAAACTATTCCCAAAATAGCATGTAGGTGCATATATAAGCATCTACAAAGGTTTTGGCATTTTTATACATTTTTTCAAGATTTTTTAAATCAATTTATGACTTATTTTGCACTATAAAATCCGATATTTACTCCCTAATACTTGTTATTTTTGTGAGAAATGTATTTTATCCTATAATTTATATAAAATATAATTTACTTGATTTTTTATACAATTTTACAAGCTCATTAGGTATTCCTAAACTAAAATTATATGAAATTATAATTTTAACCTATTTCTCGATTTAATAAGTATTTTAATTACAAAATAATTCTTAACATTTTTAAATTAATGCTTATACATTATTTATTAACCTATTATTTTAATTTTATTTATTACAGTATCATTTACTATTTTATAAAATTCAAATTGGGGGGAAAAGGGCTATGTAAACCATAGCCCCTTTTATTTCAATTATAACCCAATTTCAGCCCCCTAATTAGACCCAATTATCCTACCGAGTTACCCATAATACTGACCCGCCCCTTTCCCACTTTAAATCGTGGCCGTTGATCATTAAGATCAACGGTCCACATGGAAACCTACAATAAATAAACCATGACCACCCCCAAACCCTAGTCACTTTTCACCTTCTACCACCACTCACCCTTATCCTCCTATGGCATGAGGATTCGAGGCTAGACCTTGAAGGTCTCCGGATTAGAAGACCTCCGATTCGAGTTTTACGGCCATTTCCGGCTCATCTCTGGCGAGTCCTAGCCCTGTGAATCTATCTCTGACTCAGGACCAGCCCGTTACAGGCCTTCTCATTTTCTAGGGTTTTCTCTGAATCCTTAAGGCTCAAGGTTTTCCTGTTTCTCTCTAAGATCTGCTGTCAAGCCGTGCTATATTCTAAGATTTTTAAGTGTTTCTCACATCTTTTTGATTTTTGCTTTCAAAACTGTTCATCTTCTTAAAACTTAGGGTTTCCGTGATTTTTACTTGTTCTACTGTGATTTCTTACATTATTTGGCTTTGTTGTAAGTCCTAAGTGTTTTCAATATGATTTCTAGGTATTTTCTTTACTATATTTTCTTCTAGGGTTTTCGAGTAAATTCTCTACTGTTCCTTCTTTCATTATGCTTTCATGAATGTTTGTGTTTTTTGGACTTTCTGAGTTTATTCTTTGCCTGATTCTCTGTGCTTTTATTTGTGAGGAAGAAACCCTAGATTTTTGGGGGTTTTCAAACTACTTGTGTGCGAGTATTTTTGTTTCCTGTTTAATTTCATAACCCTAATCCTCTAAAACTCGTCTCATGTTTCTGATTCTTGCTAAGCTTTACAAGACCTCTTGATTTCTCGCATATCAATGCTCTTTTACTTTCCATGACTACTGAGCTTATTTTTAACCTCGCATGTCTAAGATTATGCTCAATTTTGTAGTCAAATAGTTCTTTCTCTGAACAGCCCTAAATTTTGGGGATTGATTTTCTATGAACTTACTTGACCCTCTACTGTCTGATTTGGACCTATATTCTGATTTTATACATTACTGAGTTTGGATACCTGATTCTTCATTTACTAAGTGATTAATTGATTTTACATTTACCTTATTTATCTAACCGGGTATTTTTAAGAGATTCTCCTATGTATTTGCCCTTTATTTCACCATAGGTTACTGATTTTTTTTCCTTAAATGCAACGCTGCCCTCTCCTATTCAAATTCGAATTCCTTAATTAAAGGAACTCGCCTCTTCTAATTGATTCTGATTGGTATTGAAATATATTGTTGCCTTACTTACCACTTGTTTTCAAACTATAAATACCCTACTCCTTCTCTTCCAAAAACACACAGACACGAACAATTTTCATAAGTTCATATTAAAAACTCTCTATTCTTTTCTCTATTATGCTATGCTACTTGTTCTACTGCTTGTGTTAGCCGGCTGAAAGTCAAGGCTAACTATAAGATCCCACTTGTTCTATTTGCATTGCTGTTTGAAACTTGCAACTGGTAGGTTCCATGATTTAATTACCACCTCCAAACGATGTGTTTGCTTATGCCTTTTCATATATCTGTTTATGCTCTATTTCCCTACATCATGCAATTGAACTTCAGCATGTTTACTTGCCCCTTCCCCATGTCTGCTTATGTTCAGTATGTAGTTAAATTTTAGCATGCATATCCATACCCTATAGTTTAACTATGTTTTGTTTTTTTTTATGCAAATGCTTCCATATTTGATCCCTTTCCCCGACCCCCTTTGTATGTGAGTGTTTTTTTGGACTAGAGTTGTATCCTATTGTCACCTCTAGTTTGGAACCAGGTTGTTCTCAACCTATTCTAAAAGTTATCACACTCCCTTAACCCTCATTATGTGTTTAGCTTTGACTCAAGCCTGTTGGTGCCCTAATTACCATACAGGCCTAAGTCTGACTTATTTCTATTCTGCTCTTACTTGTTAAACCATGTGAAGGGCCAGAGGTATGCCAATCCCCTTCATGGCTAGGTATGACTACCTTATTGGTTATCCTCTAATACTTGACCTTTACACTCATTCTTAGTCTATTAAGTTCTGCCCCCCTTTGGTAAGCCATGCCTTGGGACTCTTGAGCTCCCTCTAATCTCGGATTCCTTAGGGCTGGTACTTCCACGGTGCACTATTCTGTTACTCTAGGCTATTCAGGGTGATAAGCACTCCCGGGAATCCCTGAGATTCCTTGGAACTCTGAAAACACCTTGAGTATGAGAAGGCCTTGGAATCTAGAATCTGGATCTGGTGAAATGCATGGGTTGGACGTTAAGGTTGCTTCGCGACTCCCCGGGCCTGTTGTAGTTCTGATGTATTTATTTATTTTCTTTAAGTCCTTTCTTTCAAGTTATGTAATAATTGTGTAAAAGACTTGGGGATATTAGTGAAAGGGTGTGGGAAGGGCTTTACTATTTCTGCACATGTCAAATGTTAGAAACCATGTTTATAGGATTCTATGCTTAATCATTTAGACAGCATGCCAATAGGATTTGCATACTTTTTGTAATCAAATGCATATAGAAATCCTTCCTATAGGACTTGCATGCTTTTATAATCAAATGCATATAGAAATCCTGCCTATAGGACTTGCATGCTTTATCACATGCATATAGAAATTATGCCTATATGACCTGCATATTTTTGCAATCAAATGCATATATAAATCCTGCCGATAAGACTTGCATAAGCAATAGGCAAGCTGTAGGGTTAAACGCTCAATTATTCATTAATTCTTTAACAGCTTTTAAAATTAGAAGTATAGACATCATGCATATAGGATTAACCGTCAAACTTGCTTTATTCTCTTAATCAATAGCAGTCAGTCATCTCAGCTTTAATGTCTTTCTCAAAATAACATTTTCCGCAAGCTATTAGTTATGCATGGCTATTAATGTCTCAAGCCTATGTTTTTTCTTCTTTTCAAAACAAATTCTCCCCGAATGATTTTCAACAGGTTATAACAATAAGTTCTGCCTAAAGTATTTTCTATGAAACAGTCTTCTAAGATATTATGCCTTCTCAAATGCTTTTGTTTTCTGCATAAAACCACTCTGCCCCAACGTTTTCGAAACAGAAGTACAACTCATTTTTCGTTCTGAAACTTTTTCTACACATTTTACTAAAACTGTGCACTACTTTTTCAAACTTCTTATTTCCTCTACTGCTTATTTTTTAAGACTCCCCTGCCTCTTTAAATACCACAATTCATCATAACATGCTCGGGGAGCTCGAAGCAGATTTTCTATCCAGTCTTATGTGTTTGACTAATCTATTCACAATCAGCTTTAACATTAAGACCAAATCAGTATTTATAAGTCATGCTAGCCTAATTGTTGTTTTGGCCTACGGGGTTTATATGAGCCTTTGAATTTCGTATTTTTGCATACCTTTATATGCTAGTTGTTTTGGTTGATGCTTAGTATTTTTACCTTTGAAAACTTCATATATGTCCCATCTTTCTCTCCCTATCTTAAGATTAGAAGTCCTAATATCCCGGGACTAATAGGTCGGGACGTGTACTAGCATGCAATATGTAAACGAGACCAAACGCGCTTAACACCTTAACGGGGTGGGAAGGGTAGAATATGGAGATGATGAAAATGCAATAATATCATAAAGCGACCCCTATTTGGGAATACGTGCTGGATATTGTATCGAATCATCCATATTATAATCAAACCTAGGACCTCTTTCTCTTTTGCTTGCTTTATTTACACATTTTTCCTAAAGTAATGCTTTTCAAATTAATTCCTCCTTCTACTTTTACTTAAATTGTGCCTTTCCCCTTTTTTAATTCTCGAGTTGTTTGACTTTTATATGCAAACCTTACTTGTTTATTTGCCTTGTCTCTCATTAAAGTCACAATTAGCACGGCCGGGAACCACACTAGTGGATCTTGAGGTGTGCCTAACACCTTCCTCTCGAGATAATTCCAAGCCCTTACCCGAACTCTAGTTTTCTTGTCAAAATACTCTCTTGCTCTTGATGTTTCCAAATGAACTATAATCATTAGTTGGTGAATCTTCAACTCTCAATTCCCAATTTCCAAACAGGAATAAGAGTTGTTTTGTCCATAATGTCATAAACCCGATTTCGCTTCTTCTTTTAGTAGTCGAAAAAGGGGGCGTCGACATGAACAATTGTCGCAAACTCCAAGTCATGAACTTGATAGTTCTTTTCATGAATCTTCAACTGCCTCGAAGCATAGGAAATAACCTTGTCATCCTGCATTAATACTGCACCAAGACCAATACGGGAAGCAACACAATAAACAGTTAATGTCCCGAACCTGTGGGCAAAACCAACACCGGTGCGGTGGTCAAGGTTGTTTTGAGCTTCTGAAAGCTCGCCTCACATTCTTCTGACCATTCAAACTGGACACCTTTACCTTGTCAATCTGGTCATCGGGGTTGCAATAGACGAAAACCCCTCCACAAACCGTCGATAATAACCCGCTAATCCCAAGAACCTCCAGATCTCCGTGGCTGATGTTGGTCTAGGCTTGTTTTTGACTGCCTCAATCTTCCTTGGATCAACCTGAATACCTTCTGCCGTCACAACATGACCCAAGAATGCAACTGAACTTAGCCAAAATTCACATTTTGAAAATAATTTTGCATATAATTCACTATTCTTCAGAGTTTGAAGAGCCACTCTGAGATGCTTCGCATGCTCCTTTAACTACGGGAGTATATCAATATATCATCAATGAAGACGATCACGAACAAGTCTAAATAAGGCCTGAACACTCTGTTCATCAATTCCATAAAAGTTGTGGGGGGTATTTGTTAGCCCAAAAGACATGACCAGAAATTCATAATGCCCGCACCGAGTACGAAAAGTTGTCTTAGGAACATCTGATGCCCTAATATTCAACTGATGGTAGCCAGATCTCAAATCTATCTCTGAAAATACCTTGGCACCCTGAAGTTGGTCAAATAAATCATCCATCCGCGGTAGTGGATATTTGTTTTTTATTGTAACCTTGTTCAATTGCCGGTAATCAATGCACATTTGCATCGAACTATCTTTCTTCTCAACAAATAATACCGGCGCACCCCACGGCGAAACACTAGGTCTAATGAAACCCTTTTCAAGTAAATCCTGCAACTTTTCCTTCAATTCTTTTAATTATGGCGGGTCCATACGATATTGAGGAATAGAAAAGGCTGAGTGCCCGGATCTAGATCTATACAAAAAGCAATATCCCTGTCGGGTGGCATACCAGGTAGGTCTGAAGTGAAAACTTCAGGAAACTTGCGAACCACGGGCACCGAATCAATATAATGAACCTCGGCGATGGAATCGCGAACATAGGCTAGATAAGCTAAACACCCTTTCTCAATCATATGTTGAACCTTAACCTAGGAAATAACGTTGCGGCTAATATGACTGGAAATTCCCTTCCATACTATACGAGGAAAATTTGGCAGAGCTAAAGTTACAGTCTTGGCATGGCAATCCAAAATTGCATGATATAGAGATAGCTAGTCCATTCCCAATATAAATATCGAAATAAACCATTTCTAGAATCAATAAATAAACATGGGTATCAAGACCCCCAATTACCACAACACAAGATCGATGAACTCGATCAACCACAATAGAGTCACCCACTGGTGTAGACACATGAACTGGAACACCCAATCGATTACTAGGCTGAACCAGGTACAGTGCAAAATAAGAAGACACGTACGAATAGGTAGACCAACGGTCAAATAGCACTAAAATCTTTCTATCACAAACCAGAATAATACATGTAATAACTGCATCTGAGGACTCAGCCTCTGGTCTGGCCTCAAGTGCATAGCATTGGGGCTGGGCACTACTACCCTGAGCAATATCTCGGGGATGATCAGCTATTGGCTGACCACTACCTCCACTGGTCTGAGCTCAACCTCTATGACCTCTACCTCCACCTCTAACACCCCTGCCACCATCTCTAGCTGGCTAGGCAGGCTGTGGAACTTCTGGTGCCTGAATCATGGCACGAGAACTCTGCTGCTGATATCTCCCCGAAACTCGAGGGATAAATCTAATGATGTGGCCCAAGTTACCACAACCAAGACAAACCCTCTGTTGTTGAGACTGTTATCCCAGTCGACCAGAATGTCCTCCCCGAAACTCTAAAGTGGTGGTGCACTGATGGGAGCTGGTAGTGCACTGAAAAACTGCTAGTCAGAATAATACTGTTGAGAACCAGTGCTGCCTGGAGTACCATGAGAAGCCTGAAGAGCTGACCGAAAAGTCCTAGGAGTATGGCCTCTCCCATAAGAATCTCTACCTCCAGACGAGGTACCACTAAATCTGCCTGAGCTACGGGGCCTCTTATCCGACCCATGACCACCTCCCTAAGACAGAGCCAACTCAATTCGGCAGGCTGCATTGGCTGCCTCCTGAAAAGTGATCTCACTTCTTGCGCACATAGCCATCTGAAGACGAATTGGCTGAACTAAATGGTCAATAAACCTCCTCACCCTCTCTCTATCGGTAGGGAGTATGAAAATGGCATGCCGATCTAGTCAAAATAAATCGGTTCTCATGCTGTATAACTGACATCGAGCCCTACTGAAGGCGCTCAAAATGCCTGCGAAGAGCCTCCCTCTGAGTCACTGGAAGAAACTTTTCCAAAAATAATCCTGCAAACTGGTCCCAAGTCAAAGATGGGGACCCTGCTGGTTTGGATAAACAATAGTCTCTCCACCAAGTCTTGGCGGATCCAAATAGACAAAAAGTGGCAAAGTCAACACCATTAGTTTCCATAATACCCATGGTGCGGAGAACCTTACGGCACCTATATAAAAAGTCATGGGGATCCTTTGAAGAAGCACCGTTGAATGTAGTGGTAAAGAGTTTGGTGAATCTGTCGAATCTCCATAAATCATCGGTGGACATAGCTGCACCCTCACCAGACTGAGTCACTATGCCTGGTTGAACTGCCACAGCTAGCTGAACCACTAGAACTTGAACCTGGGGAGCTACTGGCTCCGGAGTGCGTGTAGTAGGAGTCTGATTATCTCCACCAACCTGAGAAGTGGTTGGCGCTGGAAGCAAACTCGCTCTAGAAATGCACTCCATAAAACCAAGCAATTGGATCAAAGCATCCTGAAGGACAGGGGTGGCAATAAACCTCTCTGGGACCTGAGCTGGGCCCACTAGATCAACTGCGGCCGGAACCTCCTCGGCATGAATTTGAGGCTCCGCCACTGACGGTGCTACTCGGGGCTGAGCTCTGCCCCTACCTCGGCCTCTAGGACGGCCTTGACCTCGGCCTCTGCCCCAATTTGGAGTTGCTGTTGGGGCCTCGGGCTACTGATCATTTGATGAGGAAGCGGGTGTTCTTGCCATCTGTGGAAGAACAAAGTAGAAATTCAATTAGCACTTGAAGAACAAATTCGCACGACAGGAAAGAATGAAGGGGAAATTTTCTAACTTTATGGCCTCTGGGGGATAAATATTGACGTCTCTGTACCAATCCCTCAGACTCTACTAAGTTTTTTCGAGAGTTGTGAGACCTATGCAACCTAGTGCTCTGATACCAACTTGTCACGACCCGAATTTTCCACCATTAGGGGTCGTGATGGCGCCTACTAATAGGAGCTAGGTAAGTCAACTCTTAATTATATTTCCACTCTTAACAATACTTATTAAATCTATTATCAACAATATTAAAATTTCTGCAGAAATAAATAAATTTAGCGGAAGACTTAGCAATTTTTTTACTAGGTGCGATACTAAAACACTACCCAAGAACCGTTGTCAGAATACTCACGAACTTCTAAGAATAATACACATAACCGTCTGAAATAAATATAATAATGTTTATCTCGAATATATGAGATAACAGATAGAAAATAAGATAGAGGAAACGACAGGTCTTGCAAGCGCCTGAAAGGCTACCTCGGTGTCTCGATGATCAAAAGCTAATACTTGCACTACCGCTGCTGCTTCTTTCCAAAACCTGTATCTGCGCAAAAAGAGCGCAGAGTATAGAATCACCACAACCGACCCCATGTGCTGGTAAGCGTCCGGCCTATCCCGGCGAAGTAGTGCCAAGGCTAGGACCAGACACTCACATAAACCTGTACAGTTCAAATAGAAATATATAAAACAAAACCACAGGAAAAACATTTATATTTGGGAAGGGAAAACATGCTCTAGAATAGCAACAAAATATAATAACAGGTGCAGAATAATGAACTTCAATTAAGGAGAACGTGTAAATCAAAATCTGCACGGCACCGACCATCGTGCTTTACTCTCATTCTCACCAAATAATCAATTAAGATGTACGGCATCACCCATTGTACTTTTACTCTCACACTCTCATATCAAGACACGGAAAGACACGTCGTGCATAATCACTCAAAACATAGCACGGAAAGATCCGTCGTGCATAATCACTCTTCCTCACATTACCTTATTAATTCAGTTCACCAAATGTCACCGTCAACTGTGGCCAATAACTGTAATCAATGTAAAATATTACCGATATGAACAAATAATCCTTTAAATCAACAATATAAATACTACCGGTATGAAACCAATAATCCTATAAATAAATAATATGAATATTACCTGTAAGAAACCAATAATCTTTTATATCAACAATATAAATATTATCGGTAGTAAACCAATAATCCTTTCTTCCATATAGTCACATAAGATTATTAAAAGTTTAATCAATTAAAGACTCACGGCCATGCTCGACCCCCAACGTATAGATACTTGTCACCATGCCTATACGCTTGACTCCGCACATAGCAATTAGCAAATAAACTCAACTCATATTCCCTCAAGCTAGGCTAGATCAAACACTTACCTCGAAGGTTTTCGGCAAACTCAATCCTTAAACTATCCCTTTCCTTTCGAATTTGACATCAATTCAATTGTTTCTATACATTATTGATTTAATATCATCAATACTACTCAACAATATTATCCAAATGGCTAAATATATATTTTACAACATTCTCCCCTGAATAGTAAAAATTGACCCCGGGCCCATGTGGTCAAAACACAAGGTTCGAACCAATTTCTAACAACCCATTCATCCACGAGTTCAAATATACGATTTGTTCTTAAGTACGACCCCAAAACGAGTTCTAAATCACAAATCATTTGAAAACCCTAACTATACCCAATAATCTAATTTTCAACCTATTTTCACATGTTTAGGCCTAAGAATTTGATTGATGTTGAAGAAAAATGAAGGAAAACAAGTTAACAATCACTTACCCAAGAAATTTGATGAAGAATTGCCCCTAAATCGCCCAATGAAGCTGTGGAGAAGAGAGAGTTTGAGGAATGGGATTCTTATCCCGTTTCTGTTTTTTTTTTTAGAACATAAATTCATTGGGCGAAACTTTGTTCATCGCGTTCGCGACATAGGTCCGCGTCCGAGAAGGGCTAGATTTTTCTGGGCAGTGCGAACGGGAAATAGTCACGCGAACGCGTAGAGGAAAACTGGGGGTATCACAAAATGGCCTACGCGAATGCGTAGCCCGCACAGGAACACGTAGGGAAATGGGAAGGGTTCTTGGGCAGCTTATACGCGAATGCGAGGGGAATCGGCGTTCGCGAGTCCGTCAAATCACGGGTCCGGTTCCGTTTACCAAAACTTTTGACCAAAGTAAACTTTATCAATAGTAATATCAAAATTCTTCAAATTTTTCACATAATTCACATATTTCAACATAAAAATTTTCTGGCTTCACACCCGGACTGCACATGCAAATCGAGGCAACTAATAATAAGGTTACAAGGCATCTGAAGCTCAAAATGACAAATAAAATAAGTGATGACCCTTTGGGTATTCACAGGAGGGGGAAAAAATGCTTCGAGAAATAACACGTAACTATAGAATATCAAGATAATTATAAAGGAACCAAGATCCAGCTACTATCAAGGATAAGGAAAAACAAAGGCAGAATTCACTTTTATTTCACATCCCGTTGCAGGAGTACAATCTGATCCCAATTCATTTATCTCGTTGCAGGCGTGCAACCTGATCCCATTTCACATATCTTGTAGCAAGCGTGCCACCCGCTCTTATTTCAAATATCTTGTGGCAGATGTGCCACTTGCTTCTATTTTAGCTATCTCGTGGCAGGCGTGCCACCCTCTCCCATTTCATATATCCTGTGGCAGGCGTGCCACCCGCTCCCATATTACAAAAAAACAACAATCACAAAGAATCTCGAAAAGGGAACAAGAACTATATAACAACGTCCCAACAAGGGAACATTAATATTTCAACAACATCCCGGCAAGGGAACAATGATAGTTCAACTATATCCCGGCAAGGGAACAAGAATATTTCAACGATATCCCGGCAAGGGAACAATAATATCAAAACAAACGTCCCGACAAGGGAACAATAATGATATCCTATTTAGGTCTTTGAATTTCTCTATCAATTCCATTACCTTATCCTTACCCATGCGATAACATGTGATGCACAATAAACCACAATTAAATCATAACAATAATATTATAAGACTCCGGGAATGCCTGATACCGACGTATAGATACTAGTCAACATACCTATACGTCGTACTCCACAAAGAACACATAGTAAATAATAGTCAATTCCTAATCCCTCAAGCTAAGGTTAGACCAAAGACTTACCTCGATGCCACAAACACAATTCATGTTTCAATTATAGCTATACCCATCTATTCCACCACCAATTCACTTGAATCTAGCCACATGTTACTTAATTATCTCAATAAACACGAAATAAATCAACCCAAATGCATGAAAATGAGTTTTTCCAAAGTTTTATCCAAAAAGTTAAATTGTCCCCTGGTTCACATGGTCAAAATCCGAGGTTCGAAACAAAATTAAATTATCCATTTTCCCACAATCCAAATACATAATTTATTTTTAAATCAGACCTCAAATCGAGGTCCAAATTTCCGATTTTTGAAAATCTAGGTTCTATCCAAAACACTCAATTTCCCCCATGAAAATTATTGATTATGGGTTGAAATCATTTTAAAATTTGTTATTGATTGAAGAAAACAAGATAAAAATAACTTACAATTGATACCGAGAAGAAGAAGCCTTTAAAAAATTGTACTAAAGTTTTTATGTTTTGAGGGGATATGAAAATGGGTTAAAAATTGATCAAAGTATAAACGTTGCAGGTCGCAGATGTAGGAATTGAGAACAGGGGTTTTCAATTGCTAACCCTGACCTCTGCTAAGTTGGGAATTGTGAAATAGGGCTCGTATTTGCGAACCCTTCAGGAAACTTGGAATTTCGCATTTGTGAAACATACGTTGAATTTGCGATACATCAGCATTCCATCCATCATAGCATTTGCAAGAGGCTGTTAGCAAATGTGAAATCGAATTTGTGAGGATGAAGCCGCATTTGCAACTCGGGCTGCCAGTCCACTTCATTCGCATTTGCGAGCCAGGATTCATATTTGCGAAGCCTGCAGACCTGGCTCGAATATTCAATTAATGGTAGCCTGGACGCAAGTCAATCTTGGAAAACACTCTGGCACCTGTAACTGATCAAATAACTTGTTAATACGAGGAAAATGATAGTTTTTCTTCATTGTAACTTTATCCAACTGCGATAATCAATGCACATAAGCATAAGAGCATCTTGTTTCTTCACAAACATGATAAGATCACCCCAAGGTGATACACTGGGTCGGATGAAATCCTTATCAAGCAATTCTTGTATTTGTTCCTTCAACTCAGGAGGAGCCACACGATATGAAGGAATAGAGATGGGTTGAGTGCCAAACACCAAATCAATACCAAAGTCGATATCTCTGTCGGGCAGCATTCCCGGAAGATCAACTGAAAACACATTAGGGAAACCCCTCACTACTGGGACTGACTCAACTACATGGGTATCAATACTAACATATCTCACATAAGCTAGATATGCATCACACCCCTTCTCAACTATTTGTTGATCTTTAAGAAGTGAAATAACTCTGCTGGGAGTGAAATTTAAGGTACACCTCCACTCTAAGCGCGATAAGCCTTGTATATCTAGTGTCATGGTGTTGGCATGACAATTAAGAATAGAATAATGGGGCGATAACTAGTCCATGCCCAAGATAATATCAGAATCTACCATACTAAGCAATAAAAATTGGCTCTAGTCTCAAAACCATTAATAACAACCAAACACGACCGATATACACGATTAACAACAATAGAATCTCCTACGGGTGTACACACATACATAAGAGAACTCATAGAATCACGGGATACGCTTAAATATGGAGCAAAATAATATGACACATAGGAATAAGTGGAGCTTGGATCGAATAGAACTAATGCATCTCTATGACAGACCGGAAAATACATGTAAGGATAGAGTCGGAAGCAACTGCCTCTGTACGAGCAAGAAGGGCATAATATCTGGTCTGGCTTCCCCCTCTAGGGTGACCTCTACCTTCCTTACCTCCACCTCAAGTTTTCTGATTAGGTGGAATGGTAGTTGGTGTTGTAATCATAGCTTGAGGACCCTAGGGAGCACACTGTGGCTCAGAAGTTTATGGAGGTGCACCCCTCTTAAGTCTGAGGTAACCCCTCATCATATGGCAAGTGTTGCCACCTCAAAACAAGATCTGGGAGGGTGTGGGTGCTATGGTTGGTTCAGGCTAGGTCTGCTGGACTGACCACTAGAAACACCCTATGTAGGGGGCACACTAGATACTGTTGTGCATAATAAGGCTCCCGAGGGTCTAGAAGTAGTTGGAATACCATTGGTGGCCAGAAGAGGTGAAATAACAGGGTGACTAACATAGCCCATACCATGTCGAACTGTAGTTGAAGCACTAGCACCAGAATAACAACCAATCTCTCGAGACCTCTTGTCCTCTCTCTCCCCTCTCTCGAGCAAGCATGCCCTCCACTCTACTAGAAATACTCACAACATGTTGATACGAAACATCCATCTCAAACTCTCAGGCCATGCTAGTCTTGATGTTGGGATGGAGTCCCTTAATAAACCGGCGGACCCTCTCTCAAACTGTAGATCCACGGTCGGTGCAAGTCTATCCAAATCAATGAAACGAACTGCATACTCTACCACCGTCATAGCACCCTAGTGCAACTGCTCAAACATGGCATGCCGTGCATCTCTGAGGCTCTGGGAATATGAATTTACACCCCATATTTTCGTACACGAAAGTATTCCCTAAGTAAATTAAACAAAGTTCGGGAATAAGATTATTTTGAGATTATAAGCATTATGCTATTTCAAACACTTTATGAATAAACTCGTGAAGGTGAGAGGGTAAACAAATCGAATCAAATATATTTTGTCAAAGTTGGATATAAAATACGGTCCAATCTATAATACCCCATATTTATGTGCCATACAAGGTATCACATGACCATGATAGTAAGGTGTATAACGTATGTTAAAAGTGAGTACTAATAATTGGGTAATTAATAATTTTTAGCGAGAGATTAACTAATTAATTCAAATAACTGGATAAGGTTTAATGACCCTTAACGTGGCAGCATGATTGATCAAGTAAATGACTCTTAAATTCCCATAAAATGTGGCAAAATGTGGAAAAGTTTTTGGCCAACTAAGCCACTAAGTGGAGCCCACTACAAAGGGTTAAGAGAACCATTCTAACTCATTTTTGAATCTTTACTCATAAAAGAAGGTTTCAGCAAAATATTAAAGACTTTGGTCCCTACTTTCTTTGGTTTCCTAATAGCTTCAAACGTGAGAGTCTCTTTAAAATTCACAAAATTGAAAAGGCTTATGGCTACAAAGTGCGGATGAGGCTTCAGCAAATTCATATAAGATACTATTATGCGTGAGACGCAATTTTATGTAAGCACGGTATAATTTTTTTTCAAAAATATTATATGGATTTTCTCTTACTTCGATCCGCTATTATGTGTTGTCGCAATTGATGTGTGTCAGAAAAATTGTCAAGATAATCTGCTCAGCTATGTTAAGGCTATTCCTACTTTCCTTTTGGCATGATCCATACTATACAAACGATACGAGCAAGTGCACACCTTCCATAAAGGAATATTCATAGAAATGCTACATATGCTTATTATTGACTCTCAATATGTCCTATTAATCTATCATCTACTCATGGATCTTAAAAAATACGTACTTTGATAAAGTTTACATCATGATATTAATCAGAGGCATAATGGTCTTATGACAATTCCTAAAGATTTCATTGACACACTTCTCATGCATTGCATTCATGTACGTTGACACATGATCACATGGTGTTATATACACGTATATATGTATATATATTTATATGGTCTAAAGGAAAATGTTATAGCGTTATATACGCACCACCACCTGATTAGATGGTATACATTGATAATTTGCCCACAATGGCCGATATGATATGATGGGATGCCCTTAGAGACTTGATGATGTTATGAACACATATACCTACGCATGGTATGATATTTATATTCATATGCATGACATTATATGTATTAAATGATTCACATAACTATCCAGACTTACATGTCGAGTCTTTTACTCTATTTTTCCCTCATGTCTATTATTTACTGATTATCATTCATTACATACTCGGCACAATATGTGTACTGACGTCCCTTTAGCTTGGAGAATACTGCATTTCATGCACGCGGTCCCGATAGACAGGTCGAGAGCCCTCCAAGTAGGCTATCAACTCAACGGAAGATGTTGGTATGCTCCATTTGCTCCCGGGTTGTTTGTTTGGTCGGTATAATTTAGACGTATATTGTTTGATATGGCGGGGCCCTGTCCCGACCTTTATGATAAGTATGTACTCTTAGAGTCTTGTAGACAAATGTCATGTACACGGATACATGTATGTCTTTGTCAGCCTATATATAAAGTATATAATAGATCACATTGGCCTTATAGGCCTGTATGTCGCAGGTATAATTTTCTATATCAGGTTGGATCATTCTATGTCGGGTATTCCCTCATGTTTACTCTGGTTATCTCATGATATGCATTCTGGCCCACTTATCTACGATGATGTAATAAGAAAGATACATTACATTGGTACTCAGATAAGTAAGGTACCGGGTGCCCGATAGGCTATGACACATAGTCCTTAGAAAACAAATTCGGGAACTGAGCCCATATAAGTGAGGATGCCTCAGCCGGACTATCCATATCATAAGCATTCCACCATTGATAAGCTGGTCCTCTAAGCCGAAATGCACTGAAGGAAACCTTACTCGACTCTGCTATGTTCATACTATGGAGGATACGGTGGCACTCCTCCAGAAAGCCCTTAGCATCCTCTATCGCCAAACCACTGAAGGTAGGAGGGGGTTTACTTTTTGTACGTCTCAAGCCCACACTTCTCCTCCTTAGAAACTGTCGCCCTACCTTCAGGATGAACTGGGGCTAGCGGTGGCACCAGTATAACCTCTAGAATCTGATCAACCTGAACCCGCTGCTCTGGGTGCGAGCGATGATAGTTTGTGCTCCTCCTCCGAACTGGAATGTGAAGGAGCAAGGGGAATCAACCCTGCCTGAGCTAGAGTACTAAACATGTTCATGAATTGTCCAGGGGTCTCCCGAATGGAGTTACCGATGACTCCTCTATGGCAGCTCATGTGGGTGCTCTAGCTGCACCACGTCGATGTCCTCTGCCTCTGCCCCATCCATATATGTCCTCACCATTTGTAAGAGAATAGAAAATAGAAGTTTAGAATTTTGAAGTCAACAAATTCTTGCAAGATATAGAAATCAAAGAAGTGTAACTTTCCTAGCAGTTCTATAGCCTCCTGAAGATAAGTACAGACGTCTCATTACCGATCCGCGATACTCAAACTAATTGGCTTGTGACTCACGACACCTATGAATCTAGAATGCTGATACCAACTTGTCATGGCCCAATTTTCCCTCCGTATGATGTTGCGATGGCACATAGTCTCTACGACTAGCTAAGCCTAAACAGTTACGGAAATAATAGGAACAGAAGGAAACTCACAACTAACTACAACAATAATAACATAACTAAAAATAATGCCGCTCGGCATGTAGAATAACCAACTCCTCAATATGACATAGTCTTCCCAAAACCCGGAACATCATGAGTCACATGCTACAGAAGGAAAGCTAGTGTTTCTATACATCAGAGTCAAACAAAAGAAATACGGGAGATAATGGACATATGGGAGAACAGAGGGGGGCTCTGAGGTCTGCGAACGCGACAGATATACCTTAATGTCTCCAACTATTGCTGCTCACTTATGATGTAGCCGGTAAGAAGTACCTGGATCTACATGCGAAAACATATGAAGAAGAGTAGCAGGAATACACTACAACAGTACCCAGTAAGTGCCAAGACTAACCTTGATCGAGTAGTGACGAGGTCAGGTCAGGCCCAACTGGTGTGTGTGTGTGTGTGTGTGTGTGTGTGTGTGTATATATATATATATATATATATATATATATATATATATATATATATATATATACAAGAAGGAACAGAACTATCACAGTAATATAAAAGTATGAAATTTAACCTAAAGGAAATCACACAAGGATAAATGTATAGTGTACAGAAATAACCACAAGGGATCTCCCGAGATATCGTCTCGTAGTCCCAAAAGTAAATGTGTAGGGAGATCTCGCAGGATACCGTCCCGTAGTCCCAAAATAAATATGCAGGGGGATCTCCCAGAATGCCATTCCGTAGTCCAAAAAGTAAATTTGCATGAGGGATCTCCCAAGATATTGTCCCGTAGTTCCAAACGTAAATGTGTAGGGGGATCTCCCAGGATACTGTCCCGTATTCCCAATTAATATGCAGGGGGGATAAAAGCTATAACACGAAATCCTAAAGTTTAGAATAAGTACAAGTCATGGAAGAAACAGGAAATCCACCATGTTGCATAGAGTTTGGATAAGCATTTAAGACACGTAGACATGTTATTTTAGTCTAAACAGGATAACTACACATGCTAGTATAACTCAATTAAAGTGAAACAGATTATTACTTAGTGAAAGACGGACTTTTACAATAATAGTATGTATACACTCGTCACCTTACATACACGGCGCTCACATGGCACAATAATACTAAATCCTTATGGGAGTTCCCCCACACAAGGTTAGGCAAGCCACTTACTTCAAACCAAGCTCAATCAATCAGTAGCAATCCCTTTTCAAAGAATATCCAACTACTAATGTTCCAAATCTAGCTAAGAGCAATAACATATCTTAAATATAACTATAATAGACTAATTTAATTAATAAAATCAAGACTTTAATAAGAAATTTAAAAATCGCTCTAAATAGTCTCCCCGGGCCCATATCTCGAAGTTGGGTAAAAGTCATAACATATAAACACTCATTTACTCATGAGTTCACTCGTACCAAAATTATCCAAATCCGATATCAAAACCCCAATCAAAACCCAAAATCTTAGTTGAAGAACTTCTTCCCATTTTTTCCACTTTTTCAATCCAAATCGTAAATTAAATAATGAAATTAGTGATACATTAGTGGGATATAACCAACAGCAAGGGTAGATATCATTACTTAATCGATGTATTTGTAAGTTCCTCAAAATCTCATCCAAATCCACGCTCCCAAACTCAAGTTTTGATAAAAATGGCCAAACGCTCGTTTTTGAGAACTTATATTTTGCCCAGGTAATTCCTTCTTCGCGAACGCGGTCAAACCCTCGTGTTCGCATTGAACAAAAATTCACTGACCAAATTTTCCCCTTCGTGAAAGTGAAACGCATAGGTGCCATTGCCTACTACTTTGCGAACGCATTGATCAACTTCCTTAGGATCCCAACTGCTCCATTTCCCTTACGCAAAAGCGATGCCCCTCACGCGTTTAGGATGCACTGATCATTAGACCTTCGTGAAAGTGATGATACCCAAATTATTTCTATATATTTTTATACTGAAAATACTCTCAAAATAGCATATATATGCATATAGGAGCACCCCAAAAGATTTTGGCATTTTTAAAGGATTTTAAACTAATTTATGGCCTATTATACACCATAAATCCCAATAATTATTCCCAAAAACTTGCTATTTAGGATAATAGTTTATTTTATTCTGGAATTTGCATAATAACATAATTAATATGATTTTTATATAATTTTTCAAGTCCATTTGGTATTTTTAAAACTAAATTTCATGAAATTGCAATTTTAGCCCATTTTCGGATTTAATAGCAATTTTAATTACAAAATTAATATGAAATATTTTAATATTAATACTTATGTATTTTTTACTAACCCAATACTTTTAATTTAATTTTTAACATCTTTTACTATTTTTATAAATTCAAAAGGGAAAAAATGGCCATTTCAATTTTGGCCTCAATTGCTTTCAATTATAGCCCAATTTTGACCCCAATTCTGACCCCAATCCAGCCCCAATTAAATGACCCAATTTTTGAATTTAGCCCGCCCCTTACCCATTTAATTAAGCCTGCCTGGTTCCCCTTTTAATCCTGGCCGTTGATCATTTTTTATCAACGGCCCACAGCCTTTCCTTCCTTTTTAATTTCCCAACTACCCCTAACCCTAATTCACTTTTTACAATAGCCTCCCTAAAATCCCTTCATCTCCTAAGTCCTCTCTAACCTCTAATCGAAACCGTAGACCTACTTTGTTGGTTACCACCTTGTTCCACTGGAGTCAATGGCGTCCCAAGACATGGGTAGCCTATTCTCATCCCCACGCACCCCCATACCCCTATTACTTGAAGATTCAAGGTTCGAGCTTGAAGTTCTTCACTCATATCTCCGCTGACTCGAGTGTTACGGCAATCTCCGGCTCAACTTCGGCATATCCTAGTCGTATCAGTTCATCTCTGGCTCATTCGACTCGGAGCGAACCCTTTTTCCATGCCTCTCTCACTTCTAAGGTTCTTCTGAAACCCTAGCCCTTCGAGGTTTTCCTATATTTCTCTATATCCGCTCTAGATCCATGCTTGTTTTAAGGATTTCAAACAATTTCTTAAAATCGCTTTCAAAAGTTTGCTTTCAAAACTGTTCATCTTCTCCGAGTTAGAATTTTTTTTATTTTACTTGTTCTACTGTGATTTTATGTGGTGTTCTTACTGTATTTGTCCTACTTTGACTCATGTGTGTTTCTACTTTGACTCCTATGTGTTATCTTCTACTATGTTACCTCCTAATGTTTTCTTGTGTTTTTCTTTTATTGTGTTTTCCCTCAGCATGTTTTTCACAGAACGATTAAGTTCCTTTGGGTTTTTCTAAGATTATTATGGCCTGATTTGTTCGTTTACATCCCTACACTGGATTAATGACGAAAACCCTAGGATTTGGGGGTTTTCGGACCACTTGTATGTGACTTGCATGTTCTCACCTCTGAACTAGTTTGATTTCATTTTCTGAAGTCATCTCTGTCTTTGCTTATGGTTCTGACCTTTTACCAAAGATCTTCTACACTAGATTTTCCTACTGATTCTTTACAATGACAGAACAGTCTTCTTTCATGTTTGACGTATTCGTTTGCTCCTTGTATACTATGAATTTCCCCTAACTGGTTTTTCAAATTTACAATTAGTTCAAAATTTCTTCTGAATATAGCTTGATTGATTTCTTTCCATTTTTCCTGTTACTCAACCTAGGTAAAACCCTTCTCATTTATTTGGACTTGATTCATTTGTATAAAAATCTCAGACCTTTTGATTTACTATTTTGTTAATTGGCCTTCTTACCTTATTTGCACAAGCCATGTGTTTCAAAAATTTATCCTTAAATAAATTTTATGTATTTACCCTTATTTGTATCTATGCACAATGTTGTTTATTTGATCCCTTTTTCCTTAAATATTTCATGTCCTTTACTGATCAAATTCGGTTTCCTTGATTAAAGGAACCTCTGTTAATTGATTGATCTTGATTGATACTAGACTATTTTCTTTCCTTGCTTGCATGTCTGACTTCAAGTGTAAATACATGCTTCTCTCTTAACTCCATCATCAAATTCTGACTGCAAATCAAAATCACAATTCACCTCTCTGTCTTAAAAATTCTTTACAACTACCATTACTACTCTCTATTTTTTTCTACACTACTACTGAGCATCCTGCATTTTCACCTCCTGCTGTTTGAATTCCTATGTACTTGTGGGAGCTTATTGAGTTTGTTCCTGTTGTTCCTGGCTGTTTGTTTGCTATTAAAATTCTGTTGTCTTAGAATTTTCAACTGGTATGTTCTTCTATATTAAATAGCATCCTCTTTATTACGAGTTCTCTTCTCTCCTTCTACCCCTTCTTTCTTTGTGTATTTATTTATGCTTTCCTGCACTATGTGATTACCTTCAAGCATGCTATGCCTCTTTATGTTATGTTTTAACTTTTCCCTATATTCCCTAGTATGTGAATATTGTTCTGAGTCATAGCAGCACTTCGAATTGTTGTCTGTGATCCACAACTAGACTCTTCTGAGTCTTTGCTCAATTGATATCCCATTCCCTTTCCCCTCTATGTACTGAGCTTTAATTTGGGTCTGTTGTTGTCTTAATCAACATTCAGACCTAAGTTTGACTCTATAAGATTCTTCTCTTATTTGTTTGAATCCCATCAAGAGGTCATGGGTGTGCCAGTCTATGCCATGGCTGGGTATGACCACCTCCTGCTGAGGTTCCTCCCTCACTTTGCACTTATTCCTAGTTCTTAAGTCCTACCCCCTTTAGGTAAGCCATGCTTAGGGACCCTAGATCTCCCTCTGATCTTTGATGCCTAAGGGCTGGTAATTCCATACATTGCACCACTTTGTTACAGCATTCACTCTTTTGCGTGTAAGCATTGCTGGGCTCTTGAATCTCTTTGGAACTTTGAAGCACTCTAAGAGAAGGCCTTGGAATCTGGAACCCGAATTTGGTAAAACACATGTATTGGATATCAAGATTGCATTAGACAGTTTTGATCTAGTTGTGGGCTATGACGTATTTTATTTTACTTTCTGCTCTGGAATAATAACTTTGTGATAAAACTTGGGGAGTATAGTAGTAAACGGCATGGCAGGGGTTTTTTTAGTTGATTGCATGTTAAAGGGTAGAAATCATGCCTATAAGGTTTTATCACTTTGAATCACTTAGAAATCATGCCTATAGGAATTTAATGCTTTGAATCACTTATAAATTATGCCTATAAGATTTAATACTTTGAATCACCTAGATATCATGCCAATAGGATTTTTATTATTTTGACATCATGCCTATAAGGTTTACAACTTTAAATTACCAAGAGATCATGTCTTTACGCTTTGTGTTCTACACTCCAGCACATAGAAATCATGCCTATAGAATTGCATAAAAGATGGGCAAACAATAGGGTAATACAACTCTCGCATGCCTTAAACGTTTAGGATAGCAATGAGTAAATAAAAATCGAAGTAGATATCCTACCTATAGGAGCTCAAGTTCGCCTAAGTTATAATCATCTAATCTAGCATCTATTTCAATGTTTGTTCTTCAACGAATTCGTCCAAACCTGTCTGCAACCTAATAAACACGCGTTCCTAAAATCATTTTTTTTTTATGTTTGAATTTTCTATCCTTGAAGTTACTTTCAAAATAACATTCAAACTTTCACCTCCTTTTATAAATATTTTACTTCTGAAACTTTGCTATACATTTCTTTAAACAGCTCCAGTGATTTTCCAAAACCTTTGTGAACTTGTGCAAACATCTGCTTCTTTCAAACTTGTCTATGTTAGTCCTAAATTAATAATCCGATAATATACTCCAGATCCTAACAGTTGGATCCAAGTTGCCAAATGTAGAACTTTTATCTAATTCTATGTGTTAAATTGATCTGTCCGCTGCTTAATTTTAATTTAAGACTAAACCAGTATATGCAATACATGCTAAACTATATGTTGTCTTTTTAAAGGGGTCTCTTTGAGCCTTGGCTTGTCTTCTTGTTCTTTCCCCTACTTGGTATCTGTTTTGAATGACGAATTAGACTTTTATCCTTTGAAACTCCATGCAAAAACCCCCATCCCTTTCTTCAATTTTTAGGATTAGAAGTCCTAATACCCCAGGACTGATAGGTTGGGACGGGTACTAGCATGCAATAAGTAAAACGAGACTAATTATATTTAACCCTAGGACCCCTTTCTCCTTTATTTATTGATGTTTTGTCCTAGATGAATGTTTTCCTTCAACTAAGCTTCCTATATTCAAAATCATTTATGTTTTCTTTCGAAATTATGAACTTGTTTATACTTCTTACATGCAAACTTTACTTGTTTATTCCTACTCTTCGTAAAGTCATAATTAAGCACGACCAGGAACCACACTAGTGGATCTTGAGGGGTGCCTAACACCTTCCCCTCAAGATAATCCCAATCCCTTACCTGAACTCTGGTTTTCTTTCAAAATCTTCTTCTTTTCTTTAAAAGTGCCCTAATTCACTATAACCATTAGGTAGCGACTCTCCAAAATCCATAACACAAATTCCCCGAAAGGGGATAAGAGAGTCATTTCACTCATAATGTCAGAATCTGCTTTTCGCCTTAGAAAAATAGGGGCATCGACAGCGTGGCAACTCCGTTGGGGAACTCTTTAAGGCTTTTACCATTACATTCTTTGTGACTTTATTGCTTCCTTAATCGCCTTTACTTAAGTCCTTAATTGTTTCATTAATAATACTAACTTGGCTCTTCATGTTTTCTTTCCTTATAATTTCGTTTTTTACTGCCATATTATTTCAATCTCATTGTAATTTTGAGTATTTATTGTAATCTTTATGAACGTGAAAATACATGCAATTTTCTTCATTATTGTAACTGCATTCCCCAACATCATATTCCACTCGTGCCAAAAAAAAGCCTATACCAATGCTTATAATGAGTGGTTGTGCCCTTCCAATATTATGACCCCCTAAATGTGGCAACGGCATATTTGCAGTAAAACCAGTCGATCAACGGTGTAGTCGATGGTTCTGCGTCTTTCCCTCTTGAGTTGTCCGCTCGAGGGTACCTTGTCTAGCACTTCAAAAGTAGAAACCTTATTCCCTTAAAATGTTCATGCATCATGGTCAGCCCTAGCCGAGTTGGTTATGTTTTCCACATAATGACTCCTTAAGATAGCCTAAACCAAAGTCAACTGGTTTCCTCGAAACCCAAACGGACACCTCCACGTTATATGCATTTATTTGGAGAACTAAATGCCTTTTGCTAATTATTGATTTAAATAGTCGAGTCTGGTGGGGTTAAGGGCCTAACACTTTATTTTGCAGTAAATGAGTCTAACATTCACCCAGGGTTGCTGAGCTGGTGGGAAGATCTTTATGCCAACGATTAAACCCTCGTCCCTAAGTACTTAGGGATTTTGCCCTCGCTTCTGGAAACCCAGCCTAACAACCAATCATAGAGGCTGCCACTTTGTTCTGGGATAGTGATCGATCGATATTTCACTTCGGGGATTTGGAAATGAATCCTTTGCTGGAAGAAATAGGGGTGTTTAGCTGGTATCCCTTGGGAGACTCTAAGTCTGCTTATGCTGGAAAACCGCAAAAGTAGAGGCTTCGTAAAGATGATGGGAGTCAAGAAAAATCCCGACCTAGCTTGCCTGAATGACTCTTACATACCATTTGATTTATTGTACGAGAGGTATGGCCATAGCAAGTCTTATCGCACCTACACTGATGAGTTCTCCCTCACCTCTTTGGGCCACATACATAGGAGGGTCTTTGTGTTCATGTTTTGCTTCATGGGTATGATAATACTTCCCATGAAGAAGGCTAGGATTCACAACAAACTAGCCATGGTGACCAAAACCTTAATGGGGGCATTGATTGGCAGACTTTCAGCATAGTGTCCATGATCATTGCCGAGATGTATCGAGCCTTGGGAAAATGTCAACAAGGGGCTCCACACTTCGAAGGTTGTAATCTGCTACTTCAGCTTTGGCTCATAGAACACCTTCAGAAAGGCGACTGCAGACATGAAATCATATGCAGAGATTGGGATAACCATATCACTTTTAACCACCCAAAGCAAATAAACGTCAAGCCCAACATGTTCGCTCAGCCAGAAGACGCCAGCAAATGTGTACAGTTGTTTGAAAATCTTAATGAAGAGCAAGTTCTGTGGATGTTCGAGTGGTTCCCAACAGGGGAGTTCATTATCCGTTCTCGAGATGCGCCATTTCTCATGCTCATCAGTCTGAGGGGAACTCATCCTTATGTCCCCCTCCGAGTCATGAGGCGAGCTGGAAGAAATCAGATCATACCCAGGATAGAGAAAATGAGTCATTTCAAGGCTGACTTTCGACAGGATGAAAGCCCGCACAGGTGTCACGCTCAGCATGTGTGGCACTGCATGATCGTCTTAAGGAATGAGTCTATTGAACCAGACAGGTATCATGTCGGGTGTTTACCACACTACATATGTTGGTTGGAAGATGATCACATTGGTTTGGGTCATCCAGGATTTGTCCACGGTCATAGGATTATTGATAAGAAAACTGAAGCACATGTCAAATACACCAGCTGCGCAAGTGCGCGAATGTGAGAATGAACATCGGAAAATACATGAAGCCCACGAGAAGCTAATCAACGAATGGAAGGATATGGATTTCAACGCCAACAACCGGTTGTGGTATCTGGAACGAGGTCTAGTGAAGTTGGAAGGAAAGTTCTTGAAAAGAATTGAAGATTGTCAAAATGCCGAAGGAAATGCAGGCGGCCATCTGGCTCGAGCCTATCTGCTGTTAGGACTACGCGAGTTGATGCAACTGTACGAGGGAGGCAAAAGTACCAAATCTGGGGAAGGTCCTTCTGGGACCAAGTAGTTAGGATCCTTTATTTTTCACTTTCATAATATAATAAGGCCACTGGCCATTAGTGACATCTTTTATCATTCAATTGTTTTAAGACTCGTGTTGTTTTATCAATAAAATGAGGCATTTAGCGTTATAACTTCTCCAAATTTAATTTGTTACTAGGCCTACCTCGGGCACAATGGGACACCCAAATTAGGAAACGACTTATACTATTACACAACGTGTTTAAATACTGCAATATTATTTTTCAGAATCTGCACTAACTTTTTACATTTTTGTTTTTGTTTTATTTTATTCCCCTCCCGAAAGGTTAGTTCGTGCATTCTGGCACCACCAGCACACTCAACAAGATTCAAGGGTCCTCCACCTCCTCCTCCTCCTCCAAGTCCTACCAGAAACAGGAACAAAGGAAAAATGGGAGATGCAAGCGCTAGAAAGGAACTTGAGGAAACTTCTCATAATGCTGCAATTACAAGGGAGACTGCTGCTCACCTTGAGCAAACTTTGCTAAGATTTTGAGAGGAATTGGACCAAGTTCAGAACCTGGCAAGCCTGTCAATCACTTTTGCCGCCCCTGATGTTAAAACCCAAAACTTTGCACCTCCACAAAATACCCCGCAACCACCAATACAGCCCATTCATGCCCAAGCCTGAAACATATGCAATAACACTCCACTGCTCATATGTGAACCACAAAAGACCATAAAACTCCTATCTTTGTGGACACTATCCCTACTACACTCAACCAATCATAAGTGCACCCGAATCAGATGACAAGGGCTCCCTCATTTAGAATTTGGCCGATGAGCTCAAGAAGTTGACTAGCCGGGTCCAAATTTTCCAAGGTAGCAAAGGTGATGAAGGGTTGAACTATGAAGATCTATGTGTTCAGCTAGATGTTGAGCTCCCTAAGGGGTACAAACCTCCCAAGTTTGAGATGTTCAACGGCGCAGGTGATCCCAGGGTCCACTTGAGAATGCATTGTGATAATTTGGTAGGTATTGGAAGGGACGAGAAAATCTGCATGAAGCTGTTCATGAGGAGTCTGAAGGGCGATGCTTTATCATGGTATATCAGCCAGGATGCAAAGAAATGGATAAATTGGGTGAACATGGCGTCTGAATTTATGGACCGATTTAGGTTCAAAACTGAGAACGCACCATATATGTTCTAATTCCAGAATCAAAAGAAGAATCCCACAGATACCTTTCACGAGTATGCTACTCGCTGGAGGTCGGAAGCTGCTAAGGTCAGGCCGGGCTTGAAGGAAGAACAGATGAACACGTTGTTTGTCCGTGCTCAGGATCCACAGTACTATGAAAGGCTGATGCTAATAGAGGGTCAAAAGTTTTCCGACATCATCAAGTTGGCAGAAAGGATCGAAGAAGGCATCAAAAATGGGATGGTCACTAACCTCGAGGCATTTCAAGCTACCAACAAGGCTTTACAGTCTGGTGGCTTGTCAAAGAAAAAGGACGTAAATTCCGTAATGGTTGCGCAAAAGAAAAATTCCCCTATGAAGTACCGAACATATCCCTCAACTCCACTCACAAATCAACCTACCATTAATTACGAAGCACCCTCACCTACATACAAATGTCACCATCTGCCTACCAATCACCTCTACCGCCCACATATTAACCCACTTCACTAAGATATTCCCAACCTGCAACCATATATCAAGCATACAACTCCTAGACTTCTCACTACCCGTCACCACCTACCCGCCAGAACTTTCCTCAGCCCAGACCAAATTTCGACTGTAAACCTCCTAGACAATATACCGCCATTGCCGAACCAATCGACCAACTATTTGAAAACTTAAAGCAGCCGGTTACGTTACCCCTATCCCAGCCGTAACTCCAAAAAATCCCTCCCAATGGATTAACCCAAAAACGACTTGTGCATACCATTCTAGGATGAAAGGACAAACCATCGACTAGTGTCGCTTGCTGAAAGACAAGATTCAAACCTTGACTGATAACAAGGTCGTTGTAGCAAAGGATCACACTCCTAATGTCCACCATAACCCTCTACCGGACCATAAGGTTGGGGCATCCATATGATCGAGATTGAAAATGATTGGGACACCAGGGGTCAATCAGTTTGATAGTTTAAGGATGTGAGCCCAAGAAGCCAACATTTAACCACAATCCCATTGTTGCTCAGATCTAGCCCTATGAGGGCAATGTGGTAAATGTGTCTGTACCACTCGAGTTAGAAGAACCTCCTGCAAAGACGCCTAAATTGATTGAGGTTGAGTTCGGGATTCCAAAGGCACCTACGTCATTTGAAGTCATTGTGTTACCTCACATGATGCCTATTCCGATTTCCATGATAGAAGTGACCCCATTCAAGTCAAACGCCATACCTTGGGATTACACAGCTGAGGCTAGAAGGAAAAGAAAAACCCATACTGGGGAGGCGATCGCCGCACAGGGCATGACCAGGACAGGGAGGGTATACACCCTAGAATATTTGGCTGAGTCCAGCAAGCAAGCCTCTGGACAAACTGTTGAAACTGGACCCGATGACCTTTGGAGGAAGATACAGGCCAAAGAATACTCAATCGTTGAGCAACTGAACAAAACACTAGCACAAATTTCTATTCTGGATCTTCTGCGAAACTCTGAGGCACATAAAAATGCCTTAATGAAAATACTGAGCGAAGCTTATGTTCCCAGCAACATAACAGGAGGCAAAAAGGCAAATATGGTGAGGCAGGTGTTGGAAACCATAAGATCACCTTCCACGAGGAAAAGTTACCACCAGAAGGGCTTAGTCACAATAAGGCATTGCACATCACTGCACAATACGAGGAATTTTATCACCAAGATCTTAATCTATGGGGGATCCAGCCTTAGCATCTGTCCGTTAATAACTCTCAGGACATTGGGAAAAGGACTGCATGAGATCAAAGACGGAGCTATCAGTGTCAAAGCTTTTGATGGATCTCTAAGATCCACCATCGGAGAATCATGTGCCTACAAATGGGACCCACGTGGTTCGATATTGACTTCCAAGTCATAGACGTGCCAGCATCCTACAATTTGTTGCTGGGACGACCCTGGATCCACTGGCGTCAACACTACATCAAGCATTGAAGTTTGAGTGGAATCATCAGGAAGTGATAATTCATGGTGGCGATAGCAACCCTATATACAGTCGTCAAACCATCTCGATGATCGGAGGTAGAAGGAGAGTAGGTTGAGAAATATACCATCACATCGAGCGAGTCAACGCCATAGACAAAGACAAGTGGTGGGATAACAAAATTGAGAGCATTCTGAATTGGAGCGGGTATGAGGCCGGAAAAGGACTAGGCAAAAATCTCAAGGGCATCACCAAGCCTATCAAGTTGAAGAAGCATGGAACCACCTTCGGCCTGGGATACGAGTACACCTGGGAGGAGTTCAATCATTGGTCACCACCGTGGCTCAGTCCCTACTATCCATTGGAACATCTCATACCCCAGCTGGAGCAGACCTTTCAGCCAGGTGATGTCATATACGGATCAGAGGAAGATGAGACATTGGCAACAATGAAGAACCTATTTCTGGATGATGATATGGACTGTTGTGTTATCTTCGAGGAGGAAGGGGAGGAAGGCCCTTCCATTCAAGCTGTGAACCGAGGAGAACACCTCACCAATTGGTTAGTCAAGACCACCAGTGCACGGAGAGCTTCGGGGTAGCAAGGCTAAATGATGCACTATGCATCACTTTTTTACTTTTTAGTTGATTTTACTTTCCCGCATTGTCTTTACTCTTAAAAAGAGCTCCAATGTTTCAAATAGTTATGAATTTAATCGAATGCATTTTCCAAGTTTATCTGTATATCTCACTCTTATTACTTTTCTCTACCATTTACTTTATTTTACATAGCATTACTATTACATATCTTGATGATGAACCAACGACTGTGAATTGTAATCGGTGCGGACTTAATCCTAAGAAAGAGTGGACGCGACTACTTAAAACCTAATAGTGTATCGGGGTCGATAATTCCACAGAGAGCTTCAAATTGGAGTTGATGTATTTTCTAGCTTAGAAATGCGCTTGGGCTTCTAATTGATCTTCTATCATTTTTAGTTTTTTCATTTGTTAAACTGAATTTATCAACTACTATTGTAAACCAAAATTATGCTAAGTTATGATGCTAGTTGTATGCAATAAGAGAAAGGAACCAGGGCCATGATACTCACCTAGGCGGCTAATTAACGGGTATAAAATAATAACACAAGGATGATAATTATGGGGAACATGGATAACTGTTGCACTTTAGCACTCACTCTCATGCCTCTCGGTAAAGAGAGTGATTTTGCCCAATTGACTCTCGAGATACCGATTGGGTAGGCTAATTTTCCCAAGCAACTTAAGGTTCAATTACGGTGATTACTCTCTCGAGGTTTATCCCATTATTTGGGACTACCATTCTCATGGGTCCATCCCAAATCCTTGTTGGGTTGAATGTGAGGTCATAGACTCTCTTTCACAAGAAGAGTCAAAACCCACTAAGCTAGATTTAATATTTGCAACCACCAAATCTAAGAGATACAAACAACCCAAATACCAAACACCAAATATCATCCAAGCAATAATAATCAAGAACACCCATTAATTACTCACACTAGGGTTGAGCCACAACCCTAGCTAATGGATTTAGCTAGACATGGAAGAAGTAGAAATAGAAGAAATACTAGAAGAAATTAACATAATCATTAACTACAAGATTAATCTACTTGAATCCACGCTGAATACAAGAGAAAAATGCCTAAAGGAGGTTAATACAGAGTATTAGGAGCTCAGCTACTATAGAGAAGATAAAACTTAACCGAAAAAAGTAAAGTATTATCTATACTACACAGGAAAAACCGGGAAAAAATGCCCCTGGGGGTCTGATGCGGACCACATAGAAATGTCATGCGGCCGCGTAGGGCATGTAGTCTTCAGATCTGGCTTCTGGACTTGAATACGCGGACCGCATAGGAATGTAGCGCGGCCCCATAGGTCAAGCCATGCAAAACGCGTGGAAATGGCATGCGGCGCATAGGTCAAGTGATGCAGGCCGCGTGGAAATGTTGTGCGGCTGCACGGAAGGGTTTGCGCAATTGCTGATTCTTTGAACTTCTCCCACGCGGGCAGCACTGCTTTGGTGTGAAGCCGCATGGGCCTATTGTCTTGAGTTTCTAAACCTCTTATCTCTTGTCAGTGTGGGCCGTGTGGAAATGGATGCAGTCTGCGTGGGATCTCATCAGTTTTGGTCACTCTCTGAACTATCTTGTGCGGCAGTGTGGCAAAACAGGGCGGTCCACGCATGTCTGGCTTGACTTGGCTTCTACAGAACTCTTCTGCGCGGCTGCACATCAGAACAGTGCAGTCTGCATAGGTGACCTTTTTCCCACTTTCGGTTATCTTTTGGTGCTTTGCAGGTTTCACTCCTCTTTTGAGCCGATTTGTGATATGTATCATCTAGTCACTCAAATCTGCAATCAAACGCACCTTGTAAGCAATTTAGGACTAATTTAAAGCAGTTTATGCACAAAGTTCAGGTAAGAAGGGGCATAAAACATGTATAATTCACATATATCAACCTTAAACCTTTGATTGTCCTCAAGCAAATAAAAATGAGACTTATCCCTCAATGAAAAAACACCCCAGTAATTCCTGCTCTTCCTAAGGTAACCTGAACATGCCTCAGTTGGGACTAATAATTGCCCTCAATGCATATGTATCATTAACACATTTAAAAATTTGAACACTTGTGGATCAAGTGCGACACAAAAGCATTAAGGGTTGACACAACTCATCAAGGAACCTTTCTCAAGAACTTCGGTCATTATGGAACCTAGACTCGCATATCCTTGACTTTCCTTACGTGGACTTCACCATTTAGAATATCCACGCAAATCGAGGTGAATGAACTCTCTCTCATCTCTCACAAAGAAACGGCCCTAAGTCCGGCTTTAAGCACAATATGCTTGCCCTTCATATAAGTATCCACTAAAGTAGGTTTCTCCCAACTCAAGATCACACAGGGCTTTTAAGGAGTCATTGTGAAGGCTTTTGGGTAAAGGTAGGATTTGATGTCGTACCAATGGTTTCAATCTTCACTTAGGCACTTCATTTGATTAATTTTGGCACACTTTCTTGACCCAATTGAGTAATTCACTTCTTTCGAGGCTAGAGGGATACAATATCGCTCTTTCTTTTGCAATTCAAAACCTTTGTCCTTTTGTATACTTTTCCACACCTTTTTCACTTTTTGTTGTCTTTTTTATTCCCTTTTTGGCTGTTATTCTCTTTTTGTCTTTTTCTCTTTTTCATTAACTTCCTTTTCTTTTGCTTTTGTGCCTTTCCACCATATTGATACCTTTCTTGTTTCCCTCCCCCAAACTTTCATTTGCCACTACTCAAGGGAAGATTTGGATGCCAAGAGAAGGTCTAATTGAGAACGGGTATAGGCTTGTAATTTGTTGATGAAAGAATAAGGTTCAAGGCTCAAAAGGGGTGAACTAGGGATCATTTGATTGGTAGGTCATGGAATTGTTCAATTTGGCACTTTTTGGATCAAGGAGAGCCTAAGATCATTTCTCAAGTCAAGTTTCACGTATGATTTCGCCTCAACAAACATTCGGGGCAAGTTCTAGGCCATCGGCATGGTACTTGGGCTCAATAAATTGAATTCTCACCACACACACTCAAGGATTTCTAAAAACGGAATCGAGGACCCACAATGACCTTAGATATGATTCAAGTGCACAATGGCCCATTATGACCATATGATGATTGTTTGGTCAACACAAGAATCTCAAGGCCACGACTTTTACCATCCTAAACACAACTTAATGTCTTTGACCATAAAATCAGAAGCAAATGTGCTAGGCCCAAGTGAAGTTTTGCCTGAGGTACCCTTAACTACAAAAACTTGAAATCAAAAAGAAAAATCAAAAACTAACTCAATCCTTAAGAAATTTGTCACGCTATCTATCATTGGGAAGAGCCACCCGGTTCGCACAGCATTCTACCCTTGGAAAGAACCGTGGCATTAAGAAAACCAAGGGCTTATTGCCAATGCCAAAACAAAACCAAAAAGAGGCAACGATCCTAACTTTGCAACTAAAACGAAAACTTTTAACGAAAATAATGATAATAAAAAGAAAGCTCAAATGAAAGCCAAATGAATATGTACACAGGTGAAGTAGAATATAAAACTAAGGGAGTTCAGAATCAAAATTTATATACAAATCAACTATACCTACGAATGTACTGAAAGTAGTAAATATATACAATCGTCCAAATAGAAAACAAAAGTAGGGCCATACCCCCCCCCCCACCCCACCCCACACGAATAAAGGCTAGCATCGTCCCCAATGCTAACTACCAAATAAAGCATCAAAATAAAGGCAAAGTATATAGAAATGGCCCCTCAAGCCTCATCAGCGGCTCTCTGCTGGTCAATGGCTCCCGTGTCATCTGTACTGGCCGGGACCTCAGACTGATCCTCAGCCTGCTACTACTTTGCTACTGGGACATCTGATGCCTGCTCGTGAGCTGGCTCAACTACTGCTGGGGCTGGAGGAGGCTCAATATCTGCAGCGTTGGACGGGCCCTCCTAAGCTGGTGCTACTGCTATCACTACTCCCTCAGTGTTAGGGAGTTTTCTCTTCTTCCTCGGCCTATCCTCCCCCGCCTGGGGCTACACATCTGATGGCTCTACGGATGGCTCTGCAAACAACAAATCAATTGGAAGCTGATCCGCCACCAACTTTTCCACCTACACATGCAGCTTCGCCACCGACTCTTTGGAGGCCTTAGTCTTTCTCAATTTTCTGTGCTATTTGGCCAAATCCTTGAGAGCTTTGCTATGCTCCCCGACTGCTTTTTCCAATTTCCCTTGCTCCGCTATCATCTTTTCCTAGTTGGCCAGGATCTTCATTATGGTCTCATCAATCGAGGCAGGTATCTCAACAGTCACCGGAGCTCCCTGAGCCTGAACGGGTATGGTCAATGTGGACAACTTGGATGTTGCAGCCGACATCTAGTTGATCAAACTAGCAAGTGAGTATGTGAGCTGATTGGCGGTGAATATGTGAGTCTTTGACACCGGAATCACCGCCTCATCTATGGCAGTAGGGGGAGTTGTGGATAGGCCTAGAGGCACTATCTCAGTGGTGGGCTGCTCAATGACAGCTAGCTCCTCAGACTGGCCAACTGCAGAAGAAGTAGAAGCTTGACTCTTCTTGGTGCCCTTAGGGTTGTCCGGACCCTTTTGATCATACCAAGAGTAAGGGCTCAGCGGAGGCACCATAATGTCATATTTCTTTCGTTTTATTCATCTCTGTGAAGTACATGGTCAATGTGTTGGGGTAGGGGTAATTTGTCTTATTTGCGTTCCCTACATTAGAGATCACCGAGACATGATGTTGCCAACTTTCAATGGAAAACCCACAATGATGGAGGAAACTGGGACAGCACGATCAATGGGAACTGAGTGATCATGTGTGGTCGGGTCAAGCCGATTGCACACGAAGGTCAACCACCCTTTGGCTTCAAAATTGAGGGTGTTCCTGTATATTTTCTCATGTGCCTTCAACCACATAGGGACTGTACCTGGAGCAGCTAGAATCCCGGATAACCACAGGCAAACTTCTTCTTTCATCGCTAGTTTCTCCAAGTACTGAGACTCATCTTCTTCCCCAAACCCCAAAAAATTATTTAAGGACTGTCCGTCAAATACCACTATCTTGTCCCTCACTTTAGTCGATTTTTTATTCCGAATTACATGGTGAACATTGCTATAGAATTCTTTCACCAAGTGTTCGTTTGCATTGTCCACTATTTCTTTGAATAACCTCCAACCCTCTCTCATATGGAATTGAGCTTGTACGTGAGGGTTGTGAGGGAGAAAGTCAGCATCGATGAATCTTTGCTTCCGAATTAGCTTCCTCCTAGGCTACCACTCCTTGTACCAGTGGAAAGCAACCTCACTCACGAACATGTCCTTCCAAGCCTCTGCTTCCTAATTCTCTCTATCCCCCCGACTTTAGGTTCTCCCCCTCGGCATACCCTGCACTCTCCCCTGACATTGAAGCTGTGGGAGAGGTGGAGTATTGGCCATCCTCTTCGTCATTATTCCCGAACTCATAAGATGAGCTCGAGACTACATTTACAGTCTTATTGGAAGTGGACATAGATGCATCCTCACGAGAAGAGCCCTATGGTACTGGTACCTCTACTAACATATGAGTGGGGGCAGACTCTGAAGTTATATCCTGTGAGGGTTCATACTCACTCCCTATTGAATGAGAAGCAGCCCTGTCGGCTGCCCTAATAATCTTTCTATTTTCCTTCATTGTCTCCCTGTCTTTCGGAGTGAGTTTGACCACTGTTCGCACAATTTTCCCTTAGGAAGCACCACCCCTCCCGGGTTGTTTTTACGTGCCCCCACGTTGTCTTTGCTTTCCACCCCGTTTTGCACCATTGTATGCAAAGCATAAATGTCTAATGTTGTTAGTAAAAGCACAGAAGGAGAAGCGGACAGTTTTAGTTTCATTTCAAAGCACAAATAGCATGTTGCAGACATGAGTCATGCGGACCGCACAGAAAAGTCACGCGGCCCGCACAGACAAAATCATTTCAACATCATTCTCAAAAAGCACCTACGTGGACCGCAATGTTTTGGATTGCGGCCACGTAGGATTAACGCGGACTACCCAAAAATGGATGCGGTCCGCACAGGTTGAGCATAAATATTGTACCCTCTCTGAACCTTGGCCACGCGGTCCTCACTACTTTGGACCGTGGCCGCACAGGGTTCACTCGGACCGCACAAAAGTGGACGCGGTCCACACAGATCAAACTTCTAAAATGCATCCTCTCTGAACTTCTGGGCACGCGGTCCGCACTGATTTGGACCGTGGCCGCGCTGGTCACACAAGAACTGCACAGAAGTTGTCATGCGGACGCGTTGAGAGGGTGCCACAATTTCCCAATAAACCCACGCGGACCGCACAAAAATATTGTGCGGATGCGTATGACAACGAAACTAGCAGGTTCTTTTCAGTCCAATTTTAAGCATTAAGGATCCTAATTGTCCCCACTCAGTTGTTTTTAGAGGAGATGCATGGTTAAGGTTCAACAAAATTAACAAAAACTTAATCTAATCAGTTAACTAAGAAGAAGAGGAAAGAAAATAAGAAGTTATACTAGTGGAATTTAACATAAATAAAAAAAAATTAAACTATGAATGTAAATCAATGGTGAAATGTTTAAAGGAGGATATGTGCACAAATGGAGTGAATGAACAATAGTAGTATAAGCTCTAATGAAAATTCACAAAAAGGGTTAAAACGGCCCCTAAGCTTCTATTTATAGACAACTGTGAGGCCTTGTTCTCACCTACCTGCGCGGCCGCACAAAAATGGCACTCGGACCGCGCAGGATTTTTATCCTTCAGGTCATGAACACGGACCACGCGGACCTCACTGCTTTGGCACGCGGCCGCATGGGAAACTTCAGAGACTTGCTTAATCTGGCAATTCCCATGTCGACCACACTGCTTTGGACCGCGACAGCATGGGAGATTTATCAGAGAGGTGGCCATTTTTTATTTTTCCTACGTGGACCGCACAAAAATGCTATGCCGCCGCGTGGGGTCTTATGAGTTTAAACCTCCAGCTTATCAAGCCCACGCGGACCGCACTGTTTTGGGGTGTGGCTGCGTAGGCGCTGTTCGGAGACTGTTAATCTTTTTCATTTTACCTTGCACTGGTTCAACAGTATCCCTGCAACACTTCACAAATTATCAGCTCAAAAATCCTATTCTAAAACAGAAAAAAAAAACAAAAGACATGGGTTGCCTCCCAGAAAGCGCCTGATTTAACGTCGCGGCACAACGCATGTTACCATTGTACTTCTTCAAATCAAGAAACGCCACCACGTGGACCTCATCAAGTTCTCCAAGTAGTAATAAAATGCACGCCCATGAAGTTTGTGAATCGCGCGGTCATTGAATGGCAATGGATAATAAGCATTGTGTGGAACTTTGCTCAGATTACCATGGTTCATGCAAACCCACCATCATGTTTCAGGTCTGGTAGGATTAACCACATCATGAAGAGTAGGTATCCTTTATTTCTCATCTCCGGGTAGTCTCCCTTGAAGCTCCAAAATTAATGGTGCTTCAACAACCCCAAAGATAGCATCGGTCTCAACCGTTGTGAGACCTATGTGTGGATCAATTTGTTTTATCTCAAGCACTGAAGAAACTTCTTTTGTTGGCTTCTCTAGGGAACTTTCCATTTTATCAAGGTCCAACGACCTCTTAGTGGCCCACACAATTCCATGGAAAGCAAAGCATCTATACACATCACTCTGTTTGAGTCATCATTCATCTCACGATCTAGTGGTGCTAACACAAGTGGATCTTCGACATCGATCATAGTACTTGTTTCATCCATTATCACAGCAGTGACAATGTCAACGAAAGAGCACACCTCAGTACTGTTAGGCTGCTTCATGGACTTGCACACCGAAAACACCACCTTTTCATCACCGACCTGGAAGGTTATCTCTCCTGCTTCTACATCAACCAAGACTTTCCCCGTATCCAGGAAAGGCCTTCCAAGAATAATAGGCACCTCATAATCAATTATGACGAAGTCGGCCGGCAAGATGAATTTATCAACACGCACAAGGACGTCATCAACTATACCCAAGGGTCTTTTCATTGACTGGTCCGCCATCTGAAGTAGCACGTGGTAGCCCAATCGCTAAGGTCTTGAAGATAGAATACGACATTAAGTTTATGCTTGCCCCTAGGTCGCAAAGAGCTTTGGCGAAGTCCGCACTTCCAATAGTACACGGGATGGTGAAAGCTCCCGGATCCTCAAGTTTCGGGGCCATTGAATGCATTATAGAACTCACTTGATGCGTCATTGGTATTGTTTCACATTCCATTGATCTCTTCTTCGTGACCAATTCTATCATAAATTTTGCGTACCCTGGCATCTGCTCATGTGCCTCAACCAATGGCACGTTAATAGTAAGACTCTTCATCATGTCTATGAAATTTTTGAGTTGATGATCACTCTTGTGCTTTGCCAGTCTTTGAGGGTATGGCGGGGGAGGCATAGGCAAGGGTGTTTTAGCTTTTGGCACTACAGGTTTGGGTATATCAATCACGTGTTCCCTAGACGGTTTCACGGCCTCTTGGGTCTCTTCCACTCCCTCATTATCTATGTCAATCTGCACATCATTGTTCACATGTTGATCCATCCCATCATCATAATTCATCGGCACATTATTATCATGCAACTCAACAACCACATCTACAACACGCTTTCTTCTTGAGGATGCGCATCTTTGCCTCTTCCTCTCATTGTTGTAACTGCCATCACTTGGTTGTGTTTCTTCCCTTAGGGTTTACTACCATATCACTTGGTAGCTCACCCTTAGGGAGATTGCTCAAAGCCAGAGAAAGTTGCCGAGTTGCACTTCCAAGTTTCGGATGGATTTATTGTTAGATGACAATTGAGCATCAGAATCATGATTCTTTTTCAACATGTACTAAACATATTTTCAATTCTACCCAAATCATTTTCGGAAAAACTTGGACCTTGCGACAAAAACGGAGGTCGATTGTTTGGTGGTTGATATATCGGGGGCCTTTGAAAGCCTTGCCCCCGATTACCTTGATTACTTACTTGAATACTGTTCACCCACCATTGTTGTTGGTGTTCCAATTATTGTTGTTTCCACCCCAATTGCCTTGATTTCCCTGATTGCCCCAATTGTTTCCTTGACTGCCTTGATTACCCCAATTATTGTTCAAATTTCCACTATCTTGTTGGTTCCCACAATTGCCTTGGGAATGCCATTGTTGATTCCCTTGCTTTCTCCTATTATCTTGGCAGTTATTAACTTATTGGACTTCCTCACTTTGGTCCTCATAACATTCATTCAAATAACTACCATTCCCATCATCAAATTTGTCAAAATTTTTTGGAGGTTGTTGTTTCCCTCTTTGCCTTCTTCTCATCATATGCACTCCCTCCATGGCATTGACTTGGCATGGATTTTGAACTTGTTGAAGTTGCGTCTTAGCCAATTGTTTCATTGTTGTTGTGAGTTCGGCGATGGCTCGGCCGTGATCATGCAACTCCTTATGCAAGTGTATAACATTGGGATCACCTTGAGGAACATTAGCCCGGATTTGCCATGCCGAAGAAGTATCATCCATTCATCAAAAACATCACAAGCTTCGTTGTATGGAAGCTTCATAAAATTATAACTTGCCAACTGATTAACAATGCATTGGTTTGTTGTGTTTATACCCCAATAGAACGTCTGTTGGCTCCTCATATCATTCATATCGTTGTTGGGGCACTTTTTTATACCATTGTCCCAAATATCTCCCATATTTCACGTAAAGGCTCTGTCGGCTCTTTCTTGAAAGCTAGGATCTCATCTCTAAGAGCCGCTGTATGACTAGGCGAGAAGAACTTCGAAAAGAATTTATCCGCCAACTCATCCCAAGTAGTGATGGAATGATTTGGCTATCTCTCCAACCAATCCAGTGCCTTCCCCCGAAGTGAGAAGCGGAAAAGCCTTAGCCTCAGTACATCATCCGAAACATTTGTCTGCTTGCTCCCCCAACAAGTATCCACAAACCCTTTCAAATGCTTGTAGGTGTTTTTCTCTGAGGCGCCGATGAAATACCCTCGTTGTTCGAGCAAAGTGAGCATGACATTAGTGATTTGGAAGTTCCCCACCTGGATTCGGGAGGAACTATTGCACTTGCGTACCCATGATTGGGTAGAACTCATGGGATTACTCTTGGTGGAGGTGGAGGAGGGTCTGGTATGTTGTCATTAGCATTAGTATTAGCATTTCTACCCCGTCTTTGTGCTTGGGGTAAAATCTCATCTTGTTCCACATCTTCCGCCTCCTCCACTCCCACATTAATAGGATCATTTGCATTTAAAGCCATTGGCATCTGAGTGAATTGAACAAACAGAGTAAGTAAAAAGAAGGAAAAAGAAGCAAAAACACAAAACTAGCCAACAAATAGTCAAACATCGTAAAGCTCCCCGTCAATGGCGTCAAAAAGTGATTGGTGCAAACTCAATCCTAAGAAATAGTGGGCGCAACTACTTAAAACCCAATAGTGTATCATGGTCGATAATTCCACAAAGAGCTTCAAATTGGAGTTGATGTCTTTGCTAGCTTAGAAATGCGTTTTGGCCTCTAATTGATCTTCTATCATTTTTAGTTTTTTTCTTTTGTTAAATTAAATTTATCAACTACTATTGTAAACTAAATTATGCTAAGTTATGATGCTAGTTGTATGCTATAAGAGAAAGGCACTAGGGTCATGACACTCACCTAGGTGGCTAATTAACGAGTATAAAATTCTAACACAAGGATGATAATTATGGGGAATATGGATAACCGTTACACTTTAGCAATCACTCTCACACCTGTCGGTAGAGAGAGTGATTTTGCCCAATTGACTCTACCGAGACCAATTGGGTAGGCTAATTTTCCCAAGCAACTTAAGGTTCACTTTTTACAAACAGCCACCATAAAATCCCTTCATCTCCTAAATCCTCTCTAACATCTCACCGAAACCTAGCCCTACTCCGTTGGTTTCCACCTTGTTCCACCAGATTCAATGGCGTCCCAAACCCTGAGTAGCCTATTCTCATCCCCACGTAACCCTATACCCCTGTTACTTGAAGATTCAAGGTTCGAGCTTGAATTTCTTCGCTCAGATCTCTGCCGATTCGAGTGTCACGGCCATCTTCGGCTCAACTCCGGCATATCCTAGTCTTATGAGTTCATCTCTAGCTTATTTGACTCGGAGAAAATCCTTTTTTCCATGCCTCTCTCACTTGTAGGGTTAGTTTGAAACCCTAGCCCTTCGAGGTTTTCCTATATTTCTCTAGATCCGCTCTAGATCCATGCTTGTTTTAAGTATTTCAAACGATTTCTTAAAATATCTTTCAAAAGTTTGCTTTCATAACTGTTCATCTTCTCTGATTTAGGGTTTCTTTGATTTGACTTATTCTACTGTGATTTTATGTGGTGTTTTACTGTATTTGTCCTACTTTGACTCATGTGTGTTTCTACTTTATCTCCTATGTGTTTTCTTCTACTATGTTTCCTTATAATGTTTCCTTGTGTTTTTCTTTTATTGTGTTTTCCCTCAGCATGTTTTTCACGGAACGATTAAGTTCCTTTGGGTTTTTCTGTGATTACTCTTGCCTGATTTGTTCGTTTTCATCCCTACACTAGATTAATGACGAAAACCCTAGGATTTGGGGGTTTTCGGACCACTTGTATGTGAATTGCATGTTCTCACCTCTAAACTAGTTTGATTTGAATTTCTGAAGTCATCTCTGTCTTTTCTTATGGTTCTGACCTTTTGCCAAAGCTCTTCTACACTAGATTTTCCTACTGAAGTTTTACAATGACAGTACGGTCTTCTTTCATGTTTGACGTGTTCGTATGCTCCTTATATACTATGAATTTCCCCTAAGTGGTTTTTCAAATTTACAATTATTTCAAAATTTCTTATGACTATAGCTTGATTGATTTCTTCCCATTTTGCCCATGACTCGACCTAAGTAAAACCCTTCTCTTTTTTTTTTTAACTTGATTCATTCGTATAAAAATCTCAGACCTTTTGATATACTGTTTGTTAATTGGTCTTCTTATCTTATTTGCACAAGCCAATGTATTTCAAAAACTTGTCCTTAAATAACTTTTATGTATTTACCCTTATTTGTATACTATGCACAATGTTGTTTATTTTATCCCCTTCCCTTAAATATTTCATGTCCTTTACTGATCAAATTGGGATTCCTTGATTAAAGGAACTTTTGTTAATTGATTGACCCTGATTGATACTCGATCATTTTCTTTCCTTGCTTGCAAGTCTGACTTCAAGTATAAATACCTGCTCCTCTCTTCACTCCATCATCAAATTATGACTGCAAATCAAAATCATAATTCACCTCTCCGTCTTAAAAATTCTGTACTACTATCATTACTACTCTCTATTGTTTTCTACACTACTACTGAGCATCCTGCATCTTTACCTCCTGCTGTTTGAATTCTTAAGTACTTGTGGGAGCTTCTTGAGTTTGTTCATGTTGTTCTTGGTTGTTTGTTTGTTGTTACTATTCTGCTGTTTTAGAATGTGCAATTGGTATGTTCTTCTATATTAAATAGCATCCTCTTTATTACGAGTTCTCTTCTCTGCTTCTACCCCTTCTTTCTTTGTGTTTATTTTAGTTTTTCCTATACTATGTAATTACCATCAAGCATGTTATGCCTCTTTATGTTATGTTTTAACTTTTCCCGTTATTCCCTTGTATGTGAATATTGTCCCGAGTCATAGAAGCACTTTGAATTGCTATCTGTGATCTAGAAATAGACTCTTTTGAGTCTTTGCTCAATTTATATCCCATTCCCATTCCCCTCTATGTGTTGAGCTTTAATTTTGGTATGTTGGTGTTCTAATCACCATTCAGACCTAAGTTTGACTTTATAAGAGTTTGCTCTTATTTGTTTGAATATGTATGTGTTTATATATATATATATATATATATATATATATATATATAGAGAGAGAGAGAGAGAGCAAGAGGTCAGAGGTGTGCCAGTCTATGCCATGGCTTGGTATGACCACCTCCTGCTAAGGTTCTTCCCTCACTTTGCACTTACTCCTAGTTCTTAAGTCCTACCCCCTTTAGGCAAGCCATGCTTAGGGACCCTAGAGCTCCCTATGAACTTGGAAGCCTAAGGGCTGGTAATTCTACACATTGCACCACTTTGTAATAGCGTTCACTCTTTAGGGTGTAAGCATTGCATGTGCTCTTGAAGCTCCTTGGAACTTTGAAACACTCTAAGAGAAGGCCTTGGAATCAGGAACCCCGGTTTGGTAAAACACATGTATCAAGATTACATTAGGCAGTTTGGATCTTGCTGTAGGCTATGATGTACTTTATTTTATTTTTGGCTCTATAATAATAACTTTGTGATAAAACTTAGGCAGTATAGTAGTAAAGGGCATGGAAGGGGTTTGTTTTTAGTTGTTTGCATGTTAAAGGGTAGAAATCATGGCTATAAGGTTTTATCACTTTGAATCACTTAGAAATCATGCCTATGATTTTAATGCTTTGAATCACTTAGAAATCATGTCTATAGGATTTAATACTTTGAATTGCATAGATATCATGCCTATATGATTTTTATTACTTTGACATCATGCATATAAGGTTTTAAACTTTAAATTACCTAGAGATCATGTCTATATGCTTTACGTTCTACACTCCAGCACATAGAAATCATGCAAATAGAATTGCATAAAAGATAGGCAAACAATAGGGTAATACAACTCTCACATGCCTTAAACGTTTAGGATAGCAATGAGTATATAAAAATCGAAGTAGATACCCTACCTATGGGAGCTCAAGTTCACTTAAGTTATAAGCATGTAATCTAGCAACTATTTCAATGTTTTTTTTCTGTCTGAATTTTTTATCCTTAAAGTTACTTTGAAAATAACTTTCAAAATATCGCCTCCTTTTATAAATATTTTACTTCTGAAACTTTGTTGTACATTTCTTTAAACAGTTCCAGCAATTTTCTAAAAATCTTTCTAAACTTCTGCAAACTCCTGCTTCTTTCAAACTTGTCTGTGTTATTCCTTAATTAATAATTCGGTAAAATACTCCAAATCCTAACAATTGGATCCAAGTTTCCTAATGTAGACCTTTTATGTAATTCAATGTGTTAAACTGATCAGTCCGCCGCTTAATTTTAATTTAAGACCAAACCAGTACATGCAAGACATGCTAAATTGTATGTTGTCTGTTTAAAGGGGTCTCTTTGAGCCTTGGTTTGTCTTCTTGTTCTTTCCCCTACTTGGTATCTGTTTTGAATGACGAATTAGACTTTTATCCTTTGAAACTCCATGCAAAATCCCCATCCCTTTCTTCCTCTTTTAGGATTAGAAATCCTAATACCCCAGGACTGATAGGTTGGGAAGGGTACTAGCATGCAATAAGTAAAACGAGACTAATCGCGTTTAAATACCATAACGGTGTGGGAAGAGTAGAATATGGATATGATGACTGGTGCGCTAACATCTCGTGTGAGAATGATTGCTGGGTATTGCACCGAAGTGATCCATATTATATTTAACCCTATGACCCATTTCTCCTTCTTTATTTATTGATGTTTTGTCCTAGATGAATGTTTTCCTTCAACTAAGCTTCCTCTTTTCAAAATCATTTATGTTTCTTTCGAAATTTTCAACTTGTTTATACTTCTTACGTGCAAACTTTACTTGTTTATTCCTACCCTTCTTAAAGTCACAATTAAGCACGGCCGGGAACCATATTACTAGATCTTGAAAGGTGCCTAACACATTCCCCTCGAGATAATCTCAAGCCATTACCCGAACTCTGGTTTTCTTTCAAAATCTTCTTCTTTTTTAAAAAAGTGTCCCAATGCACTATAATCGTTAGGTGGTGACTCTCCAAAATCCATAACCCAAATCCCTTAAAAGGGGATAAGAGAGTCATTACACCCATAATGTCGGGACCCGTTTTTCGCCTTAGAAAAATGGGGGCATCAATAGAAAGCAGCCCCAACTTCATGAAGGCGAAGAACAACTTCAGCTAGCCTCCCATATACCTTACGCGAACGCGATGAAGAAAAGTCTGCAATAGAAATACCAGAAAATCTGCTATCCTCTCAAGTCAAAAAATGATCCGTTGGGCATCCAAAATACATCAAACAACGCTAAAAAATTGAATCACCTTCCAATCCAAACTTAATAAACTTGAAACTTCAAATTGCTACACCCGATGTCGAAACCTATCAGACCACACCCGATTGACCTTAAATTTTGCATACAATTCATATTCAATATTACGGAGCTACTTCAACTTCCAAAAATCCAATCCGACCCTGATAACAAAATGTCCACTACCTGTCAAAATCTCCAAAATTTTAACCTTCGCCATTTCAAGCCTAAATAAGATAGAGACCTCCAAAATACAATCCGGACACGCTCCTAAGTCCAAAATCACCCAACGAAGCTAATTGCCTTCACACACTTCTGACTACGGTTAAAATCCTAAGACTTAAGCTTCCGTTTTAGCGAGATTGCGTGTCAATACTACTGTTATGAACACTCTAGACTACTTATTCTACTACCTTAATCCTCAACCTGCATATCTTTCTATCAAGGGTCATGTCCTTGTTCAGATGAAGTTGCGCCTTGTCTTGCCTAATCACCTCTCCCCCACCTCTTCTTTGGCCTATATCTACCTCTTCGTAGGCCGTCCAATGTCAACCGCTCATACCTCCTTACTGGGGCGTCTGTGCTTCTCCTCCTTACATGATCAAACCACCTGAGTCACGCTTTCTGTATCTTGTACTTAATAGGGTCACACTCACCTTGTCGCGAATAACAACTTTATCTGAATTCTTATGAAATTAAAGATGCTGAACAGTCTTTATTCGGCATTTTCTACTCAGGTTTGCTTTATTTATGTTCGACTTCAATTAGTTGTAGGACAAATGCAAATTGAGGATTTTCTCTACTGAAAGTATTTTCTGTTAGGTTATTCGTTTAACCTTGTGTTACTCTTTTACAACAATGGACTTTAACAAGATAAATGTAAATTAGAACTGTTTTATTTCATTAAAGTGAAAAGTTATGTGCTTTAGTCGTTGTTGCTAAAATGCTTCCTTCATTTCAGAATTTTTTATAGAAACTTCTTGGCTACACACAGTGGCGGAACCAAGAATTTTATCTAGGGTATTCAAACTTGAAATAAGTAAAAATAATTTCTGATTAAGAGTGTTCAATATATGTTATATACCTCTAAAATTCAATATATTACCTATATATACAGTGTAATTTTTCGACAAATGGTTGTCAATTGACCACCCTTAATGACTATATAGCTTCGCCCCTGCCTGCACATTGATGGGAAATTCTATGATCATATATGAATAAAGGGTACTTATCTTGGTAAAATGTTAATTCAGAAACGTTGACGATGATCATATACATACATTATGTGTCACAGTCCAAAATTCGGGGCATTTACACCTATACCCGCTTTTTGTGTCACATTTTAACTTGTGTCCGCTTTGCAAAAAAATTGCAAGGGTACCTGCTTTTTCACATAACTTCAGCACACGAGGCTGAAGTAGCAAAGGCAATCACCCAAAACTTCAGCCTTCTAGTAGCCGGGCCTAATGTTCAGCTGAAGTTTTTATTTTGTAACTGAAAAACTTCAGAGCTCTAGAGCAGTTTCTATCTAGCTACAATCTCCTCTTCTTTTTATGGTTAATTATCGTTCTGCAAGTCTGGTCCAAAGTTTCACAATATTACGAAGGAAAACTAACCAACTTTTCTATGTTACATTTACCTGGTTGTCATTAAAAGATCCAAAAAAATGCTTCTATTGACTGATCTAATGAAACTAGCTAGTCCAGCCAATAAGCAGATGGTTCGATACCATCTACCTATCATTTTTTTCAGGTGAAGTAAGAGCAAACAAGAGCGTTCGCATCTTTCTTTACGAGAAACCATATTTTCATGTGTTGCATTGCCACAACGTAAATAGGGCTGAAGTTTTCATGTGCATATGAGTTCCACAATTTCTCCAACCATAAATCCTCCAGGTTCTCATAGTAGGTTAGATTATGTAACATAAATTATATTAATATACTGAAAGGTATGTACTTTCTCATAGCAGATGTACCTTATTGCTTGTTTTTGCATATTTTAACTATTTATTTCAGAAGAAAAAGAAAACGAAGGAGGAGAAAGGGTGCTAAAGTTATTTAAGATGTGGGTACAAGTTAAAAAATTTAGAAAAAAATTGGTATAGGCTAAATAGGGGGGCCAAATAGGGCGTCCCGTGCAATATTTATCCAAAATTCAATTAGTTATAATGGCATCTAACCTCACCCACTAGATAAGTCAAATAACAATAATTTGATTCAATAAATATTTAACCGACTCTAATATACTCCCCAATGACTGGTAGTACAAATCATTAGCTTCTAAGATTCAGAATTTACAAAGTTGGTGTGAAATAAAATACATCATCTATTTAAAATACCTAAATAGATTTTGAAATCTAAAGCTATCAAGATCAAGAGAAAGCTATGACCGGAATGCATGTACATCTCCAATGCTAGCTCCCGCCATACACAGGAACATCAGCATCCAAAATTTGCACACAAGGTGTATAAGTACAACCGACCTCATATACTCACTAAGTAAGAAACATAACCTTAGGTTAAATGCAGTGACGAGCTTGTATCAAAGTCAGAGTTCACAGTAATAACCGGTAGCATCTCATAACAATATAATTAAAGCGGAAAAAGTAATAACTCAATAATAAAATACTCAGCTCGTTCACAATTATTGAAAGAAAATAGACATTTTCTTTTTAAGTATAACACTAAAACTCAAATCTTTTGTCGAAATCATCGAAAATATGAGTAAGTCTGAAATCTGTGATTTTTCTTTAAAAAATTAACAATAGATCAGAAATTTCATTATTAGATGGCTTGAGGAAAAATACTTCTCTATGCCTACATATCAAGTATGCATGTCTAATGCAATGCAGGGCAGTGATGAACTCATGTACTCACACTCTTAGAGTACTCAATCTCACTTATCAATGTCTGGATCAGCACGGACAACTCACGTGCTATAATATCAATATTTGGATCTGCCCAGGCAACTCACATGCCACCATCCTAACGGTGAAAATTCCTTTGTGCGGGACTCTTTTTGCTTCTGCAAGTAGAATTGAAGTTCATCAATGTTCCTGCTACTGGTTTGAGTATTAGAAAATATACAAAAAATATTAAAACTATCAAGGCCTTCTTCATCATCCACAATAGCAGAAGAGGTACAGTGCATAGTGGGATTAACAATGCCTATAGTATGAGCAGCATCATCAATTACATTTTCATAATAATTATATAATTATTGTAATTATTCATTTAGCTTGTTCATACAAGTGTATAAATCTGGAATTTCAGTTGGTCCAATCTCCATATAAGAATATAAAGCATTCAGTAATTGGTGACAATCAGACATCTTAATAGAAGGATTTAAATAGTATCAATTAAGTAAATCGGAGGAATTGGAAAGAAATATTTTTTGAATTTTTCTTGCATTTTTTCCACAACATCCTTTTATTTTTCTTTCTTCTTAAATTCAAAGAGTAGAAAAGAAATTTCAGCTATATGTACTAAAATCATGGTAACAGTAGGGTAATATTCTCCAAAAAAACTCAACAGTAGCTGTATAAAATTTATATAAAAATTTAACAACATTAATAATGACCTCCCAAGTAGTAGTTGTTAACATACGGTTTGGATCAGTACAATGCGCATTAGCAACTTCAGTTATTGGGAATCTATATTTGTAGCAATATTTTAAAAATATATATGTATAATTCCATCTAGTAACAATTCCATATGGCATGAATCTAGGTTTAAGATTATACTGGACGCACTATTCCTTTATTCTAGATTGTCTATTATTTCCTTGAATAACACCAACTTCTCTTCTAACATATGTAATCTCAATTGAAAATAAATCAAGACCACTTTTAATAATTAAATTATAAACATGACATGCACACCTAACATAAAAAAATTCATCAAGAGGTGGTTGCAAATGCAGTTGTAATATCGAAATTGCGGCAGTAATGTTAGAAGCATTATCAAAAGACATACATAATACTTTTTCTTGAGATTATAAAATTCAACAACTTCACAAATAGTACTACTTATATACGCAGCAGTATGACTCTGATCTTCATCATATCTAAAAGCGATAATACGTTTTTGAATACAAGTAGTATCATCCAATGACATGTAATTGCCAAATAATCATTTTCATTAACAGCATGGCCAATATCAGAAGTTAGAGAAACTCTATAAGAAATGTGGCTAAACAAATAACGTATGGATGTTTGATATTGTCCATGATGTCTAAAGATATCAGCTCGGCAAGTACTTCTAAGGATACCTTTAAATAAAGGAATGTAAATTCTTTGAATATACATAATAAGATATGATGAAGAAGCTGAAGAAAAAGGTAATCTTTCGATAATCTGTAAGAAACTCTTTGTCTATTTTTAGAAAATTAGAAGACAAGAACAAAAGACAAAGAAATGAAGAAAAATAATAAAGTTTATGATGATACATATCTTTCTCATGTAGGAGATGAATAGGTCCATAGACAACCCAAAGCAATCATTTTTACTAACTCCTCACGATCCTTCATTTTATCATATTTCACACGACCTCCAGTAGTAGGGTTAAGAGTTGTTTGGTTTTCATCACCATCAGTGCCTCATTCTATGGGATGCTTAGTTCTCATATATTCACTAAGCGTCTCAGTCCCCCCTAAATTTCTTCCAGTCAAATGTTTAAAATCACCTTTACAAAGTTTGCATTTAACTCTATCAGTACCTTCTATTATTTACAAATAATTCCAAACCTTACTTCTTTTTCTACGATTAGTAATCGGAGCTACATGTGGTCTACTACTAGTGCCATAACCACTGTCACACTTCCTTTTTCCTACACCCGCAAGGACGTAAAGAAATTTTTCCAATTAAAGGATAATCGGAATGTGATTTATTATTAAAATTCAAAGTCACCACTTGGAAGATTAATGGTGTCCCAACTCACCGGTTGAATTCCAAACCGAGGAAAAATATGACTCTGTTAACAGCCCGCGACCAGAAATCCGAGTAAGGAATTCTGTTAATCCGGAAGAAGGAGTGAAGCGTTCCCATATTTCGTGGCTCTAGCACGGTCTCTCAACTGTCATATTTGGATTTATCTGATTTCAAAATATGTTTTAGCTTATGTGCTTTTTAACTTGAACCGTTTTTTTATTATTTTTAATAAGAATTGAAATATCGTGAAAACGCGTCTCGAACCACGTTACATCAATGGACCCGTGATTGTTGATACATTTCGACTTCGTTGAGATTTGAATTTGAGTCACATAAATTCGCACCGACTTTAGGAAGGTAAATTATTAAAAAGAGCACCTAAAGTGACTAGCGCGTTATTATCTTTGAGGAAGACCGTAAAATTTGCTAACGACCTATCCCGAATCTAAGTATTCTAACTCAAACACTTATTGAGGGCCCCGCAATTTATATATTTTGTTGGACAAGGATTGTCTCATTTTTATTTTAAAAATCAATTCTAAAGAGATCTATAATTTTTAACTTAATGCGTCTCTAAGAATAAAGGGAAAACTCCTAATTAATTAACATTGATAAAAGGCCAAATCCTTACTATTCACTTTCGAACTATTCATGCTTAGTAGCCCATGAAGAAAATAACTTTAGGCCAACTATTGGAGAAATCTAGCCCATGTGACATCGTTCATATTCAATTACAGCTGGAGGACGCGGCCCAGGCGTCGAGCCTGGATGAAGACACCACATCCACTCATACATGAATTTGTGTAGCCCAATTAATTCTACAGTAAAACCGACTGACTTTCTCTGTAATCCGATATTCGTACTTTACTTCAAACAACAATAATAACAATTCAGTACAATTTCATTGAGTGGGGTATAGAAAGGATAATATGTACGCAGACCTTACCCCTACCCTGAGGTAGAGAGGTTGGCATCCTTCCCTCCAAGAACTTCCCACTTTGCTCTTGGGAAAACTCGAACTCACAACCTCTCGGTTAGAAATGGAAGTATATTCGTACTTTACTTCAAATCTGCTATAAAACGTTATCCTACTGAACTTAAACAGGTCCATATCCTGATCATCAACTCATTTCTGTTTCGAATTATCTTTTCTAATTTTAACAAATCTTAACATAAACAGAATCACAATACACTTCACCAATCTGCAGGTTAAACTGTCCATCGTCCAACCAGTTTAATTTGAATTCAAGCTTCACTACTTTACTAATATGAGCTAAATCAAATTAGAAAACAACTATCAGCTAAAAAATTCACAAGTTAAAGGTCCCAGTCAACATAGTTCATAACAATTCTAATTCAAATCCAAACATTTCATATTAATAGAAAAATGATCCTAATTAAATAATTCCTACTTCAGTACAATTCAAACAGGTTAAGACTAAACAATTACACTAACTACGTGAGCAAACATTTGGAAGCTGATTTCATTTCACTCCGATTCAAAACGACATCAATGAGCATTCAAATGTGTACCTGAAATCTGAAGTGAAATAAGAAATAGAGAGGTTAGCAGTAATAATAACCCCGGCAGCAACTCAGAAATCAGTTTAAATCCCCAGCAGCAATCAATGAAGTGTAAAACAGTCCAGCAAAGATTCAGAAACCCAAAGGTGCTTGAAAATCACACAGAATGATCAGATCTACTCAAAAACAACTCAAACGAACCCAAACCCACGCGAAAACAAATCAGTAAACTCCAGAAACTTCAGAAATCAGAACTTGAACATAGAAAAATGCAAACTAGCAACTAAAAAGCTGAAATTCACGTAAAAGTTTAATGGAACGGTAAATATATTTTTTGGTTTTTTGGAAATTTATATTGTTTTTTTGGTTTTCTATATGAAGAAAGCTTAAGATCTAAGAGGATTTTGTAATCTGAATTTGAATTTCAGATCTCTAGAGCTTAAGGAGATTTTTTGGGGGGGAACATTGGGGCTCCAAAAACTTGTTAGTGAAGGCATATGAATGCCATTTTATAGGCCAAATGAGGGGCAACCCTCCAATTTTCTGTTTTATTTATTAGTCCCTCACTTATTAACTTGTTACTCAAGCTAGTGCATTACGTTTCTTGCAATTACCACTAAAGCCCTAGTCTAGAAGGTCCTAGAAGACTCTAATATTAACGGCCAAGTTCTACTCAATTCCAAATGTCTAAACTATCCCTGAACTTGCTCCTAAACTACAGCTATAAGGAAACAATTTCAAAAGTTCTGAGTTGAACTACTGAAGAGATTAATTCTAAAATCAGTGCATAGCCAAGTAAAGCAAGACTGTAAATTGATCTAACCACCAAACAAAAATTAATCTAACTAATCTAATAATTGACATTTAACTCTAATTAATGCTAACATTCTAAGGCTAGAATAACTAAGAATAAAGTGAAAACAAACAACAACACTCAAACAAATTCATGGTTAACCAAATGAATCTAGTTTTTATCCTAAACCCAACATTAATCACGAATCAAAGAAGGAAGAAAAAACTATCAGACATTTAAAATGATAAGAAATACAAAAACCCTGACTATTAATTTCTGCCATAGTAGGAAAATAACAAAGCATGGATTTTAATCAGAAGCCAATGAATGAGAGAAGGAAGAAAAGACAAACTCACCTATACAGGACCAGACTCAAAAAAAATGAACAAGGATCGGGCAAAAATGACCTTCTAGGGTTCCGTCGACTCTATGATTTAAGATTCGAGTCGTTCTGGTGACGTTTGAAGAAATCCACTTGGATATTAGGAATAAGGAAGGTTAGGTGTGATGTGGTGTTATTTGGGAGTTGTTTAGATGTCGGCGCTGCCGTGTGCGATGGAGATGGGGTTAGGGTTTCACAAATTTGGGGCGTTTGGTTGGGTTTTGAAGTAAACGGAGGGTGAATTTGGGAATAAGAGAACGAGGAGAGGGGATGGCATGAATTTGGGGGCGATTGGACGCCGGTCGCCGCCGTGAGGCGATTTCCGACGGCAGTTTCAAGCGGAGGGGCGGCGTTAAACTAGAGGTTTTGAGGGGGGACGAAACGGGGGGAGGGGGGGTATGGTCAATCCAACCATTAAATACTCTTAACCTAGGATGTCCATGTCCATTGGATCAACAATCAAGGGCTGTGATTAATTCTTAAATACGACGTTGTTTTGGTAGAGGCGGGGACTGGACCGGGTTATTGATTTTGGGGCGTGATTGGGGGTGAAAATCCGCTTGGGCCTGGCGCTACATGAATCAATGGCCTAACATTGGGTCTTCAATTAAGACCACTCTTTTTTATTGTTTTTCTTTTAATTCTTTTTATTTATTTTTGTTTTCATTTTGTATTTTTTATATTTTTATGACTTTATAAAAATGCAATAAAATAAATACCTAATGTATTTCCAAAATTAAATTAACTAATTCCAAAAATTGTTTAAAAATCTACTTCGTGACAAACTTAACAATTAACAATTAAAATACAAAAGTTGACTATTTTTGTTATTTTCTTTGTATTTTGTTCTAAAAATAATCTAACCACTAATTAATCCTAAAATATGAAATTAGATCACAAATATAAATGTCAAGCGTATTTTTTTATATTTTTCTTATGGATTGAAATGCACAAATAAAAGACAAACAATTAACAGACAATAAAAATTACAAAATAATGAAAGAAATCATTTTGTCTTGAATTTTTGGGGATAATTCATATATAGGGCAAAAATCACGTGCTCCAAACAACTACCCCTTGTAGCAACTCCAATACCACTAGCTCCAGCACTAGTAGGTGTAGATTAAAATACAAAAGTTGACTATTTTTGTTATTTTCTTCGTATTTTGTTCTAAAAATAATCTAACCACTAATTAATCCTAAAATATGAAATTAGATCATAAATATAAATGTCAAGCGTATTTTTTTATATTTTTCTTATGGATTGAAATGCACAAATAAAAGATAAACAATTAACAGACAATAAAAATTACAAAATAATGAAAGAAATCATTTTGTCTTGAATTTTTGGGGATAATTCATATATAGGGCAAAAATCACGTGCTCCAAACAACTACCCCTTATAGCAACTCCAATACCACTAGCTCCAGCACTAGTAGGTGTAGCTGGTATCTCATCTTCCATTCCTAATTCATTATCTTTTATTCCAGAATCTTCTTGTAATTGTTTATAATCTATATTATCATTAGGAGATGTCTTAGAAATATGTGTAAATGTTAATGGTGTATTACTATTATTACCAGATGCTGAAGAACTACCTCTTTTTTAATTTTTCCTACCAGTAACTTTTCTATACACTCTTTTAACAGCATTAAACATATTATAAAAATTAAAGTATAAGCTAAAATTAAATATGCAATTAAAATAGTAAATAAGAGAAAGATTTAGAGGGAGTGTACCGAATTCGACAATAAATTAAGCACTTGACTTTACAATTTCGATATTTCCACGAACAAATGTCAAGCGAGTATTTTAATTTTGAAATTCAATTGTTCAAACTCCAAAATCCGAATGATAAAATACGATAAATTCAATTCAAGAAAAAAGAGCCAAATAAAAGTAGAAGATAAATTGAAGACTTGAAGTCTTGAAAAAAGGAAAATGAGAAAAATTGAGATTGAGAAAAGAGAATTGAGCGAGGAAATGAAGAAGATGAGTATTTATAGTTTTAGAGAAGGTTAATTTTGTAAATTGAAAAAAGGTTAATATTTTTTAAAAAAAGAGGCTATTTATACAACTGACCCGTTAGGCAACGGATCCCTACCAGGAGTGACTGTTGTCAACGGTTAGTGGGCCCCACTTATTTCAAATAATTAAAAAAAATAAGTTGTAGCTGTTGTACCGGTCCGGGCCGGTTAAACCAGTACACGGTACTGTTCACGTGGATCCGGTTTGACCGGTCCGATTAACCGTCACAAAGAGATAAACGGACCAACCTCTTCTACCCATCCTATCCAGGGAGAAATTCAAAAATAGCCAGATTTACAATTGGTCATTGAAAAATAGCCAAGTTTCAAAAGTAATTGAAATTTAGCCACTTTTTATGCAAAGATAAATCTAAGCGAAACCACTGTTTAAAATCCGGAAAATACGCCAATATATTATACCGGAGTTCCACCATAAATATGCTTTAACTCCAGCATATTATACTGGAGTTCCAAGATAACTATGCTGGAACTCCAACATAATATGATGGAGTTCCAGCATAAGTACACTAGAACTCCAGCATAATATACTGGAGTTCCAGCAAGTATAATTGTCCACTATAATATACTGAAGTTTTGAGCACCGATGCTCCAGTCTCCAGTATATTATACTGGAGTCAGCAAAATATACCGGCCCAGCATAATATGTTGGAGTTTATACACAGGTGCACCGAACTCCAGTATATTATGCTGGACCGATTTCTGTTGCAGCTAAATAGTGACTATTTTTCATTGACTTTGTAAACGCTGGCTATTTTTGAATGATCAATCCGAAAACTGGCTATACCATGATATTTTTGGAGAAATTCAAAAATAGCCAGATTTACAACTGGTCATTGAAAAATAGCCAAGTTTTAAAAGTAATTGAAATTTAGCCACTTTTTATGCAAATATAAATCTGAGCGAAAACACTGCTCAAAATCCGGAAAATACGTCAGTATATTATACTGGAGTTACAGCATAAATATGTTTTAACTCTAGCATATTATATTGGAGTTCCAGGAAACTATGCTGGAACTCCAGCATAATATGATGGAGTTCCAGCATAAGCACGCTAGAACTCCAGCATAATATACTGGAGTTCCAGCAAGTATAATTGTTCACTATAATATACTGAAGTTTTGAGCACCGATGCTCCAGTCTCCAGTATATTATACTGGAGTCAGCAAAATATACCGGCCCAACATAATATGCTGGAGTTTATACACAGGTGCACCGAACTCCAGTATATTATACTGGACCGGTCTCTGTTGCAGCTAAATAGTGGCTATTTTTCATTGACTTTGTAAATGCTGGCTATTTTTGAATGACCAGTCCGAAAACTGACTATACCATGATATTGTATCCAGGCCACCCAGCCCCTATATACCGGGCCGGTTCGGTTCCGATTTCCCCCCCCCCCCCCCCCCCCCCCCGGCCGGTTACGGGTCAACCCAGCCCGTTTATGTAAGTGGTGCCCAAGGTATTATTACTTATGCTTTTTCTTTGTTTTTATTGCAAGAATATGCTGTACTCCTTTTTGTGCACAAGACAGTTTTGCCCTTTGCTTGAGCAGCGGGGTTGAGTTGCACTGTACTATGCTTCTCTGTGTATTCTTTGATTCTTTGACACCCTTTTCAGTTTTCCCTGTTCTTTATCAGATTCCCCTAAATTCCTCCCATTTCAATATTAGAATTGTATTTTTTTCCCTTTTGATCACAAGGTTCTTGTTTTGTTCTTTTGTTTTCTCAATTTACAGAAAGAGAGGAAGAACATTTAAGGTAAGAATTTTCTTGATTTCTGCTCTTGGGTCCCACAAGAAAGATTCTGAACCTTTATTTGTTGTACTTTTTTGTTTCTTGTATTAGTTAAGTGTAATTTCACTTGGGGTCTGAATAGTTTTTGTGAAAGACTCTGTGTAGCTTCTTAATTTCCTTATTTAATAGTATGAGCTGTTTCTTTTTGTGTTCTTGAATTGGAAGTGGTTATAATTTCATGCAAAGATTGAATCTGTTTGGGGTGTTTTTGTGTTGTGGAAAGTATAGGATTTGGTAATTGTATATTACTGTTGAGGGGAATGACAATTTTTGATGTTTCAAAGTATGCACATAGCCCAATGCATAAAGCTATAATCTTGAAAGATTATGCATCTCTTAGGAAGATAATTTTAGGCCTCCCTAGGCTTTGTGATACAGCTGAAATTCATACTGAATCAGTATCCTTAGCTGAGGAAGCTAAGGCTGATGCTATTTCGGCTGTAATTGATCGACAAGATGTGCCCAATCGTGATACGCCTCTTCATTTAGCTGTCAAACTAGGGGATGAGACTGCAACCGAGATGCTTATGCTTGCCGGTGCAGATTGGAGCTTGCAAAATGAGCAAGGCTGGAGTGCCCTACATGAAGCTATATGTAATAGAGAAGAAGATGTTGCGAAGATTATAGTTAAGAATTACCAGCCTTTGGCTTGGGCGAAATGGTGTAGGCGGTTACCTCGGTTGATTGGAACAATGAGGAGAATGAGGGATTTTTATATGGAGATTACTTTCAATTTTGAGAGCACTGTTATCCCTTTCATTTCTAGGATTGCGCCTTCCGATACGTATAAAATTTGGAAAAGGGGTGCAAATTTAAGGGCGGATATGACGTTGGCTGGATTTGATGGTTTTCGTATACAACGATCTGATCAGAGCATTCTCTTCCTTGGTGATGGTTCTGAGGATGGTAAAGTTAATCCAGGTTCGCTTTGTGTGGTTTCGCATAAAGAAAAGGAAATTATGAATGCTTTAGATGGTGCTGGCGCTCCAGCAACAGAGGCTGAAGTGCAACAAGAAGTCGCTGCAATGTCTCAAACGAGCATATTCAGGCCCGGGATAGATGTGACTCAAGCTGTTTTGTCACCACAAACGACATGGAGGCGCCACGAGAAGATGGAGATGGTCGGTCAATGGAACGCTAAAGTATATGATATGCAAAATGTGGTCGTGAGCGTTTGATCAAGGAGGGTACCAGGTGCTATGACAGATGATGAAATGATTAATTCATGCAATGGAAATGAGGCAGAAAGTAAAGAGCTTGATGTTGCTCTCAATGAGAACGGAGATGGCGTTATTGCACACGGGCACAGTTGTCATGAACAAATAGACAGAGACATTCCTATTGAGGAGATAAATTGTTGTAGTAATGGTGAGAAGTATTTCGTTGATGTTAGCAGGAAGAGGGATGGGTGTAGACGAGGAAGAGATGCCGAAGCTTCTTCATCTAGTAATGCTGAAAGTGGAGATCTTCGCAAAGATGGAAGCCGAGAAAAAGAGTATAAGAAAGGATTGAGGCCTATTCTCTGGCTTTCTCCTGATTTTCCGTTGAGAACTGAAGAATTCCTTCCCTTGCTTGATATTTTAGCAAATAAAGTTAAGGCTATCCAGCGACTGAGAGAAATTCTTACAACAAAACTTCCAAAAGGAACCTTCCCGGTTAAGGTATGTGTCGTATACTGGCTCTTGAAACTTAGCTCCCTCTCTGCCACTTTACTTTGTTTGGATTCTCTTTAATTTTGATTGGTAATATGTTTGACATGTATGCACCTTGCTTATTTACCCGACTGCTTTCTCTACCCCCCCCCCCCCCCCCCCCCCCAAAAAAAAGGAGAGCTCATATTATTTGGATTCTCCTTTTTATGTTTTTTCAGTTTAGCTCTTGAATTTTATTCTTATGTACCATTTATTCACTTTAGAAATATTTATCTATGGGCGCCCTCGGGCTTTCGTTCGGCAGTAAGGAAGTACAATGGATGATGTGTGAGTCGGGCGCATGTTCGAGTTCAAACCTGCCATTGGCACCCAGAAAGGCAAAAACTCCATATATACTTGCTAATTTCTTCGTGAAATACCCAGATATTAACAAAGGCCCTCATACCAATTTTTATGAGCAGTGATAAATTTATATTGAAGGTAACGGTGCCCCCGTAACTGACGAATCTTGGGTCCGCCTCTGTAGAGGGGCCGGCCCATGTTCCTCTGAGTTTCAATCTATGGATCAGCTGGGGTTCGGCCAGCTAACTAATAGAGGATTTCTCGGTTATTATGGATTTTAAGGTAAAAAGTGAAAATAGTTGTAATAGGGAAAGGTTGTCGACTTGATGTTAAGACCAGATACAGCTTTGAATATCAAGAAAATAGTTCTCACATATAGCTTCTGCTCTTCCTCTGGTCCACAGATACAAGTGTAACATTTGCATAAGGAAGGTGTGAGATGTTCATTTTCCCTGCCCTCTCTCCGTACTGTGAAGCGTGTTTTTCTTTTCCTTATATTTTACTGAGAACCTCGGACAAGAAAGAACAGAAGGAGAGCGGGGATCTCCAATTGATACATTTGTTTCTAAAACCCATTTCTTTTAGTATGATGATAAGGAACCCCACTGTTCGCATGGTCATATACTTTTTTTATGTCCAACTTTACCAAGAAATGAATAGCAGCTGTTTCCTTGTCTCTTCCTTTAGTCAAGGCACTCATTAGCCATCAGTACTGCGTCTGTGGTTTGTCACTCAGTACAACAACAACAACAACAACAACAACTACTCAGGTAGTCCCACCAGGTAGGGTCTGGGGAGGGTAATAGGTAGACGAGCCTTACCCCTGCCCGAAAGAGCAGAGAGGCTGCTTCCAAACGACCCCCGGCGTATAGGATGTGGGAGGAAAAGCTGCATTACGAAAACAAAGGGGAAATTAGAAACACAAGCAAAACAAAACAAAATAATAAAGCATAGGTACTCCCGCAGAAATAAAGTAAATACGTATGAAGGCATAAGCAACATAAATACAGTCACATGCATTAATGCAATAATAACAAGCCGTAACTACCATACTAACACTCATAAGGAGACATAAGCTAAAACACTAATCCCCTATGGGAAACCCTAGATATCCCACACCCAACCCCGAGAGATGCGAACGACGGACTCTAGAAGCCCCTAGCCTACAATCCTGATTCTAGACCTCCAGACTCCCCTATCAAGTGTCATGTCCTCGGTAACCTGCATACTGGTCATGTCCTGTCTAATCACCTCACCCCAATGCTTCTTAGGCCTCCCTCTCCCTCGCCGACCACCCACAATCTCCAGCCGCTCGCAGCTCCTTACCGGGGCATCGGGGGCCTCCTCCGAACATGCCCGAACCACCTCAGCCTCGCTTCTCTCATCTTCTCGTCCACCGGGGCTACCCCTACTTTCTGACGAATAACTTCATTCTCCACCTAATCATCCTCATCTCTGCAACCTTCATCCTCTGAACATGCGAGTTCTTCACGGGCCAGCACTCACGCCCCATATAACATCGCAGGTCTAACCACAGCTCTGTAGAATTTCCCCTTGAGCTTGTGTGGAATTTTCTTGTCACACAGGACCCCTGAAGCAAGCCTCCACTTTGACCACCCCGCTCCTATCCGATGGGTGACGTCCCCGTCAATCTCTCCGTCCCCCTGAATCACCGACCCAAGATATCTCACACTGTCCTTCTTGGCGATGGCCTGAGAACCAAGCATCACTTCTCCGCCTAACCCATTCGGCTCGGCGCCAAATTTGCACTCCAGATATTCTGTCTTAGACCTGCTTATTTTGAAACCCTTAGACTCGAGGGTCTGTCTCCATATCTCTAACCTTTCGCTAACACCGGCCCTCGTCTCGTCTATCAATATTATATCGTCGGCAAAGAGCATACACCAAGGCACATCCCCTTGGATATGTCGGGTTAGAGCATCCATCACTAAGGCGAACAATAATGGGCTCAGTGCCGATCCTTGATGGAGCCCCATTACCACAGGGAAATGGTCTGTTTCACCCCCCACCGTCCTAACCCTAGTCTTAGCTCCGTTGTACATATCCTTGATCACTCTGATGTAGGCTTCTGGAACACTCTTCGCCTCCAAACACCTCCACAGCACCTCCCTCGGGACCTTGTCATACGCCTTCTCCAGGTCAATAAGCACCATAATGAGGTTCTTCTTCTTGTCCCTGAATTGTTCCGCCATCCGCCTGACTAGGTGAATCGCCTCTGTGGTGGAGCGTCCCGGCATGAAACCGAACTGGTTCTCAGATATAGAAGTCGCCTCCCTCACCCGCGCCTCAATCACCCTCTCCCAAACCTTCATCGTGTGACTCATTAATTTGATGCCCCTATAGTTGTTGCAGCACTGGATGTCCCCTTTGTTCTTGTACAAGGGCACTCAGTAGTAAAAGCTAATTGAGTGTTTGTTACTAACTTGCTGGCCACTGCTGTCATCAACAACAACAACCCAGTCACATAGTGGGGTCTGGGGAGGGTAGTGTGTACGCAGACCTTACCCCTACCCTGGGGTAGAGAGGCTGTTTCCAAATAGACCCCCGGCATCCTTCCCTCCAAAATTTCCCATCTTGCTCTTGGGGAGACTCGAACTCACAACCTCTCGGTTGAAAGTGGGGGTTGCTTACCATCAGAGCAACCCCTCTTGCCACTGCTGTCATCCTTTGTGTTTATAATTTGGCAAACTGTTTATAATTTGGCAATTATTTTATAAAAGGTGCATTGGTATTTGCTAGTGTAATCAACTGCATTTTGATTGGTGTTGCGTGATATCGGATAATACTTGCTTGAATATTGAGTTAAATTTTGGAACACTTTTGACTCCTACTCCCACACTTCTCATCCCTTTCCTTTTGACATCGTTCGTCATGAATTGGTGACTTCTCAGTAGAAATGATTCCTAAAAATAGTTGGTCTTAGATATCTAAACGCTCATATGCATGCGCACAAAGGGATCCCTTATCTTTTGTTTTTAATACCTTTATATCAAGTAGTCCTCTGCTGAGAAGCCCTTGTTATTACAGGTGGCAATTCCGGTGGTTCCAACAATTAGAGTTTTGGTTACATTCACTGAGTTTGAAGAATTACATCCACTGGACGAGTTCTCAACTCCTCCCTCGAGTCCTACTCCTTCAGGCAAAGAGAGTCCACCCGAGGTGCAGCCCTCAAGTTCATCTTGGTTTCAGTGGATAAAAGCCCCTTATCAACGGCCTAGTTCTTCTACAAGCAGCTCGAATAGTATCACAAACAACGTCCAAGATCCTTTTGCGATCCCTCAAGATTACACATAGATCACTGCAGAAGCTAAGAAAAAGAAAATGCAGGAAAAGGAGAAGGCAGAGAAAGGGAAGAGCAGGAAACAGTAGTCGAAGAAGAAGTCGACTAGCGAAGAGGAATTTTTTTCTTAATGCAGATCATGTAGATGCTTTCCTGATTGACTGATCTTATTGGGGGGCTATGTTTATAATATCTTTGCAATTTAGTAAATCATTGTGGGGGTATAAGGTAGGGGTAAGGTTTGGGTACAACTACCCTCCGCGGAGGCGCAGACCCCAACCGTGGGGTTATACTGGATTTTTTTGTTGTTGTCTAGTTGATGTTGTTGTATTGTGGGGGGTATAAAAGCCCAAAATCAAGATTTTTTCAAATGTTTGTAATTAACATGCAGCAATTGGTTTGATTTCCCAGTATATATATATAGATGATTTACTCTGCCACTTGACTTTGACATAGTAATACTTGATGAGACAACTCTGTTAATTACAGCTATGGTAAATTCTGCATGGTAGATCCTTGCGTTGACCCTTGCCTGAACCACCCTTGCCTGAACCAGAATCTGCTCTCAAAACAATAGACTAAAAATATAAGTGCCCAAAACAACCACTTCTTCCATTTATTACTTTGTGTTTGGGGCACCATTAAAATATTTAAGGGGTCTTGTACATAAGTACACACATATTAATATGTATATACATAATTTTGTCGAAGCTAACGAGATCACGTGACCCCTCAACCACTAACCTAGGTCTGTCCAGACCTTGCGCACCATAAACGTGAATTTAATAGAGCTCAATTTGATACAACATTCAATAATAATAATAATAATAATAATAATAATAATAATAATAATGAAAAAGTAAACTACAACTAAGACTTAATTATATATTAGCGGTACAACGCATGTGAGGTTTAATTCTCACTATTCTCTTCTAATTCATTTTTAACCGATTTTCATATGTAACAAATATGAATATATTACATATTTGTTACTCGATACTCGATAGGTGAAATAGTATCACACACAATATATTATGTACAGGTGACTCGATTGGTAAAATATATTACACACACGTATAATCTTGTAAATCTGATCTGATTAAATTTAAAGGAAGAAAAAAGGTAACTTCCTTCCGTAAATCCCATGCATTTTCCATGCAAATCGAGCATATAAAACATACCTGTCTTCTTTACCATTCTTTAAGGAACTAGTATTATTACCCGTGATGTGCGCGCGATGCGCGGACTTTATTAAAAAATATTAATCATATCAAACATTTATGATATGATTTGTTTGTATATATTTTAATAAAATTGTAGTTATCGTCTTATCTCAATGTAAGTATCCTTATAATAAAAATATATGTAACTAAATTAAATAAATCATATAATCATCGAATAACTCTTGGATGATACTAAACTATCGTACTCCTTTCTTTTCAATTTATCTGGCAGTATTCGAGTTAGTAAAAAATAAAGAAAGACTTTTAAAATTTGTGGCCTAAAATAAATCATAAATATTTGTATGCCTACAAATCAATTCATTAAAGGGTATAGTATATATTTTACTAACACAATTATTTCTAAGTAAGGAAAGGTAACATTCTTTTTTAGACTGACTAAAAAGGAAAAAAGTGCCGCATAATTAAAACAGGTGAAATAATTATATAGTTTGTGCTCCATACAATCTAAAAATATAACATGATTCTATACAGAATAGAATATATTATAATTTAATTAACCAAAAAAATGTTTGATTTTTTATTTTTATAACTTTATTTGTTATTTGATCATCATTGTATCGTAATCATCGTTAGAACCTTTAATTTTGTCCTCGTAATGAAGACCATAAAGTTATTCTTTTGTAAAGAGATGTATCTTTAGAATAGTCTCATATGAAAAAAATAATGCCATGTCTTTTAATAATTAAAAAATAATGTGAAAATTATCTTTGATTGGATTAGAAGGTATTTTCAACTTGTTTTCTAATAGATTCTTAATTCAGTAACTCGATTTATTGGTCTTACTTATTTAGTTATTTTATAAAATCTAATAACTCTCGATTAGATATGTGGATTGTAAATAATGATGTTATATTCTTACTTTTATATGTGTGGGTGTGTGCATATATATATATATATATATATATATATATATATATAATTTTTTGATACTGTGATACTAATATAATTTTTTGGTAAACAAATGATTATGTTATTATTGGAGAAATCAAATAAATTTTTGTTAGCTTATTTATAAGATTCTTAAACATTCTTATAGTTATCGTAATACTATATTCATAGTTTTAGAAGAACATTACATTCATTAATTGAAATACTTTGTTTAAAATAATGTCCTTTACCATTATTATATATGTTTTTCATAAAAAAGTTTATCTTTCCATTATTATAATTCAAAATAATTTATTATATTTCAATCCAATTTCACCATTGTTGTCACTATTTCATTTTTTAATATTTCAATCCAATGAAAAATAAAATAATAAAAATAAAATATAAATTCAATCCAATCTAAAATTCTTATCTATAGATTCAAAAATTTATCTTTGATACAATTTTAATTTATTACATAGTCTAAAATATATTATCTTAAAATTATTAAGTGGCTTTTTATTAGCTTGCCACTTGGTATAATCTCAAACTGCTCAATTCAAAATATCTATTGAAAATTCTTAGTAAATTTTGTGCTAATTTCTATTATATTTTATTCTAAATATTATTAAACTTTATCCTAAGTCTTATTAGATTTTATCCTAAACAAAGAAAAAGAGCACATTGATATGGAATTAGTTTTCTAATCTGCAGTCGACAACTTCAAAAAAATTTATCTTATGAAAAGTTAATTCTTATTGTAAACTGAAGCTAATCCGAATTAAATTATACATTTACATAAGATGTGTAAATGACTAACCTAATTTTGACATATGAGATACAAATGGAAGAGGATTGTCAATTCAATTCAATTATACGTTTTTTCTAATCCAATATATACAAAGGAGAAATTCAGTTACTTTTTAGAAGGAAGGGGAGTGGGGGGAAGTGGGAGTAGTTGGTGGTTTTTATTGGTAGTTTCTATTGCTTGAATATTGAAAAGAACCATGTAATTTAGTTAGTTTTTAAAAGGAAGCGGAGTGTAGGAAGTGAAAGTAGTTGGTGGTTTTTATTGGAGCGGAGGAAAGTGGGAATAGTTGGTGGTTTTTTTTGGTAGTTTCTATTCCTTAAATTTTGAAAAAAATGTGATATTTCAGTTAGTTTTTAAAAGGAATGGGAGTGAAGGAAGTGAGATTAGTTGGTGGTTTTTATTGGTAGTTTCTGAATTTTGAAAAAAAAAGTGTCTTTCACATCTATTTTTAAATAAATTTGAATTGAATTTTGAAACTCCAAGAAAGTTGGAGGATTGTCCAAATTTTATACATATGTCAATTTAATATTATGCCACTTGTCATCATAATAGTTATTTGCCTCTTCTATTCTATATTAAATAGATGTTTAGTATTCGCTTTCTTTTTGTAATATATAAGAAAACATATAATTTATTACATTTAAAATAATTTTTAAAATTTTATTATATTGTTCTTAATAATATTACCTAATTTTTAATGAATAAAATCCCTGGTAAACTGACGGGAGTCATATAGGGAGAGTATTGATAAAGTTTTTGTTAAATATTTTTCTTTATTACAACATTTAATATTTAATATTATTACATTTTTTATAGAAATATTTATTAGCATATTACAATATTTAATATTTAACTCCGAAAGTTTTTTAATTTCTTTATTTCGTTTTTATTTTAAAATAATTATTAAAAATTCAATTTGAAACTACTTCCAAATTTGAATCAGTAATTTATTATTTTTTATTTTAAAATATTTTTAAAACTACTTCCAATTTTGAATTGGTAATTTATTATTTTTTTACTTTTATTTTAAAATTATTTTAAAACTCCACCTTGAGCTATTTCCCAATCTGAATGGTTAGTTTTTCTTCTGTTTTTTTTATTTTTATAGCTATTTTTTTCCTTTTATTTTAAAATAATTTTAAAAAATTTCAACTTGAAACTAATCTCACCCAATTTGAATGGGTAAAATATTATTTTGTGTTTTCATTTTTATTGATAATTATAAGATATCTATATTTATAATTCAATTAGTGTAACCAATTAATTCAAAATTCAAAAATTTTGTATTTACAAAGCCACTTGGCATTTGTTGGTTAAGACATTTGTCTTAATGTAGTGCTTTTTCTTCTCCTATTCTATATAGATAGATTTTATAAAATCTTATAGCTCTCAATTAGATATGTGGATTGGAAATAATGATGTTATATTCTTACTTTTATGTGTGTGAGTGTGTATATATAATTTTTTGATACTGTGATACTAATATATTTTTTTGGTAAAAAAAGATTATGTTATTATTGGAGAAATCAAATAAATTTTTGTTAACTGATTTATAAGATTCTTAAACATTCTTATAATTATCGTAATACTATATTCATTGTTTTGGAAGAACACTACGTTCATTAATTGAAATATTTTGTTTAAACTAATGTCCTTTACCATTATTATATATATTTTTCATAAACAATTTTATCTTTCCATTATTATAATTCAAAATAACTTTTTTATACTTCAATCCAATTTCACCATTGTTGTCATTATTTCATTTTTTTAATATTTCAATCCAATAAAAAATAAAATAATAAAAATAAAATATAAATTCAATCCCATCTAAAATTCTTATCTATAGATTCAAAAATTTATCTTTGAATACAATTTTAATTTATTACATAGTCTAACATATATTATCTTAAAATTATTAAGTAACTTTTTATTAGCTTGCCACTTGGTATAATCTCAAACTGCTCAATTCAAAATATTTATTAAAAATTCTTAGTAAATTTTGTGCTAATTTCCATTATATTTTATTCTAAATATTATTAAACTTTATCCTAAGTCTTATTAGATTTTGTCATAAACAAAGAAAAAGAGCACATTGATATGAATTTAATTTTCTAATCTGCAGTCGACAACTTCAAAATATTTAATCTTATGAAAAGTTAATTCTTATTGTAAACTGAAGCTAATCCGAATTAAATTATACATTGATATAAGATGTGTAAAAGACTAACCTGATTTTGACATATGAGATACAAATGGAAGAGGATTGTCAATTCAATTCAACTATACGTTTTTCCTAATCCAATATATGCAAGAGGAGAAATTCAGTTGCTTTTTAAAAGGAAGGGGAGTGGAGGGAAGTGGGAGTACTTGGTGGTTTTTATTGGTAGTTTCTATTGCTTGAATGATGAAAAAAATCGTGCAATTCAGTTAGTTTTTAAAAGGAAGGGGAGTGGAGGAAGTGAAAGTAGTTGGTGGGTTTTATTGAGTGGAGGAAAGTGAGAGTAGTTGGTGGTTTTTATTGATAGTTTATATTGCTTGAATTTTGAGAAAAAAATGTGTATTTCAGTTAGTTTTTAAAAGGAATGGGAGTGGAGGAAGTGAGAATAGTTGGTGATTTTTATTGGTAGTTTCTGAATTTTGAAGAAAAAAAAAAGTATTTTCACATCTATTTTTAAATAAATTTGAATTGAATTTTGAAACTCCAAGAAAGTTGGAGGATTGTCCAAAATTTTAACATGTGTCAATTTAATATTATGCACTGGTTATCATAATAGTTATTTGCATCTCCTATTCTATATTAAATAGATGTTTAGTATTCGCTTTCTTTTTGTAGTATATAAGAAGATATATAATTTATTGCTGATAAAATAATTTTTAAAAAATTTATTCTATTGTTCTTAACAATATTACCTAGATTTTAATGAATAAAATCTCTGGTAAACTGTCAGGAGTTATATAGGGAGAGCATTGAATAAATTTTTTGTTAGATATTTTTCTTTATTACAACATCTAATATATAATATTATTACATTTTTAATAGAAATATTTATTAGCATTTTAAAATATTTAATATTTAACTCAGAAAGTTTTTAAATTTCTTTATTTTCGTTTTTTTATTTTAAAATAATTTTAACAATCCAATTTGAACTACTTCCAAGTTTGAACCGGTAATTCATTATTTTTATTTTAAATAATGTTTAAAACTCCAATTTAAAACAACTCCCAATTTTGAACTGGTAATTTATTATTTTTTACTTTTATTTTAAAACTCCAACTTGAACTATTTCCCAATCTGAATGGTTAGTTTTTCTTCTCTTTTTTTTATTTTTATAGCTATTTTTTTCTTTTATTTTAAAATAATTTAAAAAGCTTAACTTGAAACAAATCTCACCCAATTTGAATGGATAAAATATTGTTTTGTGTTTTTATTTTTATAGATAATTATAAGATATCTATATTTATTAATTCAATTAGTGTAATCAATTAATTCAAAATTAAAAAAAATAGTAATAAAAGTAGCTTATTTTGTATTTACTAAGCCACTTGGCATTTTTTGGTTAATACACTTGTCTTAATGTAGTGTTTTTGCTTCTCCTATTCTATATAGATAGATTTTAAATTGGAGTAAGGATGAGGCAGCTCAACAGGAAAAGAAGGCAGGGGATACAAAAAAACAGATGAAAATGACATTTATAAACCTGTGGACAATAGGAAACTGAAAGGTAAAAGTGTACATCAAAATGTAGCTGGTATCCTGAACTCAAACAACAGATTCTCTATATTACAGATGGAATGGGGACACTGGCCCGTCCAGCTTCATCCCCAAATGAATCAGTGCACCTGGAACATTAGGGGCCTGAATAAGGCCCAAAAACAGAAAGAGTTAAAAATCTTTCTGAGGAAACAAAAGGTGGATTTTATGGGTTGTTTAGAAACTAAAGTAAATGAAAGGAAGGCTAGAAGGATACTAAATAAAGTCTGTTGTGATTGGAGAAATTGCTGCAATTATAATGAACATTCCAATGGGAGAATTTGGATTATGTGGAAGCCAAACATTGAGGTGAAAATATTGATGACTGATGAACAATTTATTCAATGTGAAGTTCAGGAAAGAGGTACCACGTTCAAGACTCTAATTACAGTGGTATATGCAAGCAATGAGGCAAACAAGAAACATCAATTATGGGATAGGCTGGTGCATATAGGAGCATCTATTCAGGAGAGCTAGCTGCTTAGTGGGGATTTCAATAATGTCCTTTACACAGATGACAAGATTGGATCACCAATCACTCAGAGTGAGATTAAAGGTTTCCAGGAAGCAATAAACTCACTTCAACTTACTCAGTTGAAGAGCTTGGGATGGTACTGTTTTTGGTGCAACAAACAACAACCTGGAAGAAGAGTGTATAGCAGGATAGACTGGCACTTGGAAATGTGAAATGGATGCAGAATTATAGCCACATTGAAGCTGATTTTCTAAATCTTGGGGTAGCAGATCATTCCCCTATTCTAATGCAAAACAAAGTTGTGGATCAAAGAAGGAACTTGCGCCCTAAACCTTTTAAACTGTACAATTTTGTGATGGAGCATGCAGACTTTGCTGGTATAGTGGAAAGAGTTTGGAAACAAGAGGTGAATGGTGGAAATGGTGGTAATATGCATAGGGTATGGAATAAACTCAAAGCTTTGGAATGGGAATTGAAGGAGTTGAACACTTATATGGCATCATATAGAATTCATCTCAATAAAGCTAGACAGAAACTTGAAGCCATTCAGATTGACAATATGGATTAAGAGCTGATAGATCAAGAAAAGGTGACTTTAATAGAAGTTGAGAAATGGAACAACATAGAGGAACAAATTCTTCATCAGAAATCCAGGGCACAGTGGATCTCTTGTGGAGATTCAAATTCCAAGTATGTCCATGTACAACTGAAGATGAGGACAAACATGAATACTATCAACTCTATCTATACTAATCTAGGGGATAGATTGTTTGATCCTAAACTAGTGGAGGAAGAGTTTATAAAGTCTTTCAGCAAGATTCTGGGGGAAAGTAACTCCATATGTCAATGTCCAAATACTGAAATCATTCAAAAGGGACCTTCTCTTAGCATGCAGCAGAAACAATCACTAATCATGCCAGTCACAAGGGAGGAAGTTCATCAGGTAATCAAAGATATGCCCCATGATAGGGCACCGGGAGTAGATGGGTTCCCAATTGAGTTTTTCACAAGGCATTGGAAAGCAGTTGGTGATGACATATTTGAGGTTGTGAAGGAATTTTTTAATACTGGCAAGCTGCACAAAGGAGTGAGTAGTACAGCTGTAACATTGATACTAAAAGTGCAAAATCCTAGTCAAGTAAAGGATTATAGGCCCATATCTTGCTGCACAACTCTATATAAAATAATCACAAAAGTCCTCACAGCAAGGATCAAAACAGTCATTGGTGATTTTATAGGAGGTTCACAGTCAGCTTTCATTGAAGGTAGGAGCATAATAGATAACATCCTATTTACCCAGATATTCAAAGGGTATAATAAGAAAGGAAGTTCCCCAAGAAGTTTGCTAAAAGTTGACATGAGGAAGGCCTATGACACAGTAGAGTGGTGTTTCATAGAAAGACTACTGCTGGACATGGGATTTCCTTACAAATTCACAAGCTGGATAATGGAATGCATATCATCTGTTACATATTCCTTAAGTTTAAATGGTGGTCTCGCAACACCATTTAAAGTAAAAAGAGGCATAAGGCAAGGGGACCCAATGTCCCCATACCTCTTTGTCATAGCTATGGAATATTTGCATAGGGAATTTATGCAGATGATGAAAATGAATGACTTTAAGTTTCATCCTAGATGCAAGAAGTTGGGGGCGGTTCATATTTGCTTTGTTGATGACCTGCTAATGTTCTGTAAAGCTGATATTCAGTCTGTTAGACTATTAAAACAGAATCTCCAGAAGTTTGATGCAACATCAGGTCTTCAGGAAAATGCAGATAAGAGTGCAGTCTATATAGCTGGGGTTCCCAATTAGCTCAAGGAGGAAATCATGCAAGAGTTGGGATTCCCTGAAGGTACCCTTCCTTTCAAATATCTTGGTGTACCTTTGGATTCCAAAAAGCTATCTATTACACAATGCTGGCCACTAGTGGAGAAGGTAACTCAGAAAATAAACTGTTGTACATCAAGACTACTATCAAATGCAGGTAGACTTCAACTGATAAAGTTTGTATTAGTTGGAGTGCAATCTTATTGGTCTCAGATTTTCTTACTGCCTAAGAAGGTAATGAAGATGATTGAGGCAATATGCAAATCATTCTTGTGGACCGGTACCTCTACAGTGTCAAAGAAATCATTAGTTGCTTGGGAAACAATATGTTTGCCATATAGTGCTGGGGTCTTAATGTGACGAGTTTGCAATATTGGAACAAAGCTGCTGTTGCAAAGCACTTATGAGCAGTGACATTTGAAGAAAGACAGCTTATGGATCAAATGATTACACACTTATTACATAAAGAACAAGGCTATTGAAGATATGCCTACTCTTAGGAATGCTGCTTGGGTTGTGAGGAAAATTTCTTAGATAAGAAAACTGATAACAGATCTTCAGGGTATCCAATGTAGTCTGGAGTGCATATTAAAACAACTACAGAGGGGAGATCTATTCAGTATCAAAAAGCTCTATAGACTGCAATTTCCCCAATTCCAGAAAGTCCATTGGAAAAGCATCACATTGCAGGCACAGCTGCATCCAAGATTCAAATTCATTCTATGGCTTGCATTGCATAAAAGACTGGCAACAATGGAGAGATTAATGAAGTTTGGTATACAGACTCCACATCAGTGTGTTTTTTGCGGGCAAGCAGATGAATCATTTGATCACCTGTTTTTTGCTTGCCTGACATCATGGGAACTATGGAATAGATTGTTAAGATGGATGGGATAGCATAGAACCATTTGTGATTGGAATAGGGAGGTTGAATGAGTTAAGAAGAATGCAAAAAGGAGAAATGGTCAAGCTTCAATAACCACATTTGTATTTGGGATGCTAGTATATGTTATATGGAGAGAAAGGAACAAGCTTAGGTTCCAAGGAGGTAGAATGATTATCAGCAACATATGCAAGGAAATAATAGTTCGAATTACTAGATCTTTTATTAATTATCTAAATCTCGGTAATATATCGAAAATTATAAAATCTAACGATCTCTATTTCAATTATGACCTTAGCAATCGTATTATATTATCCAAATTGGATCATTTATGCCCCAGTACTGTGTGTGTGTGTGTGAAATAGGGGTAGTGGAGGGGTATAAAAACAGATTTGGGGGAGAGGTATTTTATGAATACCACGTGAATTTAAAAAATGGAGAATAATTTCTGGGATTTAGATTTTTTTGGAAAACTGATCTATTAGTTGGGAAGGGTAAGGATGACCCCGATTGGTCACGATAGGTAGGGGTGTACAAAGAAAACCGATAAATCATACCAAATTGATGATACGAGTCAAACCGGAAAAACAAATCTAATTGTAGTTTGGTTTGATTTGGCTTAGTATTGGAAAAACAATTCGACCATAATTAGTTTGGTATTGGAAAAAAATCCAACTATAATTGGTTTGGTTTGGTTTTAACTAAAAAAGGTAAAACTGAAACCAAACCAACCAGATAGTACATTTATACAATTTTTAAAAATATTTTATTCGTATAAATATTTATTGTAATATTATTTATAAATATTTCTTAAACCAAAAAAGTTTGAAAACCCGAAAAAAAAAACAAAAATCGGAGAGTGACAACCCCGGCTTGTTTATTTGGTTTGGTTATAGATTTAAAAACCCGAACCATTCATTTGATTTGATAATTGAAAAATTCGAAGCAATCCGGCTTATGTATATCCTTAACGATAGGGGGGTAAACTACTACCAACTTTAAATGGAGAATAGAATTGTTCTATTTCGTATAGTAGAAGAATAATTTTGTTCCTTTTTCATTCCTTGATTACCAACAACTACCAAAAGACATTTTTTTATTATTGACAATAACTTGTGTATTTATTATTGCCTGCATGCAGAGGTACTGGAAATCTGTGGTGAATGCTGTAGAAGCAAATCGCTCATTTGCTTCTTCTACTAGTGGTGGTTCTATGCATAATGTCAATCCTACACCCCCTAAATCCAAGTTTGTCATTTAATCTTACCCTATACTTTAATTTTTTTCAATTGCATTTAACCTTATATTTAGGAATTTATATTGGATATGGAACACTTTTATTTGATTTGTCAAAGAAATTCTTGATGTCCTAGCTAATATTTTTAGTAATCTGCCAGAAGATAGATTGGAACATTTACATGTATCTTGATTCTTGACTTTAGACATAGTAATATTACTAGCTAAAAGAACAAATAAATTTTCACTATTATATTCTTACAACACTTCTAAAATATTATTAATTATAACAACTACAGTTGATCGTACTTTTGTATAGTTTTTAAATATGTAAATGTATTTTTTTTAAAAGGCAAAAAAAAAAACTAATTAATACTATCTGAATTCTGTTGGGAATAAATCCCCTACCAAAATAATATTTACGGTAATAATAGCGGAATAATAATGTAGCACCGAGATACGATAATTAACAAGAATAACAACGACACCAAAATTTTTACGTGGAAAACCCCTTTGAATAAGGAAAAAACCACGGCCCTGAGAGAAGTAACTGATATCACTATAATAAGGAATTTTACACTTTGTAGTTCTGAGTAAAATACTCCAAAGTCCAATATAACACTCAAAAGAAATAAGCCTCTTTTGATATTCCCACCTTACTACAATATCGCTCACTCTCTATTTTTCTCACAGACTATTTTCTTATACCTTGTCTGTGAAACCTCACTCTTTCTTTCTCTCTTTGTTGGTGTATTGAAATGAGAGTTGAAGCTCTCCTTTTACAGCCAAAGCTTCACTCTCTAAAGCCTACAATATTTGATAATTTACATACACTTCAAACCAAACTAATTCAACAAAGTTGGCTACCTAACCAAACCAAGTCAACAAGGTTGGCTACCAAACCAAAGAAACTTTTATTAGGCACATGCCTAATACTTATTCAATGAGATGGACATCATCAATCTCCCCCTCCAGTCTCATTCATCTAGAGGAGGTAGCAATGTCTTCTAGTTTGAGTGTATGCCGACAAGTTCTTTGCATAGATCAAACTTGTTCCTTGGTACCACCTTGGTCAGCATATCTGCGGGATTCTCACTTGTAGAAATCTTCAACATTTTTAGAGATTCATCATCTACCATTTCTCGAATCCAATGATATCTCACGTCAATATGTTTGGTCCTTGCATGGTACATAGAGTTCTTGCTAAGGTCTATTGCACTTTGACTATCACAATAGATGATATACTCCTTTTGATGCAATCCAAGATCTTGAAGGAACCGTTTGAGCCATATCATCTCCTTGCCAATTTCTATAGCGGCAATGTACTCTGCTTCAGTTGTTGAAAGTGCAACACACTTTTGCAACTTAGACTGCCATGATATAGCCCGCCTGAAAATGTAAACAAATATTCAGTAGTGGATTTTCTGTTGTTAATGTCACCTGCCATATCAGCATCTGTATAGCCCTTCAAGATTGGATCAGATCCTCCAAAGCACAAACAATCTCCCGTGGTACCTCTCATGTACCTGAGTATCCACTTGACTGCTTGCCAATGTTCCTTTCCAGGATTTTCAAGAAACCTGCTGACAACACCAACTGCGTGAGCAATATCAGGTCTAGTACATACCACTGCATACAGCAAGCTTCCGACTGTTGAAGAATAAGGAACTCTAGCCATGTTCCCTTTCTCCTCCTATGTTGTAAGACACATCTTTTTGCTCAATTTTATATGACTAGCAAGAGGTGTACTGGCTGGCTTAGCATTCTTCATGTTGAAGCGTTCTAGTACACGTTCAATGTACTTCTCCTAAGATAACCACAACTTTCTACTTGTTCTCTCTCGAACTATCTTCATCCCTATAATTTGTTGTGCTGGGCCCAAGTCCTTCATATCAAATGATTTGGATAGATCTCCCTTCAACTTTGCTATCAACCCCTTGTCTTTTCCTACAATTAACATGTCATCCACATACAACAACAATATAATAAAATTATTCTCAGAAAATCTTTTGATGTATACACATGGATCAGAATAGGTCTTTATGTATGTTTGACTTTTCATGAATGAGTCAAACTTCATGTACCACTGCCTTGGTGCCTGCTTCAATCCATAAAGACTCTTATTCAATTTACACACCATGTGTTTCTTCCCAACCACTACAAATCCTTCTGGCTGCTCCATATAAATCTCCTCTTCCAAATCTCCATGAAGAAATGTAGTTTTCACATCCAACTGCTCCACTTCAAGATCTAGGCTAGCTGCTAAGCTCAAAATTGTTCGAATAGAAGTCACTTTGAAAACAGGTGAGAATTTCGTCAAAATCAATACCTTTCTTCTGTTCAAAGCCTTTAACCACCAATCGAGCTTTGTATCTGACCATCTTGCCATTTCTATCTTTCTTGAGTTTAAAGACCCATTTGCATTTGAGTGGTCTTTTACCCCTTGAAAGTTAAACCAGCTTGTACGTACCATTTTTCTGTAGAGATTCCATCTCTTCTTGCATATCTTTCATCCACTGGTTCTTTTCTGGATGGGACAACACCTCCTTAAGACTTTCTGGCTCCGCCTCATCACTAATGAGGACATACTCTGTGGAAGGGTACCTGCATGACTCTACCCTTGGCCTCTCTGATCTCCTCAGAGGTTGAGGTTGTTCTTCTTCCTGAGTGGGGTGCTCCACTTCCTCGACACTTTCATCAAGTTGCTCCCCCTGCTCAATAACTTCACCAGGTTGCTCCCCTTGCTCGGCAACCTCGTCGGTCGTACTTTCTGCACTTGTGGGATTGTTAGAAGTAGAAGGAATAGTAACAAGGTTAGGAATTATACCATTCTTCGCCTTTTCTGACACATCAGCAGCAGTTCCAATTTCACTTTCTCGGAAGATGACATCTCTGCTTCTGATGACCTTCTTCTTTACATGATCCCACAATCTGTACCCAAACGCTTCATCTCCATATCCGATAAATATGCATGAACAGATTTATCATCCAGCTTTGTTCTCTGCTCTTTTGGTACATGTGCAAAAGCTCTGCAACCGAACACCTTCAGATGCGAGTAGGACACTTCCTTATTGGTCCAAACTCTCTCTGGGATGTCAAACGCCAATGGTACTGATGGACTCCTATTGATCAGGTAACAGGTTGTTTGAACTGCTTCACCCCAGGATGACCTAGGTAGTTTAGCCATTCTGAGCATTCTTCTCACCTTCTCTACAATAGTGCGGTGAATCCTCTCTGCTACACCATTGTGCTATGGGGTTCCAGGAACTGTCTTTTCATGTATGATCCCATGACTTGAATTGTACTCTTCAAATTCCCTTGAATTGTACTCACCTCCATTGTCACTTTGGAGACGCTTTAGCTTTTGACCTGTCTCCCTTTCTACTAGAGCATGAAACTTCTGGAAAACTTGAAACACCTGATCTTTGGTTTTCAACATATATACCCACAATTTTCGTGAAGCATCATCAATAAAAGTAACAAAATATTTGTTACCGCCCATTGATTCAATTTCCATTGGGCCACAAACATCAGAATATACTAAATCAAGTATATTCAGTTTTCTTTCAGACGATGTCTAAAATGAGACTCTATGCTGCTTACCAAATAAACAGTAGTCACAGGGTTTTATTGTTGTACCTTTGGCATAAGAAATAAGTGATTTCTTGGCAAGAATATTCAATCCCTTCTCGCTCATATGACCCATTCTTTTATGCCACAAATCTGTAGAAATCTCATCGTGTGGCGCATTCAATTCACATTGGCATATTTCTGCATTTGTCCTATACAACGTGCCACGATCAACTCCCTTTGCAATCACCAATGATCCCTTGCTGAGTCTCCACTTTTGATTTGCAAAATAATTCTCGTATCTATCTCGGTCCAAAGCAATCCCCGAGATCAAGTTCATCCGCAAATCAGGTACATGCCGCACATCCTTTAGAACCAATGTGCATCCGACATTTGTCTTGATACAAATGTCACCAATCCCCTCAATCTTTGAGTAACTCGTGTTACACATTCTCATTGTGTCGAAATCACCTGCTACATATCTGCAAAAAGATCTCTTACCGGTGTGGCATGGTAAGATGTCGTTGTGTCAACCACCCATTCCGACTCTGGACCTGACATGTGCATGCATTCCTATTCCTCATTTATAAAGAGGACAACATTATCATTCTTCTGGCCACTAGTTTCACCTTTTCCCTTCCTTGGATTTGGGCAATCTCTTTAGAAGTGACCTGGTTGATCACAGTTGTAGCAATTTCTGGCTTTTGATTTGGATCGATTCTTTGACTTTCCACGAGCTTCGGATCTACCATAGTTGCTCGATCTCCTTTGATAACTCCTGCCTCTACCTTCTGTGATAAGAGCTTGTCCTTGATTTTCAGGCTTCTTTCTCATCTTCTCATTGAGTAAAAGAGCCAATGTGACATCTTTCAACTCAATAGTAGTCTTACCGTGCAAGATGGTTGTTGCCAAATTATCGTACGAAGATGGCAACGAGTTCAATATCAAGATGGCTTCTCTTCCTCCTCTATTTTCACTTCGAGGTTGGCAAGATTTGTGATTAGTCCGTTAAGCACATTTAAATGTGACAAAAAATTCATACCTTCACCCATGTGTATGGCGTATAACTGCTTCTTCAGGTACAATTTGTCAGCGTTTTGGACATGTATAGGATTTCCAACCTTGTCCAAATTCCACGTGCAGCGTCTTCATCAATGATGTTATTTACCACATCATCCGATAAGTGCAACCTGATTGCCCTAGCAGCTCTTTCATCCAAGTCAGCCCAATTCTCAGCTTTCATGGTATCACGCATTTTGGCATCAGCATCTAGTACCTTGTGTAATCATTGTTGGATGAACAGATCCCTCATCCTTCTTTGCCATGTTGAGAAACCGTTATCTCCATTGAATTTTGCTACCTCGTACTTTACTCCGGACATTTTTATTTTTACCGAGTATAGTACTACCGATAGGGAATAGTATTTCAGTGAACGGGCAGAGCTGGTTCTGCTAATAAGTATATTGACAAGTCTGTCTTGAGGAAAGTTGGCCGAATCGAGGAACCTAATCCTGCCTTTGACCTTGACCCTTACACCAGGTAATTAATTATTATTTATAGTCGATACTTACACTAAATAAATAAATAAAACATGTATTTTGCATATAAATTTTATCATTTATCTACGGTTAAATGGAGAAGGAAAGCTTTGAGCAACGATATAGTTGTCTTTGTGTGACCTATAGGTTACGAGTTCGAGCTATGTAATCAGTCACTAATACTTACATCAAAGTAGACTTCCTACATCACACTTCTAGTAGTGTGACCCTTCTTATGATACCCTGTATCAACGTGGGATACTTCGTGCATGCACCGGGCTATCCTTTTTTTTTTTAACAGTTAAATGAGGAGTATATATTATAACCACTGATGAGCTCATAACTTTTGACACGAATTATAGATATATATATATAAAAACATACCAAAATCTCAACAAATCTTATAATTAAGCCCATAATTTTAACAGTGCAATAAATTTTAATGCTAAAAATTTTAGAAACTGCACTCATCATTTTAACAGTGCAATAAATTTTAATGCTAAATATTTTAGAAATTGCACTCATTCATTTTAATTTTGGATCTGCATATGTATATAACCATATATTATCTGAAACCTACTAGCCGATTTATCTAGTTTGTATCTGAGTAATTAAAGCCCGTGTAACTTGTAAGAAAGAAAGCTTCCTACCATGTTCCTCCGTTCTCAGGGCTCGAACCTAATTTGTTAATGTTGGAGAGATCCTATCCATTCCACTGCACCCCTGAATCTCCCACATCGGCTAAGGGATAGGATACTTGGTCTCCTTATATGGTTTGGGCATTCCTCACCTCATGAGCTAGCTTTTGGGATTGAGTTAGGTCCAATGTCCGCTCAGCCCTTAGGTTATATAAAAAAGGATATACATTATCACCTTAATTTGAACTAACTTTTCTTGATTTGATATAATATACCAGGCCAAATCATTTGAAATCTTAATTTTTTGTTTTTGAATTATGGCAGGCCAAGAAAAGTTGAGTCCCTCAAATCAGTTGGAGCTTGAGCCAATAATAGAAAGCTTAACCACACAAGTCCTTTGAAAATGTGTTTCCTTTTTTTCTAATTTAGTTTTGCTCCCATGGTACCATATGTGTTGTCAATAGAAGTATCATAAATTTGAGGATAGTAGATTTCGTCTTCTCTTATTATTTTTGTTTTTTTCTTCCAATTCTTTATCTATCTCCTACTGTCGAATTTTGGAGATTTGTAATGTATTAGTTTTTATTTCATTTTATTGTTATTAATAAAATGTGTTTTTATTTGATTAGGACGTGTGAGCTTTTGCTTTTACTTCTTTTTGGATGTACTTAGTTTTTGGATGGACTTAGTTTATTAAAATATTTAGTCAAAAGCCTAGTTTTAAATCTCATGTCTTCTAGTATTTCTTTGCGTGTTGCAGAGATGTTCTTAGGTTTCTATTCCTTCCCTTGATTTCTAGCTAGTTTTCTTTTATTCTTTTACTTAATATAAAAAATAATAATTCTTTTGTTGTGGTTGTAGTATTTGTTTGACTTTCTACTATTTAATATCGGTATATTTATCATTTACACGTCAAAAAACATTCTCATGGATATTTCATCGTATGGGTAAAAGACCAAACACAATTATCTTTATTTGGAGATCAAATTTTACAATAGTGTTTATCTATCTTAAATGCATAAGATATGCATGATAGGAGCAAACGTATTGTTGTATATGAAAATAGACAAAAGAAAGAAAAATAAAAAAAAATGAAATATGATGTACGAGCTTACATCGACATTCTTGTGATATAAGCGCTTACCTCGGCAGAGCATTCAAATGCCTATAAATAGGGGCCTACATTTTCATTTGTAGATCATCTCAAAACTTCTTCTTTCTCTCTTTAATTAATAAAGAGTTATTCTTTCTGTGGCCGTGGAGTAGGTAAAAATTGTCGTACCACGTAAATCTTATCTTGTCTTCTGTAATTTATTGTTTTCTTCTCTTAAACATTCTTTTCCTTATATTAGCTTGACGCGCTTCCTAACAACTGGTATCAGAGTACAAACAGTGTAATTCTGGTAGAAAAGTACAATATTAGTGCAGGTACTATTTACAAGAATAGTGCGACACTATTGATCATCATACTATTCATACACACTATTCATATAAATTTATTTTGTGAAAAATGGCATCGAAAGAAGGGAAAGTTAAAATTGACAAGTTCAATGGCAAAAATTTTGGATTCTGGAAAATGCAAATAGAGGATTATTTATACCAGAAAAATGTACACTTACCTCTGACCAAGATGAAACCGGAGACTATGGCCAAAGCGGATTGGGATCTATTAGATCGCCAAACTCTTGATGTGATTTGTTTGACGCTAACACGAAATGTGGCATATAACATCATTAATTAGAAGATCGATGCAGGCGTGATGAAGGCGTTATCAAATATGTACGAGAAGTCATCTGCTTCAAATAAAGTCTATTTGATGCATCGATTGTTCAACTTAAAGATGACAGAAGGTGGATCAGTCACGAAACATATCAATGAGTTTAATACAATATTAACTCAGTTGAGTTCTGTTAATATAACAATTGATGACGAAATCAGGGCGTTGATTCTACTGTCATCTCTATCGGAGAGTTGGTCTGCAACAGTAACTGCAGTTAGAAGTTCGTCAGGAAGTATCAAACTCAAATTGAATGATATTAGAGAGTTGGTTCTAAGCGAAAATATTTGCCAAAGAGAATCAACTGATTCCCCAGGATCTGCTTTCAGTACCGAAATCAGTGAGAATAAACCAAAGAAGAAGAATGAAGAAAATTCAGCAAATGTAATTGCTGAACAAGTCGGTGATGCACTAATTCGTTGTGCAGACAGTTCAGTCGAATCATGGATTTTAGACTCAGGTGCAGCCTTTCACTCTACATCATGCAAAGAATTATTTGCATAATTATATTGTTGGAAAATTTGGGAAACTTTATCTAGAAGACGGCGAACCTCTCGACATGTCACGACCCCAGTTCGCCCTCCGTGAACATGTCGTGACGGCACCTAGTCCCTACAACTATGTAAGCCTAAAAATGCGAAAACAAATCAAAACTTGCAAAAGTATAACTTAAAATCCAAAATTCAAAACCGAAGAAACGAAATGTAAAATGCCACTCGGTATATACAGCGTAATAACTTAAACTTCTACAAATCTTTCCCAAAACTCGGAAACTCACAGGAACACAAGATGTCAGAAACATAGTAAACTGATCTAATATTAGAATGTCTATAACAACGACAAGAAGAAAACTAAATGCTAAAAAGGTAGAATAAGAAAGAGACTTTGTGGATCTGCGGACACGCAGATGTAGCTTGAAGTCCCTAATAGGTCTCCCCGGCTCAAGGATAATACGCCTGGGTGGAGGTACCTGAATCCGCACATGAAAAACATGGGCAGAAGGGGCATGCGTATGCCACAACGTTACTCAGTAAGTGCCAAATCTAACCTCGATCGGATAGTAACGAGGAATGTCAAGGATCTACTGAGATAAAATATAATAAATAACATGATAAAGAAATGGTATAATGAAAGTCTACAGCGAGAATATAAACATGTTAAATAAGGAATACAGTAACAGAAAATAGAGATAAGACAAACATAAGGAAATACCGTTCACAACAAGAATGATAACCCGGGATCTCTTGGTATCCCGAGGATTTATTTGTATCGTCATCATATACACTAGGGATCTCTTGGTATCCTCAATAAATAAGCCAGGGATCTCTTGGTATTCCGAGGATATCTTGGTATCCTTAATACATATTATACATATGCCAGGGATCTCTTGGTATCCCGCACCCTCAGTCCAGAACATAACATGTGCAGGGGATCTCCCGGGATGCTGTCCCATAGTCCCAAAATTTAAAACACACAATAACAATTCAAGAATATCAGAATAAATGCTATACTCATAACAAGTAACAATAAATTCTAGCCTAATATGCTTCATGGAATACAAACAAGGCAGTTTAAAGTAAATAGGCAAGTATGTAAACCAAACATGCTTCTCTAAACTAACACAGGCTAAATTTGCAATTAGAGTAAAACAGGTAAAAAGAGAAATTCAATTTAAATACTTCAAGTAAAATCTGATTTTCAACAATTAGCTCAAGTACATGCTCGTCACCTCACATACAAGGCGTTCAATTATCAAATATCATATCCTAAGGGGAAAGGTCCCCCTAAAAAAGGTTACACAAGCCACTTACCTCGAACTGGCTCCAAAATCAACTCGAAATCACACGTTTGGCACAAATATCCGACTCTAAATGGCCCAAATCTATTCAATTCAATTACATATCATAAATAACATCTCAAGAAACTGATTCTTCAATTTAATCCAAAGATAAAACTCAAAATTAGGTAAAATAACCAAAACGCCCCTCAAGCCAACATCTCGGAACCAGATGAAATTAATTTTTTCAGGATCCTTCTACTCTCACGAGTCTAACCATATAAAAATCTCTCAAATCGGAGGTCAAATACCCACTCAAAACTTAATAATTTGGTTTATGAAGTTTTATACATTTTTCATTCAAAATCCGAAATTAAAGGAGGAATTCATGCTTAGATTATTGGGTTATAAGCAAAAAAGGAGTCTAGAATCGTTACCCATTCAATACATATGAATATCCTGTTGGAAATAACGCTTTACGCTAGAGGGGGGGGTGAATAGCGTTTTAAAATTATTAAGCGTTTTAGTGCGGAATTTAAAAACTTTGCAGAAATTAAGACAAGTGCAGTAAAATAAACTTACACAAAGATGTATCCTGGTTGGCCACAAACGTGGTTAGTCCAGTCCCCGAGAGACTCTCTCGAGATTTCCACTAAACTTGTCAAGCTTACGGGTGCTTAACAAACCGTTACAGCTGAGGACACAAGCCTCACCTAGGTGCTCGGGGATCACAATCCCAAAGACTTCAATTGCTCGGGGATACCAATCCCAAAGACTTCAATTGCTCGGGGATAACAATCCCAAAGACTTCAATTGCTCGGGGATAACAATCCCAAAGACTTCAATTGCTCGGGGATAACAATCCCAAAGACTTCAATTGCTCGGGGATAACAATCCCAAAGACTTCAACCGAGGAAACACAAGTTCCTCAACAAACGAGAATCGCAATTCTCTTACAAACACAAAGACACACTCACTTTACAAAGTACTCCTCAATGAGTAGATATGAGTAGAAATAGTACGCTCAAGATCACAACAACTTAGCTCAATAGAATGGCTCTTCAAAAAGCTTTATAGATGAATGAAAATGATGATCAATGTAAGAAAGCTTTTAGCAATGAAAATACTTAAATTGTATGTGTTGTTGTTGTGAAAACACTGAGTTAAACCTGTATTTATAGGTGAAAAACTCAGTCTTACCGTTGTCTAATTGCCAATTAAGGATTGCTGAAATTACTCAGTGACAATCGATTGTCAGGACTAAACAATCGATTGTTTGCCTATCAGATCAAAAAAACAATCCCAGATCTTACGTTAACAATCGATTACTTCAAATCAATAATCGATTAATTATAACGTTAAAAAATCCTTTCCAATTTTTGGCATAAAACATCGATTATCAGGAAATCAATAATCGATTATTTTAACAACGTTCAGAAAATCTTTTCCAGATTTTACGCTAAAACATCGATTGTTAAATATCACAATCGATTACCTGAAGGTAATTTGAAAAAAGTATGACAACGGTCAGCTTCAACAATCGATTATCAAATAGAACAATCGATTATTAATTAATTTCAAAACTTACTGTCTCATATATAATCGATTATCAAAAGCCACAATCGATTATTAATTAATTTCAAAACTTACTGTCTCATATATAATCGATTATCAAAAGCCACAATCGATTATTAATTAATTTCAAAACTTACTGTCTCATATATAATCGATTATCAAAAGCCACAATCGATTATCATTTTACTTAAAATCACTGGGAGACATTTTTCTCATTCCAATCGATTACCATTAGTTCATAATCGATTTTTATGAGTTTTGAAAACTTTGCCTCAGTTAACAATCGATTATCGAAAGTACACAATCGATTGTTATGCAGTTTGCAAAAACCTGATGTTAACTGGCTTACTCACAATCGATTATCATTAATTCATAATCGATTGTCATGCAGTCTTGGCTTAGAGATACTCGATTATCATAAGTACATAATCGATTATCTTAGCCCAGATTTTTGAGGCATGTTTGGAAAACATTTTAACAAATGTAAATATGCATAGTTTAAAATCATTTGACACTTACTTTAAATATGCATGATTTTGGAAAAAATAATTTTAGTAGAGAAGCCATGTTATGAGCCAAGATTGAGGAATCAAGATCACAATTAATATTGACTCAATTATAACATTTCCAAGCATTGTCTTGAGCTTCTTGTAATGCATCCATTATGTGCTTGTCCTTGAGCACTGCTATATATCGCTTATTGCTTTGTTTGACATTCATCAAAACCTACAAAAGAACACACGTTTAGTATATTGCATTTGAAACGTGTTTCCAACAATTTCCCCCTTTTTGATAATGGCAAACATAGGCGGGATATATGCAATAATTATTTTGATAAACCAAGACAAGTGTCATGTTCCCCCTCAATTCATGTTCCCCCTCACTTTAAGCATGAATGAAGTTGAGAGCATATAGCATAATATAGCATACTTCTTGATATCCCGTTTCTTCCCCCTTTTGCCATTAGCAAAAAAATGTACACAAGGGAAGAATAACAAATATGAAATAAACACAAGTTTATTTATTGGAAAAAAAATTATAACAGTACAAGGGTGGAACAAAACATGACTAACAAAAATAATAAACCAATAACAATTTCACATTCATCATTCAACAATTTCACATAGATAAAATAGCAATTTCATCATTCATCACTCCCATCCCCTTCATCATCATTTGGAGGCGCTTGATATGGCACCATCTGAGCATAGGCATAATTCACGTGATCAAAGTAACCATGGACCTCACGTGTTAATTGAGTAATTTGGTCAGAAATGGTTCGGAGGGTAGGCTCCTGAGGAGGATGAGCACGACGGGCTTGTCGATTTTGAGGAGGAGCGGGAGCATGATCACCATCATGATGAAAGGAAGACTCCGAAATTTCCCAGATTTTGGTGCTCTTTTTGAGAGGACCATTAGCAGTATTGACCCCGGAAGCTTCAAGAAATTTCATTATCAAGAGGGCATAGGGGAGAGGTATGTCATCTCTGGTGGCATTGAACATATGGGATAGAATAAGCTTGCACCAATTTATGTTAACCCCGGTGACAATGGCGTAAAGAAATTTGGCATCCTCTTGGGAAATGGTGGTGTGATTGAGTTTACGGGGTTTGAGAACACGAGTGATGAAATAAAGAATGAAACGATAATTCGGGTCCATACCCTTTATGGTGGGACGACGGGAAGAAGACTCATCATAGGCGACTCCGGCTTGGCGGAAGAGGTTTGTTTCATCAAGCATGTGCCCGGCATCATTTATGTATTGGTAGATGTCTTCACCATCATGCGGAATGCCGGCAATGAGGTGGAGGTTATCTTCAGAAATTAGAATGGGAATGCCGTTAACATTGGTAACAAGTTCACCCTCATCATTTTTGTGAAGGTTGGAGTAAAAAGCTTCAACCAAAGAAATGTTGTAGTAGGGGTGAGTAAGGAGTAGGAAGTTGAAAAGATGGCACTCTCTTAGCATATTCGCGGCTGGAATGAATGGTGCAATAAGAGCGTTTGTTGAAAAGCGAGGAGGGAGAATAAGGCGTTTCTCAAATTTGGTTACGAACCGGGTGAGCTCTTCATTGGATTCAAAAAATAGAACCGATCCATCTTGATATGGATGGCGAGAAGAAGAGGCACCTTGTTTGGAACGAGCACGTTTGGAGTTGCGGCTTGACATTTTTTTTTTTTTTTTGAAAAGAATGTGCTAGGATTTTTCAAAGAAAACAAGAGAATTTGATGCTTGGAAGCTTGAGTGAGTATACAAGAGCATATGTGCAGCCTATATATAGAGAAGGAATGAGTCTTACATTTATTGGAAAAGATTTGAAGAGATGTGAAGTCTGAAACGGTAAAAATAAATTCACTGACCGTTCGACAATCGATTGTTTGAATGAAATAATCGATTGTCATTAATGAAGATGATCTGACACATCGATTACACGCCAGAACGGTAAAAATTTGAAAGAGATAGTCGATTGTCAAACTTGGTAATCGATTGTTTGTCATATTTATGACCTGACAGGAATCGATTATAGAGCCAAAACGGTAACATAAGTTTAAAACAAATAATCGATTGTCAGTATATAGTAATCGATTGTTTACTCACAGAGAGTTTGAATTTTGGCAAATAATCGATTGGCAGAACAAATAATCGATTGTTTGGAAGGGGGATGCTAAAATGATGAAACTTAATTCTATCAGGCAATGTAAACAGTCAACAAGATTTCATGGCAGAAAATTGAATCAACAAATAATCGATTATTGATACTGATAATCGATTGTAAGCATAAATGATCGATTATGATCGATTTTTCTTGTATCAAGATAATTCATACTTTCCTCTTACCTTTTTGGGGGGATGCCTGCAAAATAGAATTAAACATCTCCGACGCTCAAGTCAGTAATCTATAAATGAAATGATAACTTTGAAACTTGTGTAGTCGGGTGAAGACCGTGAACTCTTAAGAATTTTGTCCTAGGATGTTCTTAAGAGGGTTTAGGGTACTTACCTTCCCTTCGACTTTGCCAATTACCTGATTTTGAGCATCCTCCGTTCATTTTGGTCCTTTGGCTCATTCTTCAATTTGAGAAGCTTCTTTTACAATTTTGCCTTTGTCTTCCTTGTATTTTGTCTTTTTTTTTAAAAAAAAATTCGAAAATACTTCCGATTTAAAGAAGTCTCTAAACCGACTTTTCGTCTCTTCCTCCTTCTTTGTGCTTTAATTGAAGGAATTTTGAATTCGTCTCCCGTCAAGTGTTTGGAGCATCCACTACACTTGATTCCTTCAAGCACACCTGCAAAACAAATCAATGTTCTTTTGGTACCCATGCCATTTTGGGTCCTTGAGGGTTATGCATACTATAATGATATGTTTGAGTAGCATGTCTATGTCTAGTAAAGCATGCGGGAGCAATATGACCAATTCGTCTACAATAATGACATGTCACATTTGGATTATGCATGCGTCTAGGCTCATAGTAGCTGGAATAATGCACATTGTTTTCTCTATTTTCATTTCTCCTAATTTGAGCACCATAATCATTTCTAGGTTGAACATTTCGGGATCTTCTAGCATGATCACTGTTGTGCCTAAAGTATGCATCATGTCTATGGTGACGATTGCTAGGTGGAAGGTCATGTCTAGGTCTCCTAGTATTTTGTCTAGCATGCATGTTAGTTTTAGGAAAGACATTTTTGTTATTAATCCTAGGTTGAGCTCTAGGTGGTTGGGTTTTTGCATCAACCTCTTCTTCATTTATGAAGCCTATTCCATGCTTGGTTGATTTCAAGTTATCAAGCACCACATTCAAGTTTTTATGAGAGGAGTTGAATTTGTCTAGTGTGCCTTTTAATCTACCTACTTCATTCTTAAGGACTGCACAAGAAGCACAATTTTTTGTAGAACTCTCTGGCTTGTCAGAACTTCTTTTCCCATAAAACTTGTTTTGTTCTAGTAGCTTCTCATTTTCAAAAACCAATTTTTCTAATTCTTTTTCTTTTAATGAAAACTGTTTTTGAAAATCTTGTTCTTTTAGAGAAGCACTTTCTCTTAAACTAGTGACGGTTTTTGTAACTTTGAGAAATTCAGCATACAATTCATCAAAGGCATTTCTCATGTCATCAAGAGTATAAAAATTTTGAGAAGAGATTTGACTTACCTCACTTTGATTTTCTTCCTGTGCCATGAGGCAGAGATTTGCCGCTTCTTCATTTTCTTCTTCACTGGATTCGTCTCCGGAATCTCCTCCCCAAGATATGTATGCTCGTTGCTTCTTGAAGGGTTTCTTCTCCTTTTTAAGATTTGGGCAGTTTGTTTTGATATGCCCTGTTTCACCACATTCATAACATTTAACTTGCTCACCTTGCTTTTTCCCTTTGCGGTCATATTCTTTTCGCATGAATTTTTGGAACTTTTTGATGATGAGTCCAAATTCGCTATCTCCATCCTCTTCAATCGGTGATTGACTTGTGCTCGCCTTTAGAGCAATCTTTTGCCTTCTTTGTTCATCAATAACAGGGTTAAGAATAGTGGATTCATAAGTCTTAAGATTACCTCTAAGAGCGTCTATGGTGACGTTCGTGATTCCAATTGACTCTTGAATCGCATCAGCCTTTGATCGCCATGCCGGTGTTAGGCTCCTAAGGATTTTTCGAACTAGTTCTTTGTCTGTGAATGTCTTCTTGAGCGCGTGGAGATCATTCACTATTGATGAGAACCGCTCAAACATCTCGTCTACCTTTTCGCCTTCATTCATATGGAACAATTCGTAAGCATGAGTTAAAAAGTCAATTTTAGCTTCTCTTACCTGGTCAGTCCCTTCGTAAGTGACCTCAAGCTTGTCCCACATTTCTTTCGCTGTTTTGCAGCAGGAGATTTTCCTGTAATCATTAGCATTTACAGCACAAAGTAATAAGTTAATAGCTTTAAAATTATTTTGGACTATTCGATTATCCTCGGCGTTGAATTCCTCTTCTGATTTTGGCACCCATACTCCTTCCACCTGTTTGACAGGAACCTCATTTCCTTTGGTGTATACCTTCCACAAGTAAGGGCTGTTTGATCTGACGAATATCTGCATCCTTTCTTTCCAATATGAATAATTTGTCCCGTTGAACAAAGGAGGTCTTGTGGGGCACTGTCCTTCATCAATACCTGCAAAAGAGTCTAGAGTAGAAGCCATGGAAAGATTCTCTCAAACGGTTAAGTCTTTCAGAGAGTATGGCTCTGATACCAATTGTTGGAAATAACGCTTTACGCTAGAGGGGGGGGGGTGAATAGCGTTTTAAAATTATTAAGCGTTTTAGTGCGGAATTTAAAAACTTTGCAGAAATTAAGACAAGTGCAGTAAAATAAACTTACACAAAGATGTATCCTGGTTGGCCACAAACGTGGTTAGTCCAGTCCCCGAGAGACTCTCTCGAGATTTCCACTAAACTTGTCAAGCTTACGGGTGCTTAACAAACCGTTACAGCTGAGGACACAAGCCTCACCTAGGTGCTCGGGGATCACAATCCCAAAGACTTCAATTGCTCGGGGATAACAATCCCAAAGACTTCAATTGCTCGGGGATAACAATCCCAAAGACTTCAATTGCTCGGGGATAACAATCCCAAAGACTTCAATTGCTCGGGGATAACAATCCCAAAGACTTCAACCGAGGAAACACAAGTTCCTCAACAAACGAGAATCGCAATTCTCTTACAAACACAAAGACACACTCACTTTACAAAGTACTCCTCAATGAGTAGATATGAGTAGAAATAGTACGCTCAAGATCACAACAACTTAGCTCAATAGAATGGCTCTTCAAAAAGCTTTATAGATGAATGAAAATGATGATCAATGTAAGAAAGCTTTTAGCAATGAAAATACTTAAATTGTATGTGTTGTTGTTGTGAAAACACTGAGTTAAACCTGTATTTATAGGTGAAAAACTCAGTCTTACCGTTGTCTAATTGCCAATTAAGGATTGCTGAAATTACTCAGTGACAATCGATTGTCAGGACTAAACAATCGATTGTTTGCCTATCAGATCAAAAAAACAATCCCAGATTTTACGTTAACAATCGATTACTTCAAATCAATAATCGATTAATTATAACGTTAAAAAATCCTTTCCAATTTTTGGCATAAAACATCGATTATCAGGAAATCAATAATCGATTATTTTAACAACGTTCAGAAAATCTTTTCCAGATTTTACGCTAAAACATCGATTGTTAAATATCACAATCGATTACCTGAAGGTAATTTGAAAAAAGTATGACAACGGTCAGCTTCAACAATCGATTATCAAATAGAACAATCGATTATTAATTAATTTCAAAACTTACTGTCTCATATATAATCGATTATCAAAAGCCACAATCGATTATTAATTAATTTCAAAACTTACTGTCTCATATATAATCGATTATCAAAAGCCACAATCGATTATTAATTAATTTCAAAACTTACTGTCTCATATATAATCGATTATCAAAAGCCACAATCGATTATCATTTTACTTAAAATCACTGGGAGACATTTTTCTCATTCCAATCGATTACCATTAGTTCATAATCGATTTTTATGAGTTTTGAAAACTTTGCCTCAGTTAACAATCGATTATCGAAAGTACACAATCGATTGTTATGCAGTTTGCAAAAACCTGATGTTAACTGGCTTACTCACAATCGATTATCATTAATTCATAATCGATTGTCATGCAGTCTTGGCTTAGAGATACTCGATTATCATAAGTACATAATCGATTATCTTAGCCCAGATTTTTGAGGCATGTTTGGAAAACATTTTAACAAATGTAAATATGCATAGTTTAAAATCATTTGACACTTACTTTAAATATGCATGATTTTGGAAAAAATAATTTTAGTAGAGAAGCCATGTTATGAGCCAAGATTGAGGAATCAAGATCACAATTAATATTGACTCAATTATAACATTTCCAAGCATTGTCTTGAGCTTCTTGTAATGCATCCATTATGTGCTTGTCCTTGAGCACTGCTATATATCGCTTATTGCTTTGTTTGACATTCATCAAAACCTACAAAAGAACACACGTTTAGTATATTGCATTTGAAACGTGTTTCCAACATATCCCTCAAAATTGCTCTCAAATCCGAGCTCCGAAGCTTGAATTTTTTTTAGAAATTAATAAACTCTCGGTTTTGAAATGTTTAGAACTGCCCAGGTATTTTGTTCAATGCGATCGCAAGAAGGCGTCTGCAATCGCGAAGGGTAAAATTTTAAGGCTCTAGAAATAGCCTACGCGAACGCAGCCTAAGGCCTGGGATCACAACAGAGAAGGAAACAGACGTACACGATCGCGAACAGGCCACGCGATCGCAAAGAGATAATGCAAAAAATGACCAGCCCCAAATTTCTACTATGCGAATGCGTAAGAATAATTGCGAACGTGAAGAAGGAAAAAGATTGACTTCCGCGATTGCGAACCAGTTAATGTGATCACGTAGAAAAAAATCATCCCCCTCTAAATTTACACTATGCGATCGCAGAGGGACAACTGTGATCACAGAGAAGGAAAGTCTGGAATAGACCTGAACAGAAATCTGCAACTTTTTACAACTCAAAAATGCCCCGTTGAGCATCCAAAACACACCCGAGGCTCCCGTGACTTCAACCAAACCTACAAATATATCCCATAACATCTTTCAAACTTGTGCCAATCCTTAAACCACCTAAAATAACGTCGGAAATTTGAATTAATCAAGTATTTAAGCCTAAGAACTTCAAATCAAAATACGCTTTCGATCAAAAATCTAACCAAACCACTCGAATGACCTAAAAGTTTACACACACATCCAAATAATATAACGGAACTACTGTAACTTCTGGAATTCCATTCCAACCGTAGGATCAAAATCTCACTATCGGACCGGAAACTCAATTCAAACTTCGGCATTTCGAGCCTAAATTTTCTACAGACCTCCAAAACACATTCCGAACACGTTCCCAACCACGAAATCACCTAAAAGAGCTAATGGAACCATCAGATTTCCATTCCAAGGTTGTCTTCACATTGTTCTGACTACGGGCATCTTTCCAACACTTAGGCTCTCATTTAGGGACTAAGTGTCCCAAAGCTCCCCGAAACTCAAAATCGAACATCCCGGCAATTCAAATTAGCATAAAATGACTTGGGGAGAATAGTTAATAGAGGATCGAGGCGCTAATACTTAAGACGACCGGCCGGTTCATCACATCCTCCTACACTTAAACATTCGTTCATCCTCAAACGAGCATAGAGACATACCTAAGTAGTTAAAAGATGAGGGTAACTGCTGCGCATATCCTGCTCGGTCTCCCGGGTTGACTCTCAGCCGATTGAGCAATGTTCTTTGACCTCAACTTTTTGACCTGCCTGTCCAATATCGCCACTGGCTCCTCAATATAGGATATATCCTTGTCCAACTGGACTGTACTGAAATCCAACACGTGCGACGGGTCACCGTGGTATCTCTGGAGCATTGAAACATGAAATACCAAATGAACTCCTGCCAAGGTGGGAGGTAAGGCAAGCTCATAAGAAATCTCTCCAACATGCCTCAATATCTCAAAAGGGCCAATAAATCTCGGACTCAACTCCCTTTTCTTCCCAAATCTCATGGTGCCCTTTATAGGTGAAACCCGAACAGAACCCGCTCTCCGACCATATCTGAAACATCACGAACCTTTTCGGTCTGCATAGTTATTCTGTCCAGATTGGGTTGTACAGAGTCTAACCGGAATCACCATAACCTTGTCCAATGCATCATGAACAAATTCTGTGCCCAATAGCCTGGCCTCACCCTGCTCAAATCAACCCAGCGGAGATCTGCACCTCCTACCAGATAAAGCCTCATACGGTGACATCTAAATACTGGACTGATAACTGTTGTTGTAAGAAAACTCCGGCAATGGCAAGAACTGATCCCAAGACCCTCCAAACTCAATCTCACATGCACAGAGCATATCCTCAAGAATCTGAATAGTGCGCTCGAACTGTCCGTCCGTCTAGGGTTAAATGATGTGCTCAACTCCACTCGAGTACCCAACTCCTGCTGAACGGCCCTCCAGGACCATAATGTAAAATGAGTACCTTTTTCTGAAATAATAAAAACTAGAATACCATACTGGCGAACGATCTCCCGAATATAAATCTCCGCTAACAACTCCGATGAATAAGTAGTACAAATAGGAATAAAATGAGCGGACTTGGTCAGCCGATCTACAATCACCAAATGGCATCAAACTTCTTCAAGGTCCATAGGAGTCCAACTACAAAGTCCATGGTGATTCGCTCTCGCTTCCACTCCGGAATCTCTATCTGCTGAAGCAACCCACCTGGTCTCTGGTGCTTATACTTCACCTGCTGACAGTTGAGGCATCTAGCTACATATCACACTATATTTTTCTTCATCCGCCTCTACCAATAGTGCTGCCTCAAATCCTGATACATCTTCGCGTCACCCAGATGGATGGAATGCTGCGAACTATGGGCCTCCACTAAATTTAACTCTCGAAGCCCATAAACATTAGGCACACAAATCCGACACTGCATCCTCAATACCCCATCACCTCCAATGGTCACATATCTGGCATCACCGTGTTGAACATGTCGTTGATGACAAGTAAATAAGGGTCATCATATTGCCGCTCCCTGATACAATCAAACAAGGAAGACTGAGAAACCACGCAGGCTAGGACCCGACTGGGATCCAAAATATCCAATCTCACAAACTGACTGGCTAAGGATTGAACATCCATCGCCATAGACCTCTCTAAAGTTGGTAGGTATGCCAAACTCTCCGCTCGGCGACTCAAGGCATCAACCACCACATTGGCCTTGCCTGGGTGATACATAATAGTAATATCATAATCCTTCAATAGCTCTAACCACCCCATCTGGTGCAAATTTATATCCTTTTGCTTGAACAAGTGCTGCAAACTCTGATGGCCAATATAAATCTCACAAGGCACACCGTACAAATAATGACGCCATATATTAAAGACGTAAACAATGCAAGCTAACTCAAGGTCGTGGACATGGTAATTCTTCTCATGTATCTTCAAACGTAAGGACGCAGAGGAAATCCCCCAACCGTCCTACATCAACACCGCTCTGAGGCCAACCTACAGGGCATCATAACAACCTGCATAAGACCCCGAACCAGTAGGCAATATCAAAAATGGGGTTGTAGTCAAAGCTGTCTTGAGCATATTAACGTTCGCCTCACACTCCTCTGTCTACTGAAATGGAGCACTCTTCTGGGTCAATGTAGTCATATGGGCCCGCATTCAATGAAAACCCATCCACAAAACGACGGTAGTAGCCCCCTAAGCAAAGGAAACTATGGATTTCAGTAGGTGAGGATGTCCTGGGCCAACTATGCATGACCTCTACCTTTTTGGATCAACCCAAATACCCTCACTCGATACCATGTGGCCTAAGAATGCCACATAATCCGACCAAACTCACATTTTGAGAACTTTTCATATAACTATTTCTCTCTCGAGGTCTGAAGCACGTTTTTTAGGTGCTGCTCATGATCTTCCCAATTACGGGAATACACCATATCATCAATAAAAACAATAACAAACGAGTTAAGATAGGGCTAGAACACACTTTACATCAAATGCATAAAAGATGTTGGGCATTGGTCAGCTCAAATGACATAATCAGGAACTTGCAATGACCATACCGAGTCCTGAAGGCAGTCTACGGGATATCTGGCTCCTGAATCTTCAACTGATGGTAACCGGAGCCCAAATCAATCTTAGAAAACACATGTGCGCGCTCAAGCTTGTCAAACAGATCATCAATACGAGGCAAATGATAAGGGTTATTCACTGTAACCTTATTCAACTGACAGTAATCGATACACATACGCATGGAACCATCTTTCTTCTTGACAACCAAGATAGGAACAACCTCAAGGTGAAACATTGGGTCGAATAAAACCCTTATCAAGCAATTATTGTGACTGATCCTTAAATTCCTTTAACTTAGAAGGAGCCATATGATACGGAGGAACAGAAATAGGCAGAGTCTCGCAACAAATAAATGCCAAAATCAATGTCTCTATCAGGTGGCATGCTCGAAAGATCAGCTAGACATACATCGGGTAAATCCCATACCACTGGGACCGAATTAATAGAAGGGGCATCAATATTGACATCTCTCACATAAGCTAAAACCGTGGTACACCCTCTTCTCAACCATACACTAGGCTTTAAAGAAAGAGATAACTCTGCAAGGAGTGTGATCTAATATACCACTCCACTCAACATGCGGTCTACCTGGCATAGCCAGCGTCACGGTCTTGGCATGACAATTAAAAATAGTATATTGGGGCAAAAACCAGTCCATGCCTAAGATAATATCAAAATCAACCATACCGAGTAACAATAAATCTGCTTTGGTCTCAAAACCATGAATAGTAACCAAACATGACCGATAAATACGATCCACAACAAGAGAATACCCCATAGAAGTAGAAACATACACATGATAACTCAAGGAATATCGGGGTACACCCAAATGCGGAGAAAAATAAGAAGACACATAAGAATAAGCAAAGCCTGGATCAAATAGAACCGATGTATCTTTGTGACAGACCAGTATAATACCTGTAATGGCAGAATAGGAGGCAATAGCCTCGGTACGAGCAGGAATGACATAATACCTATCCTGGCCTCCCATCGAGGGCGACCTCTACCTCTACGACCTCCGCCCCTAGCCGGCTGGGTAAATGGGATGGAGCTGTGATCATAGCCGGAGAACTCTGCTGAGTACACTGTGTCTAAGAAGTCTGTGGAGTTGCACTCCTCCCAAGACTAGGGCAATCCCTCACCATATGGCGGGTGTCACCACACTCGAAATAAGCTTTGGGAGGACGTGGTGGTCGTGACTAGCTAGGGCCAAGTCTGCTAGACTGACCTCAGAAAGCACCCCGCGTTGGAAGCAGGCAAGAAATTGGAGATGCATAATAAGGCTCCTGAGGCGTAGGAGGAGCTGGAGCACTTTTGGCTACTGGAAGAGCTGAATGAACAGGGTGACCTATATAACCCCTACCATGACGACCTACTGCTAGGGTAAGGGCACCAGAGTAGTAGCCCGACTCTCGAGACCTCTTGGCCTCTCTCTCCTCTCGCTCCCTAGTGAGCATACCTCAATCCTCATAGCAATGATCACTACCTGCTGATAAGGAATGTCCATCTATAGCTCTCGAGCCATGCTAGATCTGATGGGTAGGGTAAGAACCTTAATGAACTGGCGAACCCTCTCGCGAACAGTAGCAACCAAATCCGGTGCATGCCAGGCTAATTTGGTATACCGAATAGCATACTTTAAAACGGTCATACTATCCTAGAGCAAATGCACAAAATATGTCGCCATGCGTCCCTAAGCCTCTGAGGGACAAACTCTCTCATGAACATATTTGAGAACTGGGTCCAGGTTAGTGAAGCAGCATCAGCTGGACTGTTTATCTCATAAGTGCGCCACTAATCATAGGCAGCTCCCCGAAGCTGGACGACAGTAAAGGAAACCTCGCTAGATCTAATTGTACCCATATTTGAAAGAATACGATGGCACTCCTCTAGAAATCCCAAGGCATTGCCTGATGCTAATCCATTGAATGCTGAAGGGTCATACATCTTGTACATCTCAAGTCTCTGTTGCTCATCCTCTGAAGCAGCTCACCCATCCTCGGGCTAAACTGACATTGCAGGTAGTACAGGAATAATCTATTTGACATGCTCCACATGTACTCTACACTTAGAGTGCGAGCAGCAGAAGTCTGGGCTCCTCCCCCGACCTGGATGTGGCTGTAGCAAGGGGAAGCAACCCTACCTGAGCCAAGGTGGTGGACATACTCATGAATTGAGCAAACGTCTTCTGAATGGCTGGAGTAGTAGTGGTAGTAAACGTGTCAGGTGCCTGGACTCCCGCAGGATCTACTGGTGGTAACTCGGCGGCAGCTTACGCTCTCGCAGCACCACGTGCTCATTCTCAGCCTCTACCTCGGCCCCGGCCTCTGACGACTGCAATAGGGGGTGTGGGTGCCTGATCGTCTCAAGTAGCACGTGTCCTCACCATCTGTAAGAGATAAGAAGACATAAGTTCAGAATTGTGATGTCACAATATCGCATGATAAGAGAAACAAATAAAGTGAAAATTTTCCTAATAGTTACATAGCCTCTCGTAGATAAGTACAGACGTCTCCGTACCGATCACCGAGACTCTAATAAACTGGCATGTGTCCCGTGAATCCTATGAACCTAGAGCTCTGATACCAACTTGTCACGATCCCAGTTCTCCCTCCATGAACATGTCGTGATGGCACCTAGTCCCTACTATTAGATAATCCTAACAATGCAGAAACAAATCAAAACTTGCGAAAATATAACTTAAAATAAAAAAAATTTAAACAAAAGAAACGAAATGTAAAATGCCACTTTTCATATACAGTGTAATAACTCAAACTTCTACAATCTTTAACAAAACCCGGAAACTCATGGGAACACAAGCTGTTAGAAACATATTACACTGCTCTAACACTAGAATGTCTATAACAACAGCAAGAAGGAAAACTAAATGCTAAAAAGGTAGAATAAGATAGATACTTGGTTGATCTACGGATGCGGCAAATGTACCTTGAAGTCTCTCATAGATCTCCCCGCCTCAAACAAAATACGCCTGGGTGGAGGTACCTGGATCTGCACATGAAAAACATGCATAGAAGGGGCATGAGTACACCACAGCGGTACTCAGTAAGTGCCAAGCCTAACCTCTAACAGGTAGTAACGAGAAAGGTTAGGGCCCTACTAAGATAAAATATAATAAATAATAGGATACAGAAACTTTATAATGAAAGTCTACATCTAGAATCTAAACATGTTAAATAAGGAATACAGTAACAGGAAAACAGAGATAAAACAAACATAAGGAAATACCGTTCACAACAACAATGATAATCGGGGATCTCTTGGTATCTCGGGAATCTCTGGGTATCCTCACCATATACACTAGGGATCTCTTGGTATCCCGAGGATCTCTTAGTACCCTCAATAAGTAAGTCGGGGATCTCTTGGTATCCTCAATACATATATACATATGTCATGGATCTCTTGGTATCCCGCACCCTCAATCCAGAACATAACACGTGCAGGGATCTCCCAAGATGCCATCCTGTAGTCCCAAAATTTAAAACATACAATAACAACTCAAGAATATCAGAGTAAATCCTAAACTCATAACAAGTAACAGTGAATTCTAGTCTAACATGCTTCACGGAATACAAATAAGGCCATTTAAGCAAATAGGCAAGTAAGTCAACTAAAGATGCTTCTCTAAACTAACACAGACTAAATTTGCAATTAGAGTAAAACAGGTAAGAAACAAAATTCAATTTAAATACTTCAAGTAAAACCGGATTTTCAATAATTAGCTCATGTATGCGAACCTCACGTACAAGCCATTAAATTAACAAATATTATATCTTAAGGGGAAAGGTCCCCCCCCCACAATGTTAGACAAGCCACTTACCTCGAACCTGCTCCAAAATCAACTCGAAACAATACATTTGCCATGAGTATCCGACTCTAAATGGTCCAAATCTATTCAATTCAATTACATATCGTAAATAACATCTCAAGCAAGTGATTCTACGACTTAATTCAAAGATAAGATGCGAAATAAGGTAAAATGACCAAAATGCCGCTCAGGCCAACGTATCGAAATCGGATAAAATTAATATTTTATGAATTCTCATACTCTCACGAGTCTAACCATATAAAAATCTCTCAAATCGGAGGTTAAACACCCACTCAAAACTCAATAATTTGGTCTATAAAGTATTATCCATTTTTCATTCAAAATCGGAAATTAAAAGAGGAATTCATGCTTAGATTAGTGGGTTATAAGCAAAACGGAGTCTAGAATTATTATTCAGTTAATGCCTTTGAAAATCCCTCAAAATCTCTCTCAAATCCGAGATCTCAAGCTTGAGTTTTGGTAAGGCTAAACTCACGATTTTGAAATGTTTATAACTACCAAGGTATTATGTTCAATGCGATCGCGGGTGTAGATACGTAATTTTTTACCCTCTCCGAAATTTCACCCATTTTAGCGTAAAATAGTTAATTTAGGCTTAATATAGTTATTTCAACTAATTTTGGTTCTTTTATATAACTTTAAGAACAAAATTTGAAAATTACAAAAATAGTTCTATATTTCTCTACTTAATTTGTGTATTAGATATTTTTAGGAGGATATATTGCTTTAAGCCTATTTTTATTTTAATATAATCCTTGAACATACCAAAAATAGTTCCAACTTTAAGTTTAGTTTTATTTTTAATACTAATAGTTTATCAAAATTAATCTAGACTTTTATAGGTATTTAATTTGAATTTTTAGTTCTTTTGACCCGCGCAACTTTTAAAAGTAGTATTTTAAAGATATTTATTTATTTCTATTTTATTATGATTTAGTCTATTTTTCACTTTTAGTCTAATATTAGAACATAAAATTCAAAAATACAAAAATATTTTTCATTTTCATCTTTTATCTTTTTATTTAAGTGAATTACTAGTATCCTAGTAGTATTCTGCTATTTATTTTTATCTTTGGAAGTGTGGGTGAATTTTAGTTTTAACTTGTCTTATTTAATTAGAAAATTAATTTTTAGCTATTTTATGTCATCTAGCCCATAAAACGTGAGCCCAACAAGACCTAGTCCAGTCCAAAAAAAAACCTACACCTTGTTTTCCTAAAACAAGACCAAAAACCACTAGCTAATATACTCCTTCTTCTTCTTGAAAAAGCCCTAGCAGATAATCTATCTTCTTCAACATAAAAACAAGACAACAACACAAACCCTAGACAAGCCTTCTTCTTCCTTGATAACTCTCACAAGGCTGAACCCTAGGAGACCACCCAAAATCCGCCGTCGCTCCTTCCCTCATCTCCATCGCACAAGCCCCAGCAGAACCTCATTTGACTCCCCTCTATTTCCCAAATATGGTGGAAACAAAACACAACCCTAGAGACTAACCTAGTTAACCAGCCGCCGCCCAGCCCTAACGCCCAAAGACCCGTCGTCAAACCAACCAGACGCCGCCGGGATTCTCCATCTCCGCCGTCCCTCACCCTCCAGCCAACGACCATAAATCCAGCTCCCATATCCGCCGTCTCCCACACCAAACGACAACCAAACTAGCCCCTATCCGCGTCAAAAACTCGCCAGAAAACTCGGTTGTCAACCAGCCTCAAACGACCAGCAGCCATCAACCATGGATGAGAAGAAACGGGACAGATTTTAAACAAAAAAAATGAAGAACGAAATAATCTGAAATTGATTCATGACTCAAGCTTTATTTTTTCCGTGTTTAAAAGAATCAGAAAAAAAAACAAAAGACTTCTGTTTCTTTTTCCTGAATTTTTGCTTGGAATGGAGTTCGTTTGATTGAGCCGAGTTTGTTTGAGGTTGCGTTCGGATTTCGTTTGTGGTTCGGTTCGTGTTCACTGTTCGCGATTTGGTCGTCGTGTTTGAATTCCAATTCATCAATCTGTTATTAAGAGAAATTTTGCTTGCCAAAAGGTTTATTCTTACCTCTTCTCTGTTGGTTTACCGTTTGATTCATATGTGCAATTTCTCGTTGATATAGCTTCGTCGATTAGTTTTGTGAAACTTCAGTTTTGATTGTTGACTTTTGTCATGGAAAACATTTTTTTCCTAATCAAGAACTAATCAAGTGAATGTTTGATATATATGGGCCATGGGAGGTAATACTGTACATGAAAAGAAATTGAATTTTATTTATTTTATTACTTTATCTTGTTTCTTTATATTATTCGCTTAAAATCGCTAGTAACATGGTTAGGCCAGCAACACTTGGGTAGGCAAGCTTTAGGATTTTGCTTATGGTTTTGAGGCGAGAGGCCGTTCCCGTAGTTAAATTTATCCGGAGAATGCCCCGAAGGACTTGTATATATTTTATTCCGGAGAATGCCCCGAAGTACTTGTATTTGGAGGCCTAAAGTAAAACTCATAGTATTTTAGTTTAGTTTTATTTTTCTTTTATTAGGTGGGAGTGACCTCAAACCTCTTATGTCTTTGCTTTTCTTTTCTGTATTTGTTTCTCAATTCGAATGTTCAAAAACCCAATTTGATCATGTACACAACAGTGACCTTCACGGGATTCGGGGAGTGCCCAACACCTTCTCCCCAAGTCAAATGAACCCCCTTACCAGAATCTTTGGTGCGGACTTAGTTTTGAGTCCAAGTGTTTTAAAAGAAAAAATATTTTTTAAAAATCGGTGGCCTGGCACACCGAAATCAAATGTCAGGTGGTGACTCTAAGTTAATCCTTTTGAAACACAATTTTTGTCACTTTCAAAATTGAAAAACCCGTTCCAAGCTTTTATAAAATCCTTTTATTCATTTAAGAGGGTTTACTGAGAGTTGTTTTTTTTAAAAAAAAGGTGTGACATCTTTGGCGACTCTGCTGGGGACTTGCAGGTTCGAGCTAGCATTTGATATTGTTGGCGTTTAGGATATTTGGTTGAGGTTTTTATGTGTGTTGATTGCTTTATTTGATTTTTATTTTGTTTATGTCATTTTATTATTTGCTAGTTGTTATGAAATGATATATGAACAAGAACAATAATACAAGAACAAGAACAATAGAGAGAAAAGTAGAGAGAAGAGTATTCTTATTGATACTTAGGGATGATATACAATGGGGGTAAGACCCCTCTATTTATAGGCATATAAAAGACTTATCCTCAAAATAAAACTCTTTTATAAGATAGACATTCACTCTAATTAGAGTTCTATTTATAACACTCCCCCTTGAATGTCTATTCAATAATGTGCCTCGTTAAAACCTTAACTAAAACAAAACCTAATGGGAAAACAATTAAAGAAAAGGAAAAAGAGTACACATGTTTGAATATGCGCCTATTGGTTGCCTCATTAAAAGCCTTGCAAGGAAAACCCATTGGGACAAAACCTTGTAAGGAAAAAGAGTGCAACGCGCATTAACTCCCCCTGAAAAGAGCATCAATTCACATCCTTGAGCATTTGCATTCCAATCTTGTGCACCATCTTCAAAACGATCTTTTGTAGAGATTTGATAAATAAATCAGCCATATTGATTTGAATAAATATTCCGCACCTTGAAATTATCATTCTTGATAGATATGAACATCTTCATATAATGCCGTGGAATAATTCTTCAATATCTCCATAGGGGTATTCTCGATGCCATCATGCTTATAGTTATAGCAATATACATATGTACACAAATTGCACTTAGGATGTGGTACTTCAGGACCAAGAATTGTATATGCTTCAAGCAACTTAAATCTTTCAAGTTAAGTCATATAATAGACTTTAGATGCATATCAAGTTTTCATGTCATGCCAGACAAATAGATATCGAAAACTGATTACACATACCTTTGCCTTTACACTTTCAAGTATTTGAACTACATGTCCAAAACTACATGTCTTTCATATGGAATCAATTCTTCTTGAATTGCATCTCTTCCATTTGGCCAATATTTTGTTTGTATTCGACAAACACAAGATCCTCATCGATATTTGGCGCTATTATAGATGTCGTCGACAATCATTTTATATCAGTTTCAGTCAATTTTCATAAAGACATAACATGGAGATCTCTTCATTCATACATTCAGGTACCTGAATCTCTCATGAGATTTTATGAAGTGTTATGTCATGTGATCTTCTGGATCACTTGCCTCCTTATTATGATCACTTTGATCATTTGCTCAGCTTCTTTATTAAGAAGTTCCTTTTGAAACCGATTTGTCTATACGCTTCAGGCGTATCCAAGACTTTGTCCTTCTAGGGCTTAATATGAGCTTTTGCAGTGAGAATATAGTTACATTCTTTTGGTCAGCAAATGCGTGTAGCATGCTTTGCAATATGTTGCAATTGAATTATCCCTTTTATGAACTTCAGGTTCATATTATGATATTCGAGGATCTATATATACAAATGATAATTCATCTCATGTAACCTTTTCTCAAGTGTTTATCATGTCTCCCCCTCATGTTAGAAAAGCTAACTTGTTTTCTCAACTTTGAGAAATCATCTTTGTGCATTATCATGTCAATATACACAGCACATTAATAATAAGATGAAATTATTTGGTTCCTGACCCTGAACCACTTGTGAGGGGAGAATATACTCTCGTATACAAAGTATATCAAACTGATATATATATATATATATATATCTTTGTTCTCATAAGAAACAGTTTAGCTATTAAGTGGAGGCACTCAATAATTATCTTGCTAAACCAACTTTGATATAAACCAACTTATCAAGATGAACTATCTTGAGTAGAAATCTGGAAATTATGCTCGAAGTTATATTACTGAGCAATTTACCTCGCAAGCACCGGCCAGGCTGCGGGTCAATAACAATTGCGCATGTAACCATTTCATAGATGCATCATATGTAGTATACATGGCAGGTGAATGGGCCCATATTCACCTTCGATATTTCCAGAATTTATGGGCTTCAACCCGAACTCTTTAGTTGGTCAGTTCATTAATGAGAACAAGTAATACAAGAGAATTCGTAAAGAACTTTCTAGTTCTTTAATATTCACCCATGTGAATTCTCTATTATTGCACATCATACTTAAAATAAGATGGCTAACCCGAATGCCAACTGAATAAATTATCAATATTGATAAGTTCATGTTTACACCATGACATGTGTAATTCTCAATAAACTTCAGGTTTATTATGGTACGGGTTTTTATACCAATACATATCCACTTTATTGTGGCATTCTTTTGTTTGTGTAGTACAAACTGGAGAACGAAGCGGATAGCTTTTCATATACAAATTATCCCGCTACAAGTTGTAGTAATAGAAGATATCAAATCTTTCCTTTATTTATAGTCTCAATATAATCAGCGCTTTCGCGTGTACTTTGGAAACTGAATAAGTTTCTTTGAGACTTACTACAGCACAATACTCAATTGTGTTTCTCCAACATAGTAATAATTGGCTCTTCTAGAGCTCTCAATTAATTTTGTACTATCACAAATTCATCAACATCCATGTGGTGAATATCTCCTTTAAAGAGAAAGTTATACCATTATGGTCATGTCAAAATTATATGCAAAATATGTTTCTTGCATTATTATTGTCCTTTGGTAATCACATTGACAAATTATTTTGGCGTACAATAGGTATGTGACCAATGACCATTTACGCCATAATAATGACATCATCTCAAACCTCCTTCTAGGGGTGAGTGTGGTATCTTCTCAAACCTCCTTCTAGGGGTGAGTGTGGTATCATCTCAAACCTCCTTCTAGGGGTGAGTGTGGTATATTCGATACCAATTTCATGTTCATATTCTTCCAATAATGAATATGTATTCATAAATCAGATGTTGTCACATTCACTGCGGGGATATGTGATTTTGTTATCCTTTTCAAATCTGTAAATGCGTCTGGCATTCGATTTGCTATTCTTTGCAAATGGATAATATTTTGCGCCTCTTTTTCACAAATAGAGGTATGTGGATCAAGATGAGATAATGATGCATTTTTCCACAAAATTTCCCATTTGGTTTCACCAACTTCTCCCCCTAATTTTGGGAAAAGTGTCTCATCGAATTGACAGTCTGCAAATCGTGCAGTGTACAAATCCCCTGTCAATGTTTCGAGGTAGCGAATAATGGAGGGCGATTCAAAACCCAACATATATTCCTAACCTTCTTTGCAGACCCATTTTAGTGCAATATGGCGGTGCTACAGGCACATCTACTGCACATCCAAAAATTCTTAAATGGGATATATTAGGTTCATGACCCAAAACTAATTGCAACGGGGAATATTTGTGATAATTCGTCAGTCAGAGACGAACTAGCATTGCGGCATGCAAAATGGCGTGGCCCCAAGCCGAAGTGGGCAGCCGACGAATTAGCATTGCTGCATGCAAAATGGCGTGACCCCAAACCGAAGTGGGCAGCCTCGTTTTCATGAGTAGATGAAGTATTCAAGATTATTCTCATTTATTGTCTCAACATGATATCCATTTTGAATGATATCTCTAAAACTCAACAAGTTCCTTTTAGACTTGGAGGAGAACATTTTGACTGATATCATTAAAACTCAACAAGTTCCTCTTAGACTTGGAGGAGAACATTGCATTCTCCAAAATATTGTTCCTTTAGGCAGAGTTATAGTAGCTCTCCAGGAGCCTTCAATTAATTTAACTCCCATGGTTTGACATACAAAAGAAAATATATGAACATGAGAATATACAAATCTGTTTGCTTCATATTTAAATAATATTTTCAAAATCTGCTGAGGTTATTCGAATAACTAAATCAGATAGTCGACTATCATGCCTTGCGGAAAAGTCCAGTTTTAATGCGAAATATTAGATAGTCGACTAACTAAGTTGATAGTCGACTATCTTAGTAAACAGTCATCAGGATAGTCGACTATCTAAATCAAATAGTCGACTATCTTAGCTTGCGGAAAAATCCAGTTTTATTGCGAAATATTAGATAGTCGAATAACTAAGTTGATAGTCGAATAACTTAGTAAACAGTCATCAGGTTATTCGAATAACTAAATCAGATATTCGAATAACTTAGCTTGCGGAAATTCCAGTTTTTAATACGAAATATTAGATAGTCGACTAACTTATTAGTTAATCGACTAACTTTGCTGGAAAATAAAAATTTCTTCGAAATTTAAGCATATTGAAACATTCTAAAGAACTAATACTAACATTATATCATAAACTAACTAATACGAGCTGATACTAACGACTATTAGTTTATTCACTAACTATTACAAATAAGTGAAATAAAATCAAACAATTCCATCTTCCTTCATCACAGATCCATCACAATTTAGGTGGTCAATTTTTCCCTCAGGGTGCTCAAAGAAGTCTGCCACATCCAAGTGGGTGATGTCAAAATTGTCGTCAGAGACAAAATTTATTTCAGGGCATTTACTCTTTAGAGATGCTTGACAAGGCTCAACCAAATGTCTTGGTACACGGAAAATTTTCGCCCAGTGCCCTTTTCCACCGCAACGATAACATATAGTTTATGAACTATTTGCTTTTGGATTCTCATCATATCGTGCTTGTGGCAGAGTGACCAACTTCAGGTTGTCATATCTCTCCTTTAAGCCATTCCACAAGATAGGTGGATCTTTGACTGTGATATATTCAATTTTCAAACCTTCATCAAGGTGATGGCGCAAGTAAATCAAGGCCTTAGCACAGTTTCAAACCTTCATCAAGGCAATGGTGCAAGTAAATCAAGGCCTTAGCACAGTTTCAAACCTTCATCAAGGTGACGGCGCAAGTAAATCAAGGCCTTAGCATAGTCTTGGGTGGATGCGTTTTTTCTGTCTTTAATGGTGTCTCCAAGACCCATAGCATCTAAGTGGATTTCAGCATCCAACACCCATGTCATATAGTTCTTGCCCGAAATTTCAAGGGCAACGAACTTTCTTTTCATAATGTCAGACATAAAACAAAATTATATCAAGAGCGTGTTCATACTTACGGGCTCTATTGCAATTATCACATTCACTTCAAGGAATGGATCATAATCATCTGTATGTGCTATACACAATCTCATGTCAAATATTACTTTCATAAAGTGAAAGATTATTTTGAGAATCCTTATTGTTCTCATTACCACAATAATGACGATTATAATTTCGTCTATTGCCACGTCCACATCCATTGATACCTTCACGGTAATAATTTTGTCTTCTTTCAGACTTATCACATACTGCTACCACATTCTCTAAAGGGAATGGAGCAAATTCAATTGGACGGATTTTTAATTCTTTGCCCACAATCATACATGAATTTGATCATGGCAAGGCATAGAAATTTTACCACTTCATGTGAGTGTAATTTCTTACGAACTCCATTAGAGTTATAATCAAACTTTGTTGTCTTTGTTTGTATATAAAATCAAATCGTAGAATTTCAAGAATTTGAAAGGGAAAAGTAAATTACTTACCTTTAAGGTATACCAATAAATGTTGTGATATCAAATATACCTCTTGTGTAAATTCCTTTCTTTCTCTCACGTTTTTCTCTTTCTGTTTCTGTTTCTTTCTTCTTTGTTTTTCCTTTTTGTCCGTATAGAAATTTTTGGGATTTGGTTACGGCAGAACCTCACGTGAAACCCTACACAAACAAAAGTTAAGACAATCGAAAATTTCAATTGGTTAGAGACTCGTGCTGATAACGTGTTATGAAATAATATAAGAACAAGAACAATAATACAAGAACAATTGAGAGAAAAGTAGAGAGAGGAGTATTCTTATTGATACTTAGGGATGATATACAATGGGGTAAGACCCCTCTATTTATAGGAATATAAAAGACTTAACCTCAAAGTAAAACTCTTCTATAAGATAGACATTCACTCTAATTAGAGTTCTATTTATAACACTAGTTGCTTATTTGTTTATAGTTTTTCCTTTATGTGTTACTGCTTTATAAATTGTCACCATTTGCATAACCATGTGTCTTCTTTCTACAACAAGTCTCGGAGCACGCGTTGCGTGCACGAACTCTTTGTTGAGTCACCCTTAATTTAGGAGGGGGGGCCGTCAGACGTATGGAGCGGGTGGAAAGCTGGAGTAGCCACCATCGACCATACGCTCCCCCGAATTGCCTTGTTAGTGAACCCCAAACTTAGGTCACCCTTTAAGTCATTTTATTCGCATCATGTCATTCACACCTAGTAGGGCTTGGTCCCAGGTACCGTGTCCCTTTGTAAGGAACCTGTCCAAATTTTGTCAAAATGGACCTGTGGCCAAAAATGACATTTAATCATCCTAAGTGCTAAATGTTGCACCTTCTGGGGTAAAAATGTCATTCGGCGGACCAATGTTTGGGAAAGAAGGGTAAAAAATGAAGAAAGTAGGGCCAAAAATGAAGAAAGTAGGGCCCACCCGCATTTTGCTTTCATAGTTTTCCAAAAATAAAAAAAATGAAATTAAAAAATCATTATTTTTCAAAAAATTCAAAAAAAGTAGAAAATTAGAAAATCCAAAAAGATTTTACACTCTTCCATATTTTTCAAAAAAAAGTAGAAAATGAAAAATCCAAAAAGATTTTACATTATTTTTCAAAAATTCAAAATGTAGAAAATGAAAATCCAAAAAAGATGTTGCATTTTCCTTCAATTTTTTTCAAAAAGACAAAAATAGTTTCTTTTTCAAATTACATGCATTTTTGAATTCTATCCTATATTTAATCTTCCCGAACTACGCGAACCTGAGTTTCGTATTTCGGGGCGAGATACGTAGGCAACCCATATAGGGTCCGGTCTTCCTAGTCTTAGGTTCTTGGATTTGCGGGGTCTTAGCCAAATTTTTCATGCCTAGCCATTTTTTGCCACATCGGCTATTTTAAAAAATGGGGTTATTTTCGCAAAAGTGGTTCAATTACCCATGTCTTAGGATCTAGAGTCCACAACAAGGTGTCATAGATACATTAATGTCCTTCCTTTTTGAGTTTGCATCCTTAGCCATTTCTGGCCATATCGGGTGGTTTTGCAAAATGAGTCATTCTTGCAAATCAATTTTTGGGCCATGATTATGGGAAGTCGAATCCATACAAGTCTTATGGAGGTATGTCCATGTCTTTGAGCTCATCGTTGTTGAGTTTGCACTTCTAGACCTTCTGGCCACATAGGTCATTTTTGCAAAAATAGCCCAATTATGCCTTGCATGTGTCTAATAGGAGATTCCGTGTGTATTGGGTCAGTAAATCTATTTGATCATATTTTTCTCATTCAGGTATGGAGCAATTTGCTAGAGTTTTAGCATGACAACCTCAGGACCACTGCATTTAGGAGCCGCTAATAGATATTTTTATGTTCTGAGTATGTCATATTGTCTTTTACTTTCTAGTCTTGTACAAAAATATGGAGTCTTTTGTTATATTACTTCCCATTTTGTATTTGAAAAACCAAAAAAAAGTTATAAATGAAAAATCCAAAAGATTTTTATTTCTTAGTTTGTTTTGTCAATTACTTTTCAAGAACTACGCTTGATCTGATTCATGCGGGACATGATATGTAGGCAACCTATATAGGATTCGATCGAATCATTTTTAAAAAAAAAATAATAATAATAAATAGAAAAAAAAAAGAGAGAAAAGAAGAAACTGAGATGGAGGACATGAGAAATGAGAGGAAAGAAAAGAGGGGAAAAGAAATGAAAACCCAAGGAGGGTTAAAGAGAAATATGAAGAGGAAAAGGGGCAAGAATAGTGAAATTGGGATGATGCCAAATGACCTTGTGACCCTCGAAGCCATTCTAGAACCGTTAACTGTGAATAGAGGGCATTGCACACAATGTGATATTTCTATCTCATAAATGCTCTAACCTTAACATGTTGTCTTTGTTTTTGCTTCTCTTTGTTACTTTCTTTTTTATTATAATAGACGGTGGTTAGTTTGTGGCACTATGGCGATTGATCCAGAAAACACGAGGTCAAAAAGCAAGTGGTCATGGCTAGCAAAGAAACTGACACTGGGATTGTTGACCCGCCGAGGGAGGTTGTTGGATTGGAGTCTGAATTGAAATAGGAGGTCCAAAAGTTGAAACAACAGATGGCAAAAATATATCAGTCTTGGGTCAGCGGGCACCCTCAACCTTCATTCCCTACCAACTACACAGAAAACTATGCCTCCTTTCCACCGCTATCCCAAGACCAGATTCCCAATACCGTTGATCTTTCCCCACAACACACAACAGGCTTCATCCCTTACCACAATTACCAAGGCACTTCCTCCCAAATATTCCATGCTCCGACATCGGCTTCTATTTTTGTAGCTCCTTCACTAGCTACTCTTCCTCGATCCTCCAGTGAGACTGTGTCCAAAGTCCGTGATGCCCAAGGAAAGAAACCCAAGGAAGGCTTTAGGGAGTTTTGGTTAAAATAGAACGAACAGCTTGCTGGGATCAATCCTCCAATTGATAGAAAAGATGTTATCGAGCCCAGCCAACAACAAAATCCAGTGGGCATTCCTGCTAAATGCTTTCAACCTCAATACCAACCCCATGAATATCCTCATGCTCCACATAACGCTCCCCAATGCTACTTTTCTCCACAAAATCCTCAAAGTCACACCCATATACCCAGTACAACAACAACAACCCAGTATAATTACGCTTAGTGGGGTCTGGGGAGGGTAGTGTGTACGCAGACCTTACCCCTACCCTTGGGTAGAGAGGCTGTTTCCAAATAGACCCCCGACATCCTTCCCTCCAAGAACTTCCCACCTTGCTCTTGGGGAAACTCGAACTCACAACCTCTCAGTTGGAAGTGGGGGTTGCTTACCATCAGAGCAACCCTTCTTTCCATAATGCACCTCCACATACTCCACACCCACAAAACCTACAACGGCTTGCACCGCCTCCACAAATTTCTTGCCCACCTCTACAGGCATATCAATCCCCTAGCCGAAAGCGGTTCCAACCAAGGCCGGAGTACAAAATGAAAAGGCAACATCAAAGAGAACAGTCATTCACTCCTATTGGAGAATCATATGCTAGTTTATTCCAAAGGCTGAGGCAATTGGACATGTTGAAACCGATTCAGATAAAAATGCCGAAGCTCCTTCCAAAGAATTTTGATTCTTCTCAAAGGTGTGCATATTGATCTAAATTCCCCAAGGCACGACATAGAAAAATGTTGGCATCTGAAAAGAGCAGTGCAGAAGCTTATTGATGCAGGTGACATTTCCGTGCAAAATCCAAATGCAGCAGATACTAACCAAAGTCCATTGCCTGTTCATAATGAGACACATATGGTGGGCATGGTTCATGTGGAAAAGGAATATGAGAACTCTTCTGAATCCCTTGGGGGGCACCTACTGCAAAGTTTTCAGCGCTATCAGTCTCGGATCCAGAGGTCGATCTTAAGAGCGAGTTGACAAAAGGGATGCAAAAGTTATTTGTTGAGGTCAACATGGTGGATATATGTGAAGGTTCTGGTAATATTGACGTGCAATAAAGTGGCAAACATATCGAGCTAGGCAATTGGAAATACACTCCTTTCTTGGCTAGCCAGGGAGGAGTTTTGGTGGCTTATTTTGTTGTCATTTCTGTTTGTCCGGGTTATTTCAGGGTTCTAATCCGGAAATTATCTTGTGGTTCAAACTCCTCTTCTTTTTGCATAGTTTGTTTTATCATAGTAACTCGTCTAGTGTTATCTAGGATTGTTCCAGGGTCGTAACCCATGTCTATTTTGCTTGTTTTGTTCAAACCTTATTCATCATCTGTCTAATGCAATCTCCTGTTTCTGTTAGTTCTAGTCAGTTTTTGTTTAGGTCACTTTTTCTTTTATAGTTCTTTCATGCTGACTTTAATGACATGACATGCACACATAATTGTCGGCCTGGTCTCAAAAGTTAGTTTAATCATGAAGCAATGACGTAGTGTTGAACGTGGTAAAAAGAGGCATTTGAGGAAAAAGTAAAGATTCATGCATTTGAGATAACATGAAGTTGAAATTAAGTGAAACTGAGACAGTAAGTCTGGGAAATCGAGAGGTTGATAAAAGCATACAACAAGAAAATTTCTCTCAGGCAGTTTGAGGTAAATCAGTCAGTGTTGAAATGCATTCTTCCACATCAAGAGAAGTTCGATTCAAGTTAGCTTTGAACTGGTCAGGGTCATTCGTGAGACAAAGGTATTGCTCGTTGTTACACTTTGTTCATGTTGATGCCGTAAATAGATATGGTGTATGATTTCTTTGTTTATCTTCAATTGCATGCTTGTATTTGGTGCCTTTAAAGTTTGGTATGACGAAGGCATTTTATTCTGCTACCCAAATACTTTTATCCTTTGCTACCCATTTTGAGCCTAAATTTTCATTTCAAACTCCTCTTTGAAATCAGAAATAGAGTTAGGAACTAGAAAAGAAAAGAAAAGGAGAAAAAGAAAAAAAAGGAAAGAGAAAAAGAAAAAAAGAGGAAAAAGAAAAAAAGAGAAAAAATAAAGGAAAAAAACAACTTTGTCATTTGAACTACGTTAGACCTGATTCTTGTCACCACAAGATATGTAGGCAGCCTCACGGTTCGGTCACACGAAATAAAATATTTCATAATCCCCCGAAGTCAAGAGTGGGACAGATTTTCTCAGAAATCCCATCAAAGCAAAAATCCAAAATATCCCTCAAACTCCAAGAAACTGGGGCAGAAGTTTTAAATTTACCAAAAAGGCTTAATTCCAAAAGTTGTAATTTCGAACCCTTCTCATCTTAAATTATTTTGAGCCTTCATATCACCCTTTCTTTCTAACCCCGTCCAAAAGCCTATACTACGATCCAAAGAAAGACCTTCTGACCAATATTTGAGGATGCCAACTCAAGTGTGTGATGAGAGTATGGTCTTCCAGCATCATGGGTAACACCTTTGTTCTTAGCACAATGAGTGAAAATGATAAAATGAAAGAGTCTTATCGGTGAAAACCCTCATGGGCACCGTAAGGCGACAGTGAGTTGAGAAAAATAGCAAAATGGGAGAGGCTTAATGGTGAAAACCCTTCAGGGCACTACAAGTCGATTGAGGATTGTGGATCAGATGGGACAATTGAAGTGCTGAAGCCAGTTTCATAGCGAAGAGGTCCAACAAGAGTTAAATATTAAACATGCTTGAGAGATCAGGCCGCCTAATCCAAAATGCATGTCATGGTCAGTGGAGATGACCTTCAAATTAGATTAGTTTCTTCTTTGTTCTTTTTCCTTGGTAGTAATATTTTCTTGTTAGATACCATCTGTTGATACCTAATTTTTTCCTACGTATTTTTGTACCAAAAATAATTTCAAAATAGATTGTGAATTCATATACAAGCATCCACAAAGGGATTGGTACTTTTCTATGACTTTTCAAGCATTTTAAATTAATTTATAGCTTATTTTGTACTATAAAATCCAATATTTGGTATCAAACCTTGCTATTTTAGTAAATAAATTATTTTATTTTCTCATTTACATAAGAATATAATTTATATAAATTTTACAGGATTTTAAAAAGTCATTAAGTAGTTTAAAACTAAAATTCCTAAATTATATTATTAGCCTATTTTTCAATTTAATAAGTATTTCAAGTGTAAAATCGTTCCTGATATTTTTAATCAGTTCGCAAAACTATTTTAGTGTCTCAGTAATTTTACAGAATTTTTTATAAATCATTTGATATTTTTATAAAATCATATTTGGGGAAAATTGGTTATTTAAAAGATAGCCACATTTTATTTAAAATATGGCCCAATTACACCCCTATTTTCAGCCCAAAATCCCAACCCAATTTAATGACCCACACCCCTTTAATTTATTTGACCCACCTCAGATTTAATCTGAGCCGTTGATCAAATAAGATCAACGACCCAGATCTCTTTTCCATAATTAAATCAAACAACACCCCCCAAACCCTCATTTCACCAGCCCGTCTCTCTATCTCTCTAACATGTGCTCCTAACCTTTCATCTCTCTAGAACCTTCTGGTTCTCTCCATCTTCTCCGATGACGACCATCGCCTCTCCGACTCACTCCTCCTTCACTTCTCTCGACCTCCAGCAACCATGGAGTCCTGGTATCGTTATTTTCTCTCTAAGGTTTGCAGCCAGCAGCTTCCGCCATGAAAGAGGGCACTGAAGCTTTATTTGGGGTCTGTTTCCGGCCTTTCTCCGATGGTTTTTGTCCGATGATGCCTTCTATGGCATTATATATGAGTTTCACGGCCAGGTTCTCATTTCCCTAACTTATTTCGCAAAACCTAATTTGCTTTACCTAATCTCTTAAACTTCTATCTTTCTAAGCAATTTCTAGTTTAATCTAGGTTTTCTACATTACATCTACTAGGGTTTCTGACCCTTTTCAAGGTCGCTATATCTCCTAGTTTTCTTGAGTATTATGTGGTTGTTTGTGTTTATTTGTGTTACGAGCGTTTAGTTTCCTTGTTAATTTTGAGTTCCATGCTCAAACTTTCTGGCTGGGTTTTTGACCTTTTCTACTTTTCTTGAGTATTATGTGGTTGTTTGTTTTTATTTGTGTTACGAATCCTTGTTAATTTTGAGTTCCATGCTCAAACTCTCTGGCTAGGGTATCTCACCCCTTTTCAAAATCGTATATCTTCATCTTTTCGTGAGTATTATGTGTTCGTTTGTGCTTGTTTTTGTTACGAGTTTGTTTGGTTTCCTTGTCAATTTGAGTTACATGCTTTAGTTTCTTGCTAGGGTTCTGACCCTTTGTTGCTTCCATGATTCCTTTCTTAGGGTTCTCTGATTTTCATATCTACTATGCTTTATAGGTCTAATTGTTCATCTCTCATGTGAAATTCTACTGATTTGTGCATCTCTGTGAATCCATGATTTGTATATGATTTTCCTCAGATATTTTACACTGATTTCCTTTTGAATTACTTCCTTATTTAGATATTCTTTCCTTACTTATGAGCATTCCCTCTGAGTTTTGGTTGTGTCCATGATTCTTTGGTTAATTGACTGAATTAATTTGTATTCCCCTACCATATTTTTTCTTTCAAAATTGTCAGCATATATTTTCCTTACTTGAATTATTGTGTATCTAACCCCTATTGCATGTTATGTGCTCTACTACTCTTACTAGGTAAATATAGATTCTGATTGATTCTTTTCCTTTTTTAAATCCACTGCTTGTTACCGTTTGTCTTGGACTCCTTAATTAAAGGAAAATCCTTACATTAGTGGGATTATGATTGATGCCCGTTCCTTAATTATAGTTTGGTTCCTTGTTTGTTCACTCGTTTTAGTACTATATGTACACTCCCCATTCTCTTTGAAAAACAACCAACACATTGCATATCTCTCATACTGAGACATTACAGTCTCTCTAAACTTTCTTTCAATAACATTCAGTGCTCTCTATCTTTCTACTGTTTTGTTTCTTGTCTACAAACTCTATCACTCAATCGGCTGAAAGCCAAGATTGAGTAATCTTGGCTGTTTACTTCTACATTACTAAGGTTCTGCCACATTATTTGCTTGGGTTTGCCTGCTGCTCTCTTTGCTGCACACTGCCATTCTCTCTTTGCTGCATAGTGCAACTCTTATTCTCTGCATACTTTGATCTTTATTGTGCACTACCGCTTATTGTTATTGTGTTCTCTTGTCTGCAACTGGTATGTTACCTATTCAATATACAGTTTCCAAAACAACATGCTTTTACTAGTTTTGCATTTCTTCTTGTTTCTTATGTGCTTTTATCTATGGTTCTGCTGTTCTTGTTGTCACTAGCATATACTTACCAGCCTATTTAGCTTAGATTAGCATGCTACCCTCACCCCTTCCCTGTCTCAATGAATTTTTACTTTTTTTTGTGCACTATTACCATCTTTCCAGGCTGCTTGGCTACTTGATATCTCTTCCTGAGGTTAAACGTATTGGGGTTTTGTGCAGTAGGAACTGAACCCCTATTTTTTCTACAACTATGTCTGACTACATGCCTTCATTATGTTTGCATGTGTGTGAGTAGATCCTTGTACTTTATCTATTCCCTCCCCCTTTGCCCCTGGTTGTATAATGCTCTGTTCTAAACGTGTTAGTAAATGATTTTAAAAGAATTCCTTTCAACTCTTTTAAACTATTTTCTTAAACTCTCTCCCAAATCCTTCTGCTGTTTTTCTTAAACTGACTCTCAACTTTTCTTAAACTACTTTCTCAAGCTATTTCTCAACTCTTTTTTTTCTTCAACTGACTCTCAATTGTTTTAAAAGTCCTGTCCCAACTTCACTACTCTTAGAACCCTAGGTCCTGCCTCATTTGTGTAGGCACTTCCATGGGAGCCCTGAGCACCCAAGGAACTCTGATGCCAAAGGCTAGCTTTCAATGTTTGAAACTGTCCAATTAGGACGTCTCTTGGGTGCCTGGTATTGGCCAGGGGTTCAAATGAACCCTTAGGGAGCTTTGTCGCACCCAAACCTTAGTACTGGCTATGAAATTCGAAAGAAGTGAGGTTGGAGATCTTGGGCCTGACTGTAGGCTCCCTATAGAATAACTTCTTTTTTTATCACTGTTGTACTTTTAACTACTTGGTCTGTAATAACTTGTAAAAGAATAATGGGGTTTATAGTGCAATTGGAAGGGTTATGCATGCTTATTTAAGGGGATGGGTAGAAAATATGTCCATAGGGCTTATTTACTTGCTTGTGCATTATATTCCATGCTTTAGGACATGCATCGCTGCATATAGAAATCATGTTTCTAGGCCTTCCACTCTCGGTTGTTATTCTGTACATTTTCATAATCTTAACCAATCAATAATCAATAAGTCAACACCATCACATTTAGATACCATGCTTATAGGACTTTTATGCATTAGATACCATGCCTTTAGGACTTTTATCTGCAGTTGTTTAAGTACTTCCTTAATCTGGGTTAAAATTGGTTAACAACTCTCCCTTTAAAAACTTGAAGCAAATCTGTATGTTCATCGTCTTTAGTAACGCCTAGGCACGCCTTAGGCCGGATAAAAACTGACTAATCACATTTAAGTCATATTCTAATTGATCCACCTCTGTTTGAATCGTTTGTCTATGAAGCTCTCTAAAAAATTTATACTTCTGCCCTATTTTTTAAACCATCTATGCAAAGGTTTCTATCGTCCAGAATTAGACTACTACTTTTCAACTATCTGAATCTGTAATCTTTTAAAAGTTCAAAAGCTAATAGGTTTTCTTTACACTTTTTGCAATCTTAAAGAAAAAATACCTTCATACTTGTTTTTACTCCGCCTGTCCGGAAACTGTTCTATCACATGTTCCACAAATGCTCTTGAGTGATTTCTGCAGATTCCTAAAATTGCTATTGCCCTTTTAAAGTCTCTGAACGCTTTCCTCACAACTCTTTCCGCAAAGAAACTCTCAAGTTTCTATTTTTGTTAAACTTGTACTCTAGCTTTAAAAACTCTTTCTTGCCTTAGACCTTAATTGTGTTTCAGACGTGCTCATTACGCGTTCGTTTATGGAGGGATACTTCAGCCTTTATATGTTTTTACATGATTCCCTTACGTGCAAGTCCTATTTTCTTTTGTATGTCGGCTAGCATTTTAATCTTTGAACCTAGGGGTTCAGGCTAGTTCCTACCTTATAGGAATAGTGATCCTAAGCTCCCTCTAGGATCTATAGAACGGGATGGGTAATAACACGCAATAAGTATTCGTGACCAATCCACTTGCTTAAATAACCTCTATGGGGTGGGGAAGGGTAGAATATGGAGATGATGACGATGCGATAATATCATAAAGAGACCCCTCTTTTGGAATATGAACTAGATATTGCATCGAATGATCCGTATTATAGTCAAACCTAGGACCCTTCTTTCTTTTACGTGCTTTATTTAAATGTTTTTATCAATGCTTTCCAAACTACCCTCTTTTATTTCAAACTTATGTCCTTTTCTTTAAGCTCTCAAATTATGTGAATACGTGTACTGCATGTATCTACTTGCTTCGTCTTCTTTATAAAGTCACAATTAGCACGACTGGGAACCATTTGTGGATCTTGAGGGGTGCCTAACACCTTCCCCTCGAGATAATCTCAAGCCCTTATCCAAATCTGGGTTCTCTCTCTAAAACACTCTCTTAAAGTGTCCTAATGCACTATAATCATTAGGTGGCGACTCTACAATTCCATAACCCAATTCCCAAATGAGAAATAGAGTTGTTTTGCCCATAATGTCGTGAAACCCGATTTTGGCTTTGAAAAAGGGGGCGTCGACAGTATGGCGACTTTGCTGGGGAATTCTTTTAGGCTTTTACCATTACGTGTTTTTGTGACTTTATTGCTTTCTTTATTTATTGCTTCAATTATTTTTTTTCACTGTGAAACTTGTTTCTTCGTGTCTTTTTTTTCTTAACTGTTTTACGGCTTTATTGTATTTACCTCATTTCAATTCTGTCTTTAATTTCGAGCATTCATTGTAACAATTATTGTATGAACGTGAAAATACATGTACTTATTTCCTTGTTGTAATTGCATCCTTCAATATCATTTTCCACTCGTGCCAAACAAATCCTATAGCAACGCTTATAATGAGTGGTTGCGCCCTTCCAATACTTACAAACCCCCTAAATTTGGCAAAGGCATATTTGCGGTAAACCCAGTCAATCAACGGTGTAGTCGACGATTCCGTTCCTTTCCCTCTTGAGTTGTTCGCTCAAGGGTACCTTGTCTAGCACTTCAAAAGTAGAAACCTTACTCTATTTAATTGTTCATGCATCATGGTCAAACATAGCTGAGTCAGTTATGTTGTCCGCATAATGACTCACTAGGATAGCCTAAGCCAAAGTCCATCGTGTTTCCTCGAAACCCAAACGGACATTCACGTTATGTGCATTTATTTGGAGAACTAAATGCCCATTGCTAATTATTGATTTAAATAGTCGAGTCCGGTTGGGGTAAGGGCCTGACTCTCTGTTTTGCACGAAATGAGACATGAGGTCTCCAGGTTCGGTATGGTATCAAACATTCATCCTAAGTTGCTAAGTTGGTGGGACGATTTGCATGGTAGTGATCGGATTGTCGTCCACAAACACTTAGGAAATCTTCCTCACATCTGGAAGTTAGGCCAAATAACAAGATCGTGGAAGCTGCTACTATGTTTTTGGATAGTGAACGGTCTGTATTCCGCTTTGGGGATATTGAAATGACGCTGCTGTTGGAGGAAATTGGGGGTTTAGCCGGAATTCCTTGGGATAGCCCCGGGTCTCTCATGCCAGAAAACCGCAAAGGTAGAGGGTTCTTGAAGATGATGGGGCTCAAAAAGAATCCAAATCTGACCAGCTTGAAGGACTTCTACATATCCTTCGACTTCATGTATGAAAGGTTCGGAGATAGCAAATCATATCGCAATCACATGGACGAGTTCGCCCTCACCTCTTTGGGGCACATGCATAGGAGGGCTTTTGTGTTCATGTTCTATTTTTTGGGAATGATAATTTTCCCGATGAAGAAGTCTAGGGTCCATACAAGACTAGCCATGGTAACCAAAGCCGTAATAGAGGGTATCGACGGGCAGATATTCAGCATAGCACCCATGATCCTCACAAAACTGTACCGAGCCTTAAAAAAATGTCAGCAAGGAGCACCACACTTTGAAGGGTGCAATCTACTACTACAACTCTGGCTCATTGAACATCTTCAAAAGGGAGAGCATAGGCAGGATATCATACGCCGGGATTGGGATGATCACATTGCTTTCCATCATCCAAAGCGGACGCACTTCATGCCGGATATGTTTGCAAACCCAAAAGACGCCGGTGGATGGGTAGAACTATTAAGAAATCTGAAAGAAGAACAAGTGCAATAGATGTACGAGTGGTTTCCAACTGGAGAGTTTATCATTCGGTCTAGGGATGCGCTGTTCCTCGTACTCATCGGCTTGAGAGGAACTTACCCTTATGTCCCTCTCCACGTCACGAGGCAAGCCGGAAGGAAGCATATTATACCAAGAGTGGGAAAAATGAGTCATTACAGAGCTGATTTCCAAGATAATGATAGCCCACACAGGTGCCGGTATGTGGCACTCCAAAATCATTCTAGAATAGGAATCAATGGAACTAGACAGGTATCAAGCGGGGCATGTGCCACTTTATCCGCGATGGTTGGAAGATGATCATATTGGCTTGGGAAAAATAGGTTTCGTCCATGGTCACAGGGTTATTGATGAGGAGGCTGCAATGAAGGTCAAGTATAATCAGCTATGCAAGCGGATGCGAGAGTGCGAGAGTGAACATCGGGATATACTAGAGGCTCAAGAGAAGGTAATCAATGAATGGAAAGACATGGTTGTCCGTGCAAGCAACCGTCTAGGGTACTTTGAACAGGGTATAGTGGAGCTGGAAGGCAAGTTTCAGAAAAGGATCAAAGGCTGTCAGGAAGCTGAAGGAAATGAAGGTGGTCATTTGGCTCAAGCTTATTTGTTGCTGGGACTGCGCGAGCTAATGGAGCTATATGAGGGAGGCAAAGATACCGAATCTGGGGAAGGGTCTTTCTGGGACCAAGTAGTTAGGATTTACTGCTTTCTCGATGTAATAAGGCCTTTGGTCATTAGTGACAATTTTTCTTTATTTCAGTTTGTTTTGACTCGTTCTATTTTCTATCAATAAAATGAGGCATATGGTATTATGAGTTCTCCAAATCATTATTTGTCGCTAGGGCTACCTCGGTCACAACGAGGCACCCAAATAGGAAATGATTTATTTCTCGCAACAACGTGTTTCCATACTGCAATGTTTTCTTTATCAGAATCCACACTAACTTTTTTACCTTTTTGTTTTCCTTTTGTTTTTATCCCCTCCCCAAAGGTTAGTTCCTGCATTCTGGCACCATCAGCATATTCAACAAGATCTAAGGGTCCTCCTCCTCCTCCTCCGACTCCTTCCAGAAACAAGAACAAAGGAAAGATGGCAGATAATGAAGTAAGAAAGGAAATTCAAGGAACTTCTCAGGGTACCCCGATCACCAAGGAAACTACTGCTCATTTGGAGCAAACTTTGCTAAGGTTTCGAGAGGAACTGGACCAAGTCTGGAGTTTGGCAAGTCTATCCATCTCCCTTGTTGCTGCAGATGTCAACAATCGGGTCTCTGCACCTCCGCAGAAGACCCCAATCCAAATTCACAACAATGATCCGCCGCTCATCCCTGAGCCTCAAAATGCTCCAAACCACCAGGATACCCCTATCTTTGTGGATATTGTGCCCTACTATACACAGCCCACACCAGATGTATCAGAACCAGATTCACTCATTCAGAACACGACTGCATAACTCAAGAAACTCGCTAACAGGGTCCAAGGTGTGGAAGGTGATAGGGGTATATAGAGTCTGAATTATGAATATCTTTGTGTTCAACCGGATGTCGAACTCCCTGAGTGGTAAAAACCTCCTAAGTTTGAGATGTTTGATGGTACGGGTAATCCTAGGGTTCACCTCAGAATGTATTGTGACAAATTAGTGGGAGTTGGTAAGGATGAGAAGATCCACATGAAGCTATTGCTGAACCCATTGACCAACATTATGAGAAGCTCAAAGCCGCCGGATACGATACACCTATCCCCAACCTCTTCACTATCCATCACCACCAACCCGTCAAAACTTCCTGCGACCAAGACCAAAGGTTGACCGCAAACCACCCAGATAGTACATCGCAATTTCTGAACCCATTGACCAACTTTATGAGAATCTCAAAGCCTTCGGATACGTTACACCTATCCCAGCCATAACTCTAGAGAACCCTTCCCAATGGATCAACCCAAATAAAACCTGCGCACACCATTCGGGGATGAAAGGCCATACCAATGACTAATGCCGCTCGTTAAAGGACAAAATCCAGACCTTAATTGACAACAAGGTCATTGTAGCTAAGGAGCCTGCTCCTATCGTTCGTAACAATCCCCTGCCAGACCATAAAGGTGGGAGAATCAACGTGATCGAGGTAGAAGACGATTGGGACCCTGAAGGGTCGATTGGTTTGATATCTGAATGGGATGAGCCCAAGAAATCTGCGGTCACCCTTACTCCTATTGTTGTAGAAGTAAAGCCATCTGAGGACAACGTGGTGAATATAGCCATGCCATTTGAGTTCTAGGCACCTCCTCCAAAAGTGCCAAAACCAATTGAGGTGGAGCTCGGGACTCCAAAGGCACCTGCACCGATTGAAGTTACTATGTTGCCTCCAAAGGTTCCCATTTCGGTCGCCATATCAGACGTAATCCCATTTCACTCCAAAGACATACCTTGGGACTACACAGCCGAGGCGAGAAGGAAAGGAAAAGCACGCGCTGGTGAAGCAATTGCCGCGCAAGGTATAACTAGAACATGTAGGGTGTACACACCAAAGCACCTAGCTGAGTCAAGCAAACTGGCCTCTGGACGTCCTATGAAAATCGGATCTGATGATCTCTGGAGAAAGCTACAGGCTAAGGAATACTTAGTTGTTGAACAACTAAACAAAACTATGGCACAGATTTCCATCTTAGCATTGTTGCAGAGTTCCGAGGCGCATAAAAATGCCTTGATGAAGATATTGAGCGAGGCTTATGTCCCGAGCAACATAAAGGGAGGAGAGATGGCAAACATGATAGGGAAGATATTGGAAAGTCACAAAATCACCTTTCATGAAGATGAATTGCCTCCTGAATGGCTCAGTTATAACAAAGCACTGCACATCACCGTGCATTGTGAGGACCATTTCATCACCAGAATCCTAGTTGACGGAGGTTCTAGTCTCAACATTTGTCCACTGATCACCCTCAGGAAGTTGGGCAAACGGATGCACGAGATAAAAGATAGAGCTATTAATATTCAAGCTTTTGACGGTTCTCAGAGGCCCACTCTCGGAAGATTAGCCTGTGTCTGCAAATGGGCCCCACTTGGTTTGATATTGAGTTCCAAGTCATCGACATACCAGCCTCTTACAACTTACTGCTGGGACGACCCTGGACCCATGCCACTGGAGCTGTTGCATCAATTTTACATTAGGCAGTGAAGTTCGAATGGAACCATCAGGAAGTAATCATCCATGGCGACGGTAGCAACCCCATATACAGTCGCCAGACTATTTCGATGATCGGAGGTAGAAGAAGAATAGGCGGGGGAGACATATCATCATATTGAGCGGGTCAATGCAGTGGATAAGGACAAATGGTGGAGTAACAAGGTTGAAAGCATTCTTAAATGGAGTGGGTGTGAACCGGGGAAAGGACTTGGTAAGAATCTTCAAGGTATTACCAAACCCACCCAGTTGAAGAAACATGGTACTACCTTCAGACTGGGGTACAGGTACACTTGGAAAGAATTCAAGAACTGGTCACCACCATGGCACGGCCCATATTACCCATTGGAACACCCCATACCGCAGTTGGAACAGACATTTCATCCAGCCGACACTCTCTATGGGTCAGAAGAAGACGAGGCTATTGCGGCAATGAAAAACCTATTTCTGAAGGATGACATGGACCGTTGTGTGATCTTTAAAGGGGAAGGGGAGGAAGGCCCTTCCATTCAGGCTGTGAACCGAGGGGAGCGCCTCACCAACTGGTCAATTAGGACCACCATCGCCCGAAAACCTTCAGGGTAGCAAGGCTGAACAAGCATCATGCATTTTATTTCTAGTTGTTTTCTAGTACCAATGATACCGAGAAAAATATAGACTTAGAATCAACCGGTGTAAATAAAAATCTGGTTGAGAATGACTCTAGTCTGGGGGAAGAAGAGGAGGTTAGAAAAGAAAACTTGCAAAATGAAGGTTTGAAGTCACATTCCAAGCATTTTTTCAATATTGGAATTGTGTAGTGACATAAAAATTGAACTACATGAGTTCGTGAGGGACTGCGAGGAGGAAAGGCAAAAACCATACATTTTATAATTTGAGGAAACAAAAAACCAAAATGACATTACTCACATGACAGCCAAGAAGTGCAAAATTAAGAATTTAAGGCTCGGATCGATAATCAACTTACCACCCCTTTCTCCCGTGGTCACAAGCTTGATTCCAAGCTAGGTGCACAATTCATATCGTCCAAGTGGCGAAATAAGTGATAAAATTGTTTGAGTTGTGCCGCGACTTTAAATCAAGCGCTTGTTGGGAGGTAACCCAATTTTATTTATTTTATTTTATTTTTATATTATTGTATTATTCTTGTAGTATAGATTTTTTTACTTTTAGGAACATGGAACACAAAGCCATTGGAAGGATGTAACAACAAATCATTGGTTGGAACTAAGTGTGAGGTACCCGCACGAAGGACCAAGATTAGGAGAAGTCTGAGTACCCCATGAGTTGCTAGTGCTTCGGCCTTTGGCCTACCAGGGAGTTTCTTTTACCCTCTTATTAGTATGGTGTGCATTGGGGACAATGCACAATTTTAAATGTGGGTTGGGAGACTTGCCTTGATACTGCATTGTACTGTGTATAGACATTGTGACTGTTGTAGCATTGGTTTGTTGTGTTGTACATAACTGATGGTAGGTATATTAGGAATAACTGACTTGGCCTAAGGACAGACACTTGTCGACGGGTCTCTTGAGGGTCCAAGTCGGATACATAAAAAAATAAAAACAAAAACATAAAGGTAGAGGACTCTTTCTGAGGACGGACCATTTGGATAGTACTCTTGAGGGAAGTAGTCCATGTAGATATTTTTCTTATTTTATTTTCCTTTTGTAGGTAGTGTAGTAATTCAACCTTGGTTTTTCTTTTGACCACTGTTCTTTTCCAAGGGCTTTTCTTGAATCAGGTTAGGTAGATTTTCCTTTTGTAGTGTTAGGACTAAGATGGGTAAAATGCTAGAATGCGACCCCTGATGTTCACACCTACAAACAACTAAAATCAACTTGAGAGTGTGAGGTCTTGGCTCAGTTGTGGACTTGTAAATCTATGCCTTAATTTTGCACATCTTTTCTTGCTTGAATGCTCGTATGTGTGCGTTGATAAGATGATTCTGAGTGAGTTACATGCCAAGTGTGTGTGAGATCTTTACTTGCATTCTGTGCTTGCATGTGATACCTAGAACTTGCCCTGTGTGTTTGCAAAGCGAAATAAAGATGTTAGGTCTTAGAGATGATTTCCTTGTGTAAGGCTGTTTAATTGTGAATCTACCTGTATATGTTGCCATTAGTTAACTCCTTTGAGCCTGAAGTCTGTTCTTTGATAACCCTATAATGAACTATATCCTTGTGTTTGAATAGCTAATTATTTGAACCTATACCTTCTAGAAGCACTTGAATCACTAAAGAACATACAAAAGCCAAAGTGTGGGGTGGTAGGGAGTTAGCAAAAGAAGCGAAATCTTGAATGAATAATGATTACTGCACGAGTTTTGTAAAAAAGGTGAAACAAAGAAAAAAAGAGAAAACAAGAAGCTAGTTGCACATAAAGAACGTGGGGGTTACATGTGGAACAAAAATATGGAGGAATGATTCGGTTGAGCATGGAAAATGAGTATGTATTAAAAATGCTTAGGGAGGTCAACCACTACATCTAAATGTATCCTACCCGTCCCTTAGCCTGCATTACAACCAAATAAGTCCTTTTGATCTTTGACTCAAACAGTTCGATTAGTAGAGTACTACACTAGGGGCAAGCTTATGGTGTGTTTGTGTGGCATATGAATGCTCTTTGCTGAAAGTGAGTGAATTTTTTCTATTTTTGGTTCCTTGTGTAGAATTTTTTTATGTGTGTGAAACTTCTCTCAGACTTTCGATGTGAGGGCATGTGACTCAGGACGGAAAAGTAAGTCTTCACTGCAATTAGAGTAACTAGAGTGAGCTAGAGTGTGTCATGACAGTAGAGTCTGCATCAGGGGTAGGATTGTTGCACTGCTTAGGTTGGTTTGTCAAAATGGCGGGTGTGACATATCTTTGGGCAATGCAGCAAACAGTTAGTCCTAGAAGTGTGGTTTAGTTTGCTCGAGGACGAACAAAGTTTTAAGTGTGGGGTGTTGATAATAGGTGAATTTAACTATATTCAGGCCCTAAATAACCATCTTCTTACATAGTTTTGATAATGAAAGTGATAACAAATGCTCTTATTAGTGTTTTTCTTGATGTGCATGCTATATATACATAGGGAAGGCTAGGGGAGCACTTTTGGAGTCAAAACTGATGGAAAAGAGGCCAATTGTAAAAAATCCCAAGCGAACCACGCGAAAGAAGCTGAACAATCAGATAATGGAGTTTGCCGTGGTTCCACCGCGGTGGGAGATAACTGCAGACAAAATTGGATTCAGAGGGGTCGTTTGGCCACGGTTCTATGGCGACCACGGTAGAACCGCGGTAGGCGTGTGATGGTCAAGGGCAGTTGTGTCCAAACGTGAAATCTTAGCCCTAAAACCTATATTAGTCACTAGGTTTCGCCCATTAGAGGCGGGTATTGATTTCTTTGAGTTCTTGGAAGGAAAAACAAGTGTGAGAGATTAGCTTAAACATATTTCTTCTTCCCTTTTAATTTTTATTGTTAGATTATGTTGAATATTAATGAAGTTTGTTTACCCATAGTTATGAGTAGCTAATTTCTATGTCTAAGGTTTTGATGGAACCTGTTGAGGGTTGAACTTCTCGTTAATGTTAATGCAAATTTGCCAGTTTTAATCTATATTTATTCAACTATGTTTTTGTTGTAGTTAATTGACATGATCCTCCATTAGCTGTGCCTATTTAGTATGCATAACTTGGAAAAAAGTGCATATTTAGGTAGTTGTTGAATAACACCACTCCTAAAGTAATAACAGGAATCTATCATTGCGGGTTTAAAGGCGGGATTAAGAATAACGAAGCCTTGGTGCAATTTTGAATGAACTGTGTTAATTAAAGCTAGCTAGTGTAGCTCGGGAGTGTGCAATAGTATATTACGGTAATTGCTCGGGGGAGAGTTACTGTAAGCTGAGTTTTCATTATTGATATAGAAGTATTGGTAAATTTGTATGAAGCATAAACAGAAGGGATTCCATCAATAAGGGAAGTCATTACCTTAGCGTTTTCTCTCATTATTGTTTACAACCTTAGTTAGTTAGCTATAGCTTGGTACTTTTTTGCACTTTTAGTCCGTAACAAAACCTCTACCTGTGATTCAAAAGTCTTGGGAAGCTGGTTCTGAAGAATTTAGTGGGTCTAAAGGTGGTAGTTGATAGGTTGACTCTCTGTGGATTCAACCCTGGGCGTAATACTCGGGTTTTATTTGTAACGTCCGCAGAGTCCTTTCTAGAGGGCATACTTGGGCGTGATCAATATGTATATATTATAGTTGAACCTCTTTGTAACAACAATCCTTCGTAACAATAGTTCACTATAACCAGAGGCAGATCCAGGACTTGAAGCTTTCGGGTGCCACACGAGCATAGTATTCCTATTTTCATGGTCGAGATAGGATAAATATTGGTCAATTTGATCCATTTTAGGCGTATGTTCAGATTATTTTTTCGTTTTGGTTTATATAGGTAAATCGCTTGAAAAAAGAATATAATAATTATGATAACTTTGCACAAAGCATAAAACTTTCAAAATATTGCTAATATATAAATATAGATTTTTTATTGCAATTATCCTCAACGAGTTTTTAAAATCTGAAGACGGTCAATAACGTCATTATTGCTTACATTTACAAATACTAGGTGAAAGATAAAAAAAAACATTGCAAATTTAAAAGACTACTATAATCCACATTCATCATTTTCAAAATTTAAACCTTTTTTTTATATATACTTTACTATTTAAATACATTTTTATTAATACTTATGTGTTTTTTTAAATTTAGTACTTAGTGAGACTAGTACCTAAAATAGTGAGAAAAAAGTCAAGAGGTAATTAAAAAACAATCAACTAGGATTAATAAAGGATAGCAAAAGGAGGAATTCTTAAAAAAAAAGTGCATTTGCACCAAGCCAAAAGAGCAAAATACATATAAAAAAGTATATTTGCAGCAAGCCAAAAAGAACAAAATACACACAAAAAAAAAAGTATAGTGAAAATATGTATTTGAGGCAAGCCGAAAGAACAAAAATATACGTAAGAACAATCATTTGCAGTAAGCCTAAAAAGCAAAAAGACGACAAAATACAGGCTAGGTTCGTACTCCCGTCATTAGGGAGGAAAGCCTTTCTTTGCCAGTGGCACCTTACAACAATTTTGTAGTTCGGGTGCCACCTTCGATATTTATACATAATTTACTATGCACAAAGAGATAAAAATACGGTCTCGACCGAAGCTTGTGGGTGGCGTGCCACCCTCTCCCTACAACATATATCTGGCTATAACATTCAAGTTTCTTTGGAATCAACTTTTTATGTGATGTTATAATATATATTCTTTATAATCGTACTTTACTTCAAAAAAAATATCAGAACAGATGAGTGTATTTAGATTTGACGGTATAAGTTAAAATAGTAAGAAAGGTATGTCTAATTCTCCTTATTCTTTATTAATAAAATACCATTGAGCTATTAACATTCCTCCTTTATATTAACAAAATATGGAGGCCTACAAAGCTAAATCTAATTCAAATACTTAAAACTTTCTGTTACCCCTTTTTGTATATCTTCTTGTTTCTACAGGATTCATCAACTTATTTCAGACCGAGGCGCAGTAAATATTGTTGTTCTATGTGTAGATTACATTATTACAGTTTTGTTACACAAAATATGAAGGTACTTGCAACACTTGACATCATAAAGAAAGTATGTATTATAAAAAAATTAAAAAAAAAGCAGTCTAATTCACGAACATCTCATGTTCACGCAAGGTTCAGGGAAGGGCCGCACCCTAAGGGGGGTAATGTAGGCATCCTACCCTAATGCAAATATTAGTGTTTGATTCCACAGCTCGAATCCATGACCTATAGATCACACGATGGTGTGTGTAATTCTCCTTATTCTTTATTGATAAAATACCATTGAGCTATTAACATTCCTCCTTTTACATTAACAAAATATGGAGGCCTACAAAGCTAAATTTAATTCATATACTTATAACTTTCTGTAATATCAAAAACAATTACAATCATGAAATTCATAACCTTCCCATTACATAAAAAGGTTACCCCTTTTTATAAATCTTCTTGTTTCTACGGGATTCATATCGTGAATCCAACTTGTTTGCGACTGAGGCATAGTAGTCATCGTTGTTGTTCTATATCTTAAAGTTTCCTCCATCAGTATTATTACCTTGAGAAATAGATAACCAAAGTAAAGAAACAGTAATAGCAATAAGCCCTGTCCAGATGTATACAATTGTTGGAACTCTTCCTCTTCTTCCCATCAATCCTTTAGCAAATGGATATAAATGAGATAATACCCAAAAACTGAAAAATGCTCCACCAAATAGCCTACTCCATTGTGGTATTACACTGTATACTGTCCTTGCCATTCCAATAACAATTGCAGTTATATTCACCACCAATATTGTCAACGGAAGTATAAATAAACTTGTCCATTTCACTATATGTAAATCAGCATATATGTCTACATCTTCATCACCAGCAGATTTCGATGTCAATGTAAACGATATCTCAACGCCTGCTACAACTTTTAAAAGTCCCTGAATTACAGCAGCAAAGTGAGCACTCGTGCCACCGATGAGCCAAAACTGCTCGTTTCGCCATAGTTCTTCTAGGGCTATACCAGACCATTTGACTTCAAGAAGTGATATGAGAACAAGAGTGACAGTAATGAGTAACAGGTAGGAAAGGAACGGTATGCTTAAGTTTGAAACGATGAATTGTCCGCTGAAGAGGCAAAGTGCTGGTATGAAACAGTAGACAACTAGAAATATTGAGGTGAAAGGGTAGACACCAACATTGAAGTATGCAACGCGTTGTAAGAACTTAAGGCGTGGGCTGGCTAGAGCTGGATTGTTACGAGAGTAGAAAATCTCGACTGAACCAGTTGCCCAACGGAGTACCTGGTGCAAACGATCTGTCAAGTTGATAGGTGCAGTGCCACGAAAAGCATCTCGTTTCGTTATACAGTAGACAGATCGCCATCCACGATTGTGCATTCTGTATCCAGTGACCACATCTTCTGTCACTGATCCATAAATCCATCCTATTCGATCTCCCCATTCTGTTTTGTCCTCAAACCTATGAATAATGAAGACATAAATATGTGGAAAATAGCTAACAAGTTCAGGGCCAATGAAGATGTTACGGGTTCATCGGAACCCAATACTTCGACTTAGGCTCTACATATGTGTTTAAAATCCAGCTAAATAAATACAAAAATAGGGTCATAAACCTAGAAAATTAGACGCGATGTGATAGAATTTTGAATTTGAACCCATAAACCTCAAGTACTGGATCCGCCTCCGAACAAGTTGATACAACAACAACAAATGCAATATAATCCTACATAGTGGGGCTAGAGAGGGTAGCGTGTACGCAGCTTTATCATACCTTGTCGAGATAGAGAGGATGTTTCCAGTAGACTCTCGGCTTAGGGAAATATAAGTTCAGAAAAAAGAAAAATAAAAAAAGCGCAACAATGAGAAGCCATGTAAAAGCAGCATAAATAACAACCAGAAAGTAGGATGACCAAATTGAGAGAAACAATATGTAGTCATAGAATAGCTAACAAGTTGATAAATAATACGAAAATTAAGTAAAATGGTATAAAGATTCTTGTTATTACCAGCAAGAGATGACTGCAATGGCCTCAGCTACAGTTGGTGCATCTAGAGGAGGACGCGGGATGAGCAAGGCACCGGGTGGTCGGCCATTTTTAACAGTAATGTGATCGGCTAGAGGACGTCCTTGAAATTCAGCTACTGCTATTGACTCAACAAACATCGTTGAATTTCCAAATTGCTTTGGCAAGTTCAAGTCAGGATGTCCTGTTAAAGGTTGTGAATCATCATCTAAGTCTGATGGCATTGCAACATTTTTAGCTTGTTTCTTGTTTTTCCCAAGGAAGCCAGTGTACTCATTAGCTCGTGGCGGGTGGAAACCATAGAGCGCATAGCGCCTGAACATACATCCAGTCCCGACATATACAGGACCTTGTAGACCATCTAAAGCTCTCATATTTCCTGTCATTAAATAAGAACAAAGGTCATGAGAAATGAGGAATTTTTACTGCTACACATATCGCGAAAACAATGTTATAGTTAGAGAATTGCACATTTCTTACCATCAAAAAACACAGTGTTATGGTTAGCATATCGATCAGAGGGATCTATTCCTTCAAATCTTTGAGGGAATTGTAGGTAGCAAATACGATCACCACCACGATCCATCATGTAACACATACCCTCTTGAATGGCCATGGAGTTATAGACGTAATGATCACAATCCAAGTTGAGTATAAATGGTCCATTTGAAAGAATCGCAGAAGCTCTCACCAAAGCATTCATCGCTCCTGCCTTCTTATTATGATCATAACCTGGCCGTTTCTCACGAGACACGTACGCAAACATGGGAATTCGGATGTCAATACCGGTGAAATCTAATTGCTTTTCATTGGGACCTCCCATTATTGGATCATTTTCCGGCACCTTGCTCATTATCTACAAGGAGAAGATAAGTACTATAGTCAAACTTATCTATAACAACAATCTTCTATAGCATCACTTCATCATAACGGCCAAGTTTTCTTTTTGCAACCAACTTTTCATGCTATATTATAACATTTGTTCTCTATATCAACATTTCGCTTTAGCAACCAGAAAATGTTCGGAACAAACGAGGCTATTATAGAGAGGTTTGATTGTACGGTCAAATTTCTCTATAACAACACTTTGCTATAACAGCCAGAAAATATTTGGAACAAACGAGCTTGTTATAGAGAGGTTTGATTGTACACTTAGATTTCTATAACAACAATCCTCTATAACAATACTTCATTATAAATGCTACTCCCTCCGTTCCAGTTTATGTGAACCTATTTTCTTTTTGGCCCGTTCCAAAAAGGGTGAACACTTTCTAAATTTGGTAATAATTTAGCTTAAAGTTATAACTCTACCCTTAATGAGAAACTTTTATAACCACACAAATGCTTTGGGCCCCATTTGGACTTGATTAGGATCACAAATTCCAAAACTTTTTATTTTTTCTTAAACTCCATGCCCAGTCAAACAGGTTTACATAAATTGGAACGGAGGGAGTAACTTTTTTTTAAACCAAATTTTCATGTTATGCTATAACATATGTTTTCCATAGCAAACACTTTGCTATAGCAACCAGTAAATGATCGGAACAAACGAGGCTGTTATAGAGAGATTTGACTTTATATATATAAAAAAGATGACATGAAAAACACGGATTTCAATAAACAAGTTTATGATAATAAAGGCAGAGGATATTTAGTGTTACTTGCAAAATTCCAGCATGATCTCCTTTAGAATGATCTGCAATAGGATTAAACCAAGTGCCAGGCCAATGTGTGCCATCAGCCATCCAAGTTGCTTTTTGAGCTTTAACATCTTCCCCTCCATTGTTCTCTTTTGCAAGTTCCTTATCCTTCATTTGTTCTTTTGAGTTATACATTTCGCATCTTTTGCGTATGACTTCTGGTAAACCGTTGATCCTGACCTTGAACTCGTCGTATTCCCTCTTGATCCAGCGTCGATCCTTCACAAAATCAGGACGCTTCTTGTTTTTCGTTGGATCCGTTTTTTGATTGAAGTAACTGTCTGGATTTCTTGGCTCAATGTTATGTTTTCGACAAAATGGCACCCAAACCTTTAGTTAACCAGAAGAAATACAAGCATCATTAGTATTACATTCCATCCAATAAAGCAAAAAATTACTGAAAGTTCGCTATATTTCCTACTGGTATAAGATAATATCTATTTATCGGAAAAAACCTCTCTGCCCTTCCAGGGTAGAGGTAGGGGTAAAGCTGCATAAATCTTACCCTCTCCAGACACCACTTGTGGAAAACTACTGGATTTATTGTTGTTATAAGATAATCTAATATGGCAAAAAAACTCCTAAAAGCATAGGACTTAAAGTAAACGTTAAACAAATAAATTCCCTACTAAAGTAAACGTACTACCATGACTAGCTAAGATTTGATCAAAATTCTAGTATGAATAATTACTAAAAAGAACAGTCTGGCCACAAAGTATCCCGCATTCATAGAGAAAGGGCTGCATCCAAGGGGAGTTATATAGACAGCCTAACCTAATGGAAGCATTTGTAGCTGCTTCTATGGATAGTTATGTTGCTTGGACTCTCCGAAAATATCGCCGGATGCGTATCGAATACTCCAAAAGTAGTGTATTTTTGTAGAATCCGACATGAGTGCGGTAACATTTTGGAGAGTCCCTGCAACATAGATGGCTCGAACCCGTTACCTATTGTCACACGGATACAACTTTACCGTTGTTCCAAGGCCCCCCTTCAATTGAAATAATTACTAAGTAGATATTATTTTAATTTAAGATAGATAAGATGGACAAAAATGTTAACCTGAGCAAAGTTGACAGCCTCAGCCATAGCTTCAAAATTAAGAATAGCACCACCATCATCAGAAATATAAAGAGATACTTTCTCAACAGGATATTCAACAGCAAGAACTGAAAGTATAGTATTAGCAGTAACAAGAGGAGGTTCTTTATCAGGATCAGCCGTAGAAATAAACACATCAACTCCTGGTAAATCTGATCTACCATGAGGATTCGAAGGCGACGGGCTTTCGAATTTCTCTTTAAGGGCAGCTAAATCAGCAGATCTGTTAATAGGGTTAAATTTTGGAAGAATATCAAGAAGCCATGAAAATGCAAACCATAGTTCACATACTATTGACATTCCCCATAGCCACATTGCATCATAATTTGGATTTTGGACTCGCCATGTCAAAAAACAAATTAATGCCACTAGCCGGATAACAATAAGTAATCTGAAATTGGAATAGAAAAAAAAAAAGATCATCTTTCAACCATAAGATGGAACTCATATTAAGAATGAAAATAAAGGGCAGTTCGGTGCACTAAGCTCCCGGTATGCGTGAGGTCCACGGAAAGAGCCGGATCACAAGGGTCTATTGTACACAGCACTAAGCCCCCGTGCAACCTGTCACGAGAAGGGCCAGACTGCAAGAGTCTATTGTACACCGTCTTATCCTGCATTTTTGCAAGAGGCTGTTTCCACGGCTCGTCCCGTGAGCTCCTTGTCACATGCAGCAACTTTACCAGTTATATCGAGGCTCCCCTTCACACATATTACACATCAATTATATATTATAACCGCTGGCTATTTTTAGTTTAAGCGATTGGGTGGGCCGCTATTTAGGTTTATTCTTTGAAAATACTCTCATGCATGTATACATTTTTTGAGGGAAATAATAATTTCTTCGTTCTATGATTATTACCTATGTTGCTCGAACTCTCTAAAAATGTCGATGGGTGCGTGTCGGATCCTCCAAAAATAGTGTATTTTCGAAGGATCCAACACGGGTGCGACAGTTGATTTAGAGAGTCCGCTCAACATAGATTATTACCATGAATCACAATTTATATAAAGTTCTTTTGTTTAACAAATATAAGATTCAAACCTGTAGGGGCTAATAATCTCAGGAGGGACTTTGCTTTTTCTTGTAAGTGGTTTCCATGGTTTGTCCATAAAATCAGACATACTCATTCCAGTATCATGATCATATGATCCTTCATCTTGTTGCCAAAATGCATTTCCAATACCATATTTTCCTTTAGTTTCGAAAAGCCAACGATTGTGATCAAAATCTTGAGTTTGGCTCCTAAGTAACATGGATTTATTATTTGATTTTAGGACAGACATCCTACGATCCAAACCCGATGCATTTCCCCCACGCGCACCACCACCAAAACCACCATCATCATCTTCACCTCCACGACTACCCATTCGCCTTTGGGACTCAGTCCTGAATCTCGACGAGCCATATGGTCCAGGACCATCTGGCTTGTCACCATTTGCATCAGCGCTTGGTTGATTATCCGGGGTTGGTGGCATCATTACTGTATAGTTAATAAAATCATTTTGATTGTCCCCCGGAACGTCCAAATCATCGTCCCAGGATAGGCTCACGACGCGTCCACTGGACGTGCGTCGTGAGAATTTGACCGCCTGAGGTGGTCTGTTCGAGGAATCTATTTTTCTTGGATTCGAAGAAGTGGCCATTGCAAATATGTTGCTTTTTTATTTTTTCTTGTATCCTATGATTCTTGGAAAATTAGTGCCAAGAAGAGGTCTGCATTGACATCTTCATGGCTTTTCATACAATGAATTATGAAAAACATAAAAGAATCGTAAGTAGAATGCACTGTTTTAGTTTTTACCAATGAGATACGGTAAAGTTGGAATAGGGAAAACAGTGCGTTCTTGATATTCCTAAAATTTTGTTTCTTGATTTTCAGTGGTTTCAAAGTTTCTTATCATTTTTTAACTAACATCTCTCCACATTTTACTCTTAGCCTCTTCCTCTCTTATCTACCCCCACCCCCAAAAAAAAAAGAGAAAAAAAAAAAGAAACCCAAATTAATCCCCTCTCTTTTTTCTCAAATAAAAAAGGTTGTAGATTTAGCAACAAAAAAAAAAAAAAAGGAAAGGCTAGGAAAAATACATGCTGAAAAGAATTACTGCTCTTACTTATTATGAAAGACAATTTAGCTCATGATTTCCCGTTGTTAACTAATCACTTTTATTGTTTCTTTTGAATTTGTATGGGTCGGAATCCGACCCATGATAATTAACAAAGTTAATCCCGATTTAAGCTAATTCATGATTAATAAGTTGTATGACCACTCAGAACCAACGGTACTTAACCCTTATATGATTCGACCAATAAGGCCACGGCCTATTCACCGTCACGAAGGCGAACCCACAACGTGGTCACGATCACTAATTGATAGCTCATGAAGCTCACAACTATAAATACCAAGAGAGGGAACCCTAAAGGGAACTTCTTCTTCGCCACTATTCACGAAAGAGAGAATTTTTTTGCTTCTTTCATTTGGACCAATGGATTATTATGGTTTGCTATGATTTTTCCTTGAATTATTTGTACTGTTTCACACGCATAAAGTATATGACTACTTTTGAGCAAATAATTTGGCGCCGACTGTGGGAGTTTCATAGCAAAATCGCGTAGTTTTGCCCTGGACCAAAAGGAAAGAAACGTCAAAAACAAGCCAACTCAAACAAGCCAAAGCGGCATATCGGACAGGGGGAACTCGAAGATCTTGAATCGAGATCTAACTCCCTTGCCTCTCCTCTCTCGGATAGTTCAAGCAAGAAGAAGACGAAGTCCCCCCTAAAGGGGGGATCTCTTTAAGGCATCTCCCGCATCCCTGATACGGGCTCTAGCCGGAAATCGGCATGAAGATATCTCGAATCGAGAGTCGCCTCAAGCCAGCTTTCATACCCCGATTGGGAAGATAACGTTTAAGCTGCTCAAGGTCTCGAATCAAAACCGTGCTTCAGCTCCCAAACACCGACATGGCGAAATCAAGGCTATGCGCCTTCGCCATCAAAATTGATAAAGTTCAACAACATTTGAACTGGGACTTAGGCTATGCGCCTTCGTCATCAAATCAGGGCTACGTGCCTTCGCTAATAAGTTCAACCATGGTTCAACCAAGACTCAGGCTATGCGCCTTCACCTTAAAATTTATCAAAATTCAACTACGATTGAACTAGGACTCAAGCTATGCATCTTCGCCATTAAATCAAGGCTATGTTCCTTCGCCAGCAAATTCAGCTACGGTTGAACCGGGACTCAAGCTACGTGACTTCGCCATTAAATCAAGGCTATGCGGCTTCGCCAGCAAATTCAACTATGGTTGAACCAGAACTCAGGCAACGCGCCTTCACCGTTAAAACAAGGCTATGTTCATTCACCAGTAAGTTCAACTACGGTTGAACCAAGGCAGGCTATGCGCCTTCGCCATCAAAATCGATGAAGTTCAAACTGGGACTCAGGATATGCGCCTTCGCCATCAAATAAAGGTTGCGCATCTTCGCCAATAAGTTCAACTATAGTTGAACCAAGACCCCGGCTATGCGCCTTCGCCATCAAAATTGATAAAGTTCAACAACAGTTGAACTGGAACTCAGGCTATGCGCCTTCACCACCAAATCAAGGCTAGGCGCCTTCGCCAATAAGTTCAACTACGATTGAATCAAAAATTAGGCTATGCGCCTTCACCATCAAATTTATCAAAATTCAACTACGGTTGAACTATGACTCAGGCTATGCATCTTCGCCATTAAATCAAGGCTATGTTCCTTCTCTAGAAAATTCAACTACGGTTGAACCGGGACTCAGGCTACGCGACTTCGCCATTAAATCAAGGTTATGCGGCTTCGCCAGCAAATTCAACTATGGTTGAACCAGAACTCAGGCAACGCGCCTTCTCCGTTAAAACAAGGCTATGTTCCTTCACCAGTAAGTTCAACTACGGTTGAACCAAGACAGACTATGCGCCTTTGCCATTAAAATCGATAAAGTTCAACAACAGTTGAACTGGGACTCAGGCTATGCGCCTTCGCCATCAAATCAAGGCTACACGCCTTCGTCAATAAGTTCAACTACGGTTGAACCAAGGCTCAGGCTATGTGCCTTCGATATCAAAATCGATAAAGTTCAACAACAGTTGAACTGGGACTCAGGGTATGCTCCTTCGCCATTAAATCAAGGCTACGCGTCTTTGCCAATAAGTTCAACTACGGTTGAACCAAGACTCAGTCTATGCGCCTTCTCCATCAAATCAACAAAGTTCAACAACAGTTGAACTGGGACTCAGGCTATGCGCCTTCACCATTAAATCTAACAAGTTCAACCCCGTTCGAACTACAATGATAGACGCCTCCATCCTTAAATCTAACAAGCTCAACCATAGTCGAACTAGGACCCAGGCCAAGCGCCTTCATCATAGAACTCAGCAAACCTTACCCCCGACGAATCGAGGCACAGACTAGGCTCCCTTGCCAATCAAGTAAGTACTCCCAACTAGAACTAAGATTCTAGCCACGTAAATTTTTGCCCCGGTCAAACTACAAGGCCACGCTTTTTATCATCACGGCCGGTAGTTCGACCACGCCCGAACTGGGAATAAGACTATGTGCCGTTATCGCCAAGTAATGGCTCCAACTCGAACACATCGAGTCGAAGAAAAAAGTTGTCAACAATCAAAAATAAACTTGTCTACCAGAGTCAAACTCAAACGCAAATCACCGCTTCAAACGCGTGCGAAGAAAAGTCTAAGGGGGGAGAAGGGAAGGTACAAAAATAAATACGAAGCAAATAACGGAAAAAGAATTTCATTTATCTACAAAGTTAATTACAGGGTCATCCCCGCTTACACCCGCGCAAGGCCGAAATACAAGGAAAAAGAAAAAGAAAAACAAGAAGCACCTAAACACCAAGCGGAGAATAAAACAAAAACAACACAACAAATGCTTTTATTAGGCGCCATCTGCGCCACCACCTGCACCATCATCAATCTCTGGCGTCGCCGCCTCAAAACCACTATCGATACGGGCCTCGCGAGCGTTTTGATGTGCCTCCTCGAAAGTAGCTTCGGTCACAATGCCGGCCTCCCAAAAATTCTTATATACATCACGTTGGGCCTCGGCAAAGACCCAAAGCTCACGAGCCTGGCTGGAAGCGGCGGCTTGGTCCCGTAGCCGCTGATTCTCTCTTTCTAAGGCCGTGACCTGATCTGCCATACCTTGGGCCTCCTGCTCAAGAAGGCCGATCCGCTCCTCGATCCCTATTTCCCTATCGGCCGTCGTAGCCCTCTACGACCCACGCTAAGATTCATGCACACGGATCGCCTCCTCCAACCCTGCGACTCTCGACGAGGCAACACTCGTCTGAAGTTATAGAGCGTAACCTCACTCTCTAAAGCAGCCACTTTCCCGCTCCAGGCTGCAAAAATCTCCGCCTCCTTAGCCTAGCCCCGGCGCTCGCTCTCAGCCGCAACCCTCCTTCCCGACTTGAGTTCCTCGTCCTTTTGACAAAGCTGTTCCTCGAGGGAGCGCATTCTAATAAGTATTTGCTGCAACTGAAGCTCCTCCCTTGCCAGCTCCTCGACCAAGGCCCGGTTATGGGGATCGGCCCTCAAACGCTCATGCAACTCTCGGCACTGATCTCGGTAGTAGTGGTACTTATCCAGCACCTGAAAAAATATCCCCGAGCGGACGTTGGCTCGACGGATGCCCTCCATCTGCGACAAATAAGACTGCAAAGCTAAAACAACGATTAAGATAAAGAATAAACTAAGGTAATAAAAAATGGACCACGTAATAATACTTACCCTCAGGCCCATCACGGCCACTTCATTCATCAGTCTGATATCCGTGACATCCCTCAACGACGAGTTCTCGGCCTCAGAGCATAGCAGCTCAAACAACGGTACCAAGTTATTCCCTTGGAGCAATAAGTTTGACTCCGTGGGAACCTCAATGAAGCAAGATCGCCCCTATATACACATCGTTGAATTGGTGAAGCCCTCTAGGAACATTCGGACGTCATCAGGGTCCAAGTCGGATTCTCACCCATACTCATCTACAACATCCCTTCCAACTTCCGCCGCCGAAGGGGTGCTTGATTCACCAACAATAGCAGCCGCTGAGGAGCTGCCTCCCGTATCAGCGACTGGAACCACCAACTGAACTACCAAAGTGACGATATAATCATAGCCTAAGCCAACCGGGGCAACCCCCACTATCTATTCGCCCTCAAGGGCAAGCGCCGCAGCCGCACTCCTCTCCATATCTGCTAGGGGTTGTCCAAATTAATTACCATGGGTGGGACTGGTGTGAACACGACCCTTTGTCTCACCAATGGCCTCTCCTCCTGCTATTCAGGTGAGGGAGATTCCGCTCTGGGGCGTACAACCCCTGATGGCCCCTCGTCCCAAAATGCGGCCTGTGCTGGAGAAGGAGCCGCAGAAGATTCAACTCATGTCGCCCTCGGTACTGGGCGTGGCACCGCTATTGCAGTAAGTCGAGAAATTGCACCCGGCTGATGGAAAGCCAACTAAGGGGCCCTGACATGGCGTGCGCTCCCTGATCAGGAAAAAACAAAGCTCATAAATAGGGTTGAAACAAAGAGGGACAGAAGAAGAAGTCAACTTTGTACTGTCACAGGCCTACGGCCATGCCTCTCCCCAAAGACGCCCACGTGCGTATCCCCACCGTATGGAGAAGCACAACCTCTACCCACTCATGTATCCCGGCTAGCAGAGCTGGCGGCGATGTTTCAACTACAAAGTTCACACAAATTAACGCTTACGGGCACAAGGTGTAAAGAGGGGCAAAAGAGAGAATTCGACGACTAAAAAATTTACGTGCACGGTTCCAAGCCTCTGGGAACCCAGGTAGGGACGCCACTAAATTATTAGTTCTGATATAAAAGAAGGACTCAAAAGGGCAAATCCCGGCCTCGTCATCCAGTTCTATGGTAAGGCCCCTCGAACCATGAGGACGTGCTTGAATCATGGTACCGCGGACCCTTTGGGGAGCGTAGAGACTAAGCACGTGCTGCAGAGTGACTTCCCTACTGGCCAACTCCGCATACTTGATACGCATCGCCAGCAATTTGTAAAGAGAAGGAGCAAGATGACCCAGGCACACCCCGTAATAGCAGCAAAAATTAACTAGCAGCATGGGGAGCGGAAGCTTAAATCCCAACTTGAAGGGGTAGTCATAGAAGAAGCACTACCCCCTATGGTCAGTGTGTACCCTCTCTTTGCTCCTAGCGAGAATGATGTCGGCATAGCTGGGGATTCCCCACTGTTCCCGTAGTTGGGGCATCCCAACTTCCCCCATTACCGAAGGCTTCATCCACCCAATCCTCTCCACCATCGATGGTGAAGTCAATCATCAGGTAACCGAGTAGAGATAATATCTCATCAACCTACGGAACTTCGTCGATCTCCACCGGTCCCGCACCTCCCATTGCCAGAGAAGGTCCCTCGACTACCGAAAAGTTAACCGGAAAATTCGTCAAAATTTGTTTTTGAGAAGAACTGCCTGCAATTGCTGATCCACTAACAAGCGAAAGAATGTTTGATGGGCGGGATGGGGTTTGTAACAATCGATGAACAAAGATGAAGATGAATTAGCAAGAAGAAAAGTTTCTTCAAAATCTCTCTCAGACCAACAATAGGAATATGAGAAATAAATATCTCCAACCACAAAACGGTTTATTTTTACATAAATGTGAGTAATTATGACAGGCTCCATGAAGTGACTTTTCAGTTACCAACCGGTGCCTCGCCGTAACGGTCATAAAGACCTGTGGACGTCAAGGGGATGTTCCGTACGCCCTAGGAATTTTGGACGTCGCCGAAAGCGCACCAAGCGTGCTCTCACCCTCCTCGGCCGCACAATATACGACCCGTCCACCGTGATCGACGGCTACGCTTCCAAGCAAACATAAGTTGCAAAGCACAATAAAGCATGACCTTAATGTAAAAGGCTAAATGCCTTCGTCAAGGAAGAGAGTCCGACCTTGATCGAACGACAACTAGAAAACACAATAGCAAAACACCGACACTCTACAAGGATAAGGCCTTCTCTAGTGTGTAAATGGCTAAGGCCGTCGACAGTATTAAGGTTAAAGACCATCGCCAAATAGAATTCGGCCTCGACCAAATCAACAGTTAACCTCCCTACCCGAATTTCTCGAACTACAGTCGACGAAGTCCGCTCATCGAGCTCGGCCAAGGCACGACCTCAATAAGCGGAGGGACTAATTATATGGGTCGAAATCCGACCCCACAATAATTAACGAAGTTAATCCCAGTTCAAACTAATTTATGATTAATAAGTTATATGACCACTCAGAACCAACAATACTTAACCCTTATCTGATTTGACCAATAAGGCCACGACCTATTCACCATCACGAAGGCAAACCCACAACGTGGTCACAACCACTTATTGATAGCACATGAAGCTCACGACTATAAATACCAAGAGAGGGAACCCTAAAGGTGGCTTCTTCTTTGCCACTATTCACGAGAGAGAAGAGATACAGTGAGACCCATATTATGAGAAAGGGGAACATCATTTTAAAGCTCTGAACCTCTCCATGGAGAAACAGATCAAATCAATATTATCAATATAAGCTTTTAATGTTCCCTCTCTTAATTCTGAGTATTTATGTTCGCTTCTTTCATTTGGTCCAATCGATTATTACGGTTTGTTATGATTTTTTCTTGAATTATTTGTATTGTTTCATACTCATAAAGTATATGACTACTTTTTAGCAAACAAAATTCATTTGAATTTATTAACTATATCAATTTTGGGATCTAATGTAAATATTAGAATATTCGGATTCCTACTAGTTCTTTCTTAATTCACTCCATCAAGCATAAAAAAAAGGACAATTTAGTGTGCAAAGTATTCTGTGTCCAAGGACTGCCACCCTAAGGGGTGTGATGTAGAGAGTCCATCATAATGCAAGCATTAATGGCTATTTTTACGGCTCCAACTGCTGACCTATAAGTTATACCTAGACATTGATCTTTATCATAATTTAAAGACTTTCCCAAGCGTAATTAAGAAAATTTACTAAGTAGCCTAATATGAATGCGTGATTAACATATGAGATCTTTACACAAATAGTCAGTTATGTTTATTTTTTATATCAATTTACATAATTTATATAATGATTATATACAATTATACATATATATTATATAAATTATTCATATATTATACGTTCACCGGCTATTTTTAATTTAAATGATTAGGTAAGCGGCTATTTGAGTTAATTCTTCTTAATAATACTAATAATAACCACCCAACAATCTTTGATACCTAAAATAGTTGACATGTCGTTTAACTAACTAATCCTGTTAATTCTCTGTCCCCAGTTCAATTCTAGTTAAGGGACGAATTATGTTCATAAAGATCTCTCTTAGTTGCAAAATTAATGAACTCGATCGCAAACAAAACCAAGTCAAGCAAATACTAATGACATAAGGGGTCGTTTGATTGCCGGTTAGAGTTATGCGTGTATTAATTATACAGAAATAAGTTATCAAGTATTAATTATACATGAATTAGTTACGCATGGATTTTTTTTTGAATATTTGATTTGTTGTATTAGAAATTAATATTCATTATAAAAATTCAAACGTTAAATACTTATTTACTGATTTTGTCTCTAATAGATTGAGAAGAGGAAGAGCATAGCAGTGAGGCATCAATATTTCCATACTTGCTCATCAAAGGGTTTGATACAGATCAATCTATCGAAGGAAGCCTATATGTGTAAAGTGATAAGATAAATTTGTATATATCAATTTTTTTTTATACATGTATTAGTTATTCCATCTTCTATCCCCAAAATAATACAAAAATTGGTTCATAACTTATACATGTATTATTTATACAGATTAATGACAACCAAACATGATACTAGTTATGCTAAATTTTGTACGAAATAACTAATGGCTATCAAACATTATATAAGTTATGTTGCCCTAACTTTTTCTCCTAACCGGCTACCAAACGACCTCTAATGGTACATAATCCGTTCAAATTTGTGAAGATTCACAAATAAAGGGATCAGAACTGCACATTTTAATTAATCGAAGATTAGATGTGCTTATCCAAATATCAAAAGGACCAATATTAAAATATATCAATATTTGAGGGATTAAAGTGAAAATATCCCTTAGTATTTATAGTCTGAATATTCTTCCCATAAAAACCACTTGCCAAAGAGAACCTCATTCCGTTAATTTATTCACTCTATAAATTATAACGCCTCCCTTACCTTTAACAATAACATTCTCTATTCTTCGTCTTCTTCATCTGCTGAATTTCAATTATAGCCAAAAAACCTCTTTTAAACCCTAGCAGATCTCTCAAAGAATGGGCGAAAATTGCAAAACAATTCCGAAACTTCCAATCCCAGGCAAACGAAACATCCTAATTACTAGTGCTTTGCCTTATGTCAACAACGTTCCTCACCTTGGCAATATTATTGGATGTAAGTACAACTTTATTTATTTATTTGTTCATAGTTTTATATTTAATTTTTTTTATTTTGGATTTGGAAATATTGATTTTTTGGGTGAAATTTGTAGGTGTATTGAGTGCTGACGTGTTTGCGAGATACTGTAGACTTAGAGGATACAATGCAATATACATGTGTGGTACTGATGAGTATGGGACAGCTACAGAGACTAAAGCTTTGGAGGAAAATTGTACTCCAAAGCAAATTTGTGACAAGTAAGCAAAATTTATTTTGCATTTGCCTTTTTTAGTATGGAATTTAGGTGCCCTATGTGTAATGAGAAGAATTTAAAATGCTTTGTGATATTTTTGACTATTTAATGTTAATAATAAATTAATAAGGTAGATTGGAATAAATTAATAATGTTGGAGCCTTGTTGGACAAAGTTGCCTGGTACCTGATGTTATTGAGGTAGCAGGTATTTTGTGGAATTAGCCGAGGTGCCCGCAAGCTAGCTCGAGCACCATGGTTATAAAAAAAGATTAATAATTTCTAAATGTTAATTTAAGAAGCAGGAAAAGTAAGAAATTGGGATATTTTGGAAGGAAAGTGATTTTCTCCCTCTTGGTGGAAAATGTTTTCCACAAAAATGACTTTTTCTACGAAAATATTTTTTGACATATCAACACATGAAATGGCCTTTTCCCATTCATAGTACTTTTGTTTCAATTGCGGATTTAGTGGGTGAAGTAGGTGTTGGGGAAGGCATAAAGTACTAATGGATGTGAAATTTTGTATGGCTTCTCTTGTTTTACCGGTAAAGATTAGATTTGTATTGCTAACATTGAGTAGTCAACTGTAAGCAAGTATCTTGAACTTAAACAACAACAACTACCCAGTATAGTCCCACAAAGTGGGGTCTGGGGAGGGTAATACGTACACAGGTCTTACCCCTACCGAAAGACAGAGAGGTTGTTTCCAATCGACCCTCAGCTCAGGAAAAGGAAAAGAAAAGAAAAATAAAAGAGCATTAGTAACTCCAGCAGAAATCGCAAAAATAATAGACCATAAATTAAATGGCATGCAATAATATCGACCAATACTACCCTAAGGGGCACAATACAATACATAAGTCATCTATGGAGAACCCTACCAAACCCCACCTAGCCCCTACCAATCCCCCCACCTAGAAGCTCCTATCCTACAACCTTGATACTAGACCTCCAGACTCTCCTATCAAGGGTCATGTCCTCGGAAATCCGTATTCTTGCCATGTCCTGCTTAATCACCTCTTCCCAATACTTCTTAGGCCTCCCTCTGCCTCGACTCGAGTCAGCCACCGCCAACCGCTCCCAACTCCTCACTAGGGCATCGAGACTTCTCCTCCGCACATGCCCGAACCACCTGAGCCTCACTTCCCACATCTTCTCATCCACTGGGGCCACCCCATCTTATTCCGAATACCTTTATTCTTAATCTAATCTAACCTGGTGAGCCCGCACATCCATCTGAGGATCCTCATCTCCGCAACCTTCATTCTCTGAACATGGGAGTTCTTCACCGGCCAGCACTTCGCCCCATGCAACATGGCAGGTCTAACCAAAGCCCTATAAAACTTCCCCTTGAGTTTCTGTGGCACTCTCTTGTCACAGAAGACTCCTGATGCTAGTCTCCATTTCGTCCATCCCACCTCTATAAGGTGTGTGATATCCTCGTCGATCTCTCCGTCCCCCTGACCAAAGATATTTGAACTTGTCCCTCTTGGAGATGACCTGAGATCCAAGCTAATACCCATTACTAATTGAAACCTGTAAGTTAAAGATTAGGTTTTTATTGGTAGCAATTCGTCGATTGTTGCAAATTAGCTCTACTATGTGCTTCTATTGTGTGAGGGAAAGCATTGGAGCAATGGTAGAGTTGCTCCTTTAGTGACCTAGAAACTCAAGATATTTGGATCTCACGGTTTTGTTCCCTTGGGCTCTAACCCAAAAGACACCTCAACAGTTGAATCCTTAACTCGTTCTCATATAACCCCTAACTTTCTCCCCCAATTCCGACGTGTGATTTTCCTAAGGCAAGTTTCACAGCGAACACCCAGCAGCGCGTGGGCTGCTACATTTACTTTTACAGAGATGAGCTTCTTGTCAAGCATATTACTTATACCTAGAAAACTTAGACCAACAAATGGCTCTTCTATTAAAAATATCGTGTTCTTCATCTAAGAGATATGTTGAACATGGTGTCGTCTTTGTGAAGTTAAATACACTGAAGGTAACACATTAATAGTTGGCTAAGTTTTGCCTTCCCCGTTCATATATTATGTTTGGACCAACTGATCACGGAAATTAATTTTAAGTCTCGTTAGGTTTTTAAGCATCCAAGTTATCTATTTTTTGATGTTTATTGAAGTGTTAGATTTACAGAGTGAAGATACTATAGTCCAATTGAAGTCCAGACAACAGCAAATGATATACAAGTATGAAATTTTTAGGTTTATATAACGATAAATAGCAGTTAAATGAATTTCTGTAGACTTTTTCACATGATTATTTCAAGAGCTCCAGAAGAGGTGGGCTAGCATTATGGCTAAGACACCTTCAGGAAAGGGGTTGAAGAATAAAACTTGGCATTGATATACTTGGCTTTCCTTTTGAATATTAAAAGTGTGCTTTCTTTGGAGTCCTTGTAAATTCATCTTTTTATTTTATTCGGTTGAGAGAGATGTAACTTTTAATCAAAGGGAGTCAACATGAACACTACTCCATTTCACAATGTCTTTCTCCTCTTATTGGCTTGCAGATATCATGCTATTCATAAAGAAGTTTATAAATGGTTTGATATAAGCTTTGATGAATTTGGACGCACATCAACGCCACAGCAGACAGAAGTTTGTCAAGCAATTTTCAAGAAGCTCTTCGAGAGTAATTGGCTTTCTGAGAATACAATGCAACAGGTATCAGATTGTAGTACAAATTATTTCCCTGGAAATTAGCTTGTGCAACTGTTGTGTGCTTCTATTGCTACACGTTTAGCATTAGCTTTGTTGGCTTCCTACCGTACACGTGAACATACTAGAATTTAGTCCACTCTGACATAAGAAGCGATAAGAAATGTCGTTGAATGCAAGCAAATTCACCAAAAAAATATGAATGATTTCAAGTCATCAAGCTTTAAATACTTCTTTAATTGACGGACCACAGCTGTAGCGTAGTTCTCATTTCCCCAGCTGAAGTTCATTTTCTTATGCAGCTTTACTGTGACAATTGCAAAAAGTTCTTAGCCGATAGACTTGTAGAGGGCAACTGTCCAACACCAGGTTGCAACTATGATTCTGCACGAGGAGATCAATGTGAAAAGTGTGGGAAACTTTTAAATCCCACAGAACTAATGGAGCCAAAATGCAAGGTTCGCACTTCGTCTCATATTCTGTTAGATGCATATTCATTACTAGGTTTAATTTTATATGCTTTCATCTTAGCAGGTGCATATTCTTTACTAGATTTTATGATATATACTCTCATCTTAGTTAAACACATATCAGTTTCTTGAAAACGAGCGCAAATTCCTTCAGCAAGATACTTGATCTTTTGTTTGAGCTGAATCACATAATTTGCAAACGATTAATTCTTGCAAATGGAATTGATGTATGAAGGATTGGAAGCACAAAAGTTCCTCATAATCTTATTCATATATTGGACTAAGAGTACAAGGATGTTTAAAAAGTTTTATGGATTCATATTTGACTAAAAATATGGATGTGGTAAAATATTTTACTAACGGCTTAAGTCTTTGCTTGGTTACTCAACAGGTTTGTCGCAACACCCCATGTATCCGAGATACAGACCATTTGTTTCTCGAGCTCCCTTTGCTGAAGGATAGATTAGAAGCATATGTCAACAACATGTCAGTGGCTGGGGGTTGGAGTCAGAATGCTATCTACACAACACATGCATGGCTTAGAGAAGGACTTAAACCAAGGTGTATAACTAGAGATTTGAAGTGGGGGGTTCCAGTACCACATGAAAAATACAAGGATAAGGTTGGTTGATTGAAAACGATTGACTGTAACTCATAACTTTGTGATTGTTAGTCCACATCCGGCTATAAATTCTATTCTGTTGATTTTATTTGTAGTTCACGAAAATTGTTTTCTAAGATCTTAGCTTCACGAAATTATTCATTGATTGGTAATTAGGTTTTCTATGTGTGGTTTGATGCTCCTATTGGATATGTTTCAATTACCTCATGCTACACAACCGAGTGGGAGAAGTGGTGGAAGAATCCAGATGATGTGGAACTGTATCAGTTTATGGGCAAGGACAATGTGCCTTTTCACACTGTAAGTTTTAAAAATCTTTGAAATTCTTTGCTGGTAGGCTACTAATTTTGTGAAGTTACGGGGTTTGTAATGTATTTTGTATGTCCAGGTACTATTCCCATCTACACTTCTTGGAACTGGTGAAAACTGGACGCTTATGAAAACTATCAGCGTAACAGAATATTTGAACTATGAAGCAGGTTAATTAGACATTAGTTGAGCGTTGCAATATATAATTGGTGCTTGAACTTTAGTTTGGAGATATTAGTTAATATTACATTATTCCATGTTTTCTGACTTGAAAATTTTTCCCTTCTCTTTTTTGGTTGTCCTAATCAGGCAAATTCTCTAAAAGCAAGGGTATAGGAGTATTTGGTAATGATGCAAAAGATACAAATATTCCTGTAGAAGTATGGAGATATTACTTGCTGACAAACAGGCCAGAGGTGGGCCCATGGTGCTTTGACAATGTTTTTTGATGTTCAATATTTCCCAGTTTTGTAATGCCATTTCTATCACTAAATATTTTTGGTTATTCTAGGTCTCAGACACTTTATTTACATGGGCAGACCTACAAGCAAAGTTAAACAGTGAGTTGCTAAGCAACTTGGGCAATTTTGTCAATAGAGTCTTGAGCTTCATCGCAAAAGATTCAGGTATTTCAGGAGCTGTTCTTTTAGATATTTACATAGTTGTTCCCTGTTGATGGATTTTCTTGTTGTCAAAGGTGCTTCTCTGATGGTATTATGTGTTTCACAAAAGTTTTGGCAGCTTATTTTGTTTATGTTTTTGCTACAATCCCTCCAGTTTATGTATTAAAAAATGGCGTGGTTTACTACATTGTTCATGTTTTTTCTGCTGTTAGTATCCCGTTTTGATTGCTGCAAATCTCTGTTTATGTTTCTTACAAATGAAAAAAAAGGTCTCTTAATAGGCCTCACTGAATTGTGATACTACTAGAAGCAGAAAACATTAATGGAAAAGGGAATAAGATTAGAAAGCAGAAAAAAAGATGAAGGAAGAAAATTCTTGCTAGAGGAAAAGATGTTGGGTAACTTAATTGGGTGAAAGTAGTACATTTTGCTTCCTTCATATTTACCATGGGAAAAGTCTTATCCCCTTTTCCCCCATATCTATCAGATCTTTATTGACAATGCCCTCATACAGCTTCAGGTTATGGTTCCATTATTCCCGATGTTGAAGGAGCGGAATCACATCCCTTGACAAAGGCATTGGGTGAAAAAGTTGGAAATTATGTGGAGCAGTATATAGAAGCCATGGAGAAGGTGACTCCTCTGCCACGGGTTCTCTCAGTTTTAGTGAACTAGAAGTCATGTGATCTTATTTTATAAGTAAAGAAAAATAAAAAAAAGAAAGAAAGAAAGAAAATGAAGCCACAATAATAAAGTGACTCGTCTGCCGCGGGTGACGCGTTTTCTTGCATTTGATTCTATCTTGATTGGTGCTCTTATTTCCTATGTTTGATAACCTGTATCTGTTGCAATTCGTCTAGGTTAAATTAAAGCAAGGCTTGAAGGTTGCTATGTCTATTTCTGGTGAAGGAAATGGTTATCTGCAGGTAATCCTGTCAAATACTTTCCAGCTATCTGGTTTTTTTTTTTATCGATTACTGCTATGTGATGTGACTTTCTCATTTTAGATTAACTACCTGAATTATCGAGCAAAAAAAAAAGTCTGAAATTTGAACTTTTCATGTGAGGCATTGTATTCTTATGGTTTCTGATCTCAAATTGTTGAGGCTCATCACATTGTATTTCTTTCTGTAGGAAAGCCAGTTTTGGAAACTTTACAAGGAAGATAGGCGTTCGTGTTCCATAGTGATGAGAACTGCTTGTGGTCTAGTCTATCTTCTGGCATGTCTTTTAGAGCCATTTATGCCATCTTTTTCACGTGAGGTAGTGTTTCTGTTGCCATCATTGCAAACTTGAACTTTGTGTTGATGCTATCTGTCTGTGCCTTAGGTGTTTGATGCTTTTCCCTCTTGATTCACAGGTGCTTAAGCAGCTCAACTTGCCTCCTGAAATGCAACTTTCACTGGCTGATGAAAAAGGTGACGTTGCCAATAGCAAAAGACCATGGAACATTATACCTGCAGGTCACAAAATTGGAACGCCAGCACCATTGTTCAAGGAGCTGGTAATGCATTTCGGTCTTTTTTTACTGCATATTTATTCATTCTTTCATTTTTTGGCTGGTTTATAATTGTTGTTGGTGATAATATACAGAAAGATGAAGAAGTTGAATTCTACAGAGAGAAGTTTGCAGGAAGTCAGGCAGATAGGGCAGATAGGGCTCTGAAGGCAGAAACTGATGCCAAAAAGATGGCTGAACAACTGAACAAAACAAAAATATCAGGTTGGAATTTGTTCTTTTTCCATATTTTTTTTACTTGCTGTGATGAGTTTATTTATTTCTATGACAGGGGTATGAAGAGTTTAAGGAGCCTTGTAGTTTCTTTAGGCGTAAATTTGTTAGCACTTGCTTTGATCCTCCTTGAGGCACTCGATTGTGCCTATTGACCACCTCTCTTTTGTTCCTCTTGTTTTCTTAATACCAGACCTCTAACTCCTCAGTGTCTCTGAAGATTTCTGGTTGATTCCAAAGACTTAAGCTTTCAAGAATACATACAGATACCTTTTGCTCTCGAAAGAGACAAATAAATCATCTATGCTTATGCATCTGCCTTGGGATCCTGTCAGATTCCCATCCAAGTTCTACCTCAAGTCCGCCATGGTTGATGGCTGCTGTTTAGTTCTATTCTTGCATGAGAATCATATGGATTATGGCTTACTTTGATTTTTCTATTTTGTGTATCAGATGGTAATAAGAAGGAACGTGCAAAAAAATCTTCTGAAACCAAATCTAAGGCCCCAGCCACTGTCGAAGGAGAAATTTCCATTAGTAGACTTGACATTCGCGTTGGTCTCTTAACGAAGGCACAAAAACATCCTAATGCTGATTCATTGTATGTGGAAGAGATTGATGTTGGTGAAGCTATGCCCAGAACTGTTGTTAGTGGCCTTGTAAACTATATTCCACTTGAGGAGATGCAGGTTTGGCTTCTCCACCTTTTGCAAGTATCAAATATAAAATGAGCTGGTGAATTTATTCTCAGTGACGTTTCCTTTTCAGAATCGGAAGGTCTGCGTTCTATGCAACCTAAAACCAGTTAGCATGAGGGGGATAAAGTCCCAGGCAATGGTTCTTGCTGCTTCTGATAGCGATCACACTAAGGTAAACAGTGATCTGTGCTTATCTCCCTGTCCATGTTATCTGGGGACAATTGCTATGTACCTTTAATATGTTTTGTGCTTTTGTTTAAATACATTTTACTTCCTTAATACTGAAATAGAAATATGACAAGTTACTAAGTGTATGGAGATCAATGAATTACTCCATAAAAGAAATTAATTTATGGAGGCATGCATTCTTTAAAATGGAGCATCTTGACTGGCTGACACACAAGACTGTTCAAATGGAAAACTCGAGTTAAGCAAGCAAAAGCAAAACTTGGAAAGGAATTCAACCGAATGCTGGAAGGGAGAAAGGAAAAAAAAGCTAAGGGCGTCTACTTTCTTTCTTTGTTTTATTTCATTAGGTAGAAACATCGAAAAGTGTTCCCTTGCAACAACTGGTATATACATAGCAAATATATTTGTGACAAGAGGGGTTACTCTGATGGTAAGCAACCCCCACTTTCAACAGAGAGGTTGTGAGTTCGAGTCTCCCCGAGAGCAAGGTGGGAAGTTTTTGGGGGGGAAGGATGCCGGGGGACTATTTGGAAACAACCTCTCTACCCAAGGGTAGGGGTGAGGTATGCGTACACACTACCCTCCCCAGACCCCACTAAGTGGGATTATACTGGGTTGTTGTTGTTGTTGTTGTATTCCTCAATAGTATTGAGGAACAAGTTTTATGCGACTGACATCTACTTGTACTTATCCACTCGCCCATATTATATGTTTCATCTGATTTTATTAGCATGGAAAAACTGATCATTTATACTGATTTTGATGCAACATCAGGTTGAATTAGTTGAGCCGCCTAAAGATGCTGCAATTGGGGAACGAGTCACATTCCCTGGATTTGATGGCGAGCCTGATGATGTCTTGAACAATAAGAAAAAGATTTGGGAAACTGTTCAGTTGGATCTGCATACAAACAAGGAGTTGGTTGCCTGCTATAAAGATTTGCCTTTCACTACATCATCTGGTATTTGCAAAGTTGCATCCATTTCTGAAGGATCAATTAGGTAGACTGATTCTTTGGTTCATTTATTAGGAAAAAGGAATGTAATACCTTTGCTCTTAAAGTGTTTTCTTGTTTAGTGCTCTGATAGTAAACTCACTAACTGTTGTCAATTGTTGGTAATATGACCATAAATTGCTAAAGTTTTGAATCAATTAATAATGGGACGTCGAGACGTCCTTCCCTCAAACAGCACCAGCTAGAAGTACAATTTTCATATCTGAAATTTTAATTATTTGATTCACTTTTGGAACAAGAGTCTTTTTGTTATGTACGACAACAACAACAACTACCCAGTTATCCCACCAGGTGGGGTATGGGGAGGGTAATATGTAGACGAGCCTTACCCCTGCCCGTAAGGGCAGAGAGGCTGTTTCCAATATGTACAACGACGACAATTTAGTAGAATTTCACTAGTGGGTCTGGGGAGAGTAGAGTATATGCAGACCTTATCTCTGTTCCGGAGGAGTAGAGGTTGTTTCCGGGAAGCCCTTAGCTCAGAGACAATAGATCTGTAACAACAACAGAAACTAGAAGAATAATATTAACACCGTAAGAGACAACAAATAAATGGTATGTCAATAATAATGATAATAATAAAAAAATGGCTAAGACAAAATACAATCAAACTGGCTGGTACAACGAGGAACGCTCGACCATCTTTTAATCTACAACCCTAATGCTCGGCCTCCACATTTTCCTATTAAGGGTCATGTCTTTGGAAAGATCTTTCTATTATATATTGAAGAAATTTGAAACTTGTTATAAATAGAACTCTATTTAAGGTGAATGTCTATATTTAGAGAGATTCTAGGGTTTACTACTTGGTGGCTAAGTCACCACCTCCCTATAAATATAGGGCTTCTATCCATTGTAAACCATCCCAAGTATCAATAAGAATACTCTCTCCTTATTCTCTCTATATTGTTCTTGTCTTTTATATTATTTCATAACACGTTATCAGCACGAGTCTCTAACCAATTGAAATTTTTGATTGCCTTAACTTTTGTTTGTGTAGGGTTTCACATGAGGTTCTGCCGCAACCAAATCCCAAAATTTTCTATACGGAAACTAGAAGAAAAACGTTGAAAAGAAAACAGAAGGAACGAAAGAAGAAAAACATTGAAAACAAAGAAGAGACGGAAACAAAGGGGGAAAAACGTTGAGAAAACAAGAAGAGAAAACATTGAAAATATAATTGGTATACCTTAAAGGTAATTAATTTACTTTTCCCTTTCAAATTCTTGAAATTCTACGATTTGATTTTATATACAAACAAAGACAACAAAGTTTGATTATAACTCTAATGGAGTTTGTAAGAAATTATAACCACGTGAAGTGGTAAAATCTCTATGTCCTGCCATGATTAAATTCATGTATAATTGTGGGCAAAGAATTGAAAATCCGTCCCATTGAATTTGCTCCATTCCCTTTAGAGAATGTGGAAGCAGTATATGATAAGTCTGAAAGAAGACAAAATTATTACCATGAAGGTATCAATGAATGTGGACGTGGCAAAGAATTCCGTCCAATTGAATTTGCTCCATTCCCTTTAAAGAATGTGGTAGCAGTATGTGATAAGTTTGAAAGAAGACAAAATTATTACCGTAAAGGTATCAATGGATGTGGACGTGGCAATAGACGAAATTATAATCGTCATTATTGTGATAATGAGAATAATAAAGATTCTCAAAATAATCTTTCACTTTATGAAAGTAATATTTGACATGAGATTGTGTAAAGCACATGATTATGATCCACTCCCTGAAGTGAATGTGATAATTGTAATAGAGCCCGTAAGTATGAACATGCTCTTGATATAATTTTGTTTTATGTCTGACATTATGAAAAGAAAGTTCGTTGCCCTTGAAATTTCGGGCAAGAACTATATGACATGGGTGTTGAATGCTGGAATCCATTTGGATGCAATGGGTCCCGGAGACGCCATTAAAGACAGAAATAATGCATCCACCCAAGACTATGCTAAGGCCTCGTTTTTCTTGCGCCATCACCTTAATGAAGTTTGAAACTGTGCCAATGGCCTTGATTCTCTTGCACCATCACCTTGATGAAAGGAGATAGAGTTGTTTGATTTTATTTCACTTATTTGTAATAGTTAGTGAATAAACTAATAGTCATTAGTATCAGCTCGTATTAGTTAGTTTATGATATAATGTTAGTATTAGTTCTTTAGAATGTTTCAATATGCTCAGATTTCAATAATATTTTTATTTTTCAGTAGAGGTAATCGACTAACCTAACAGTTAGTCGATTATCTAATATTTCGCATTAAAACTGCAAAACAATCGATTGTCAATGTTCAACAATCGATTGTCAATGTTCAACAATCGATTGTCTATGTTTAACAATCGATTGTCGTAAGACAGTGTGATCTAAAGTTTTTCAAAATAGTCAACAATCGATTGTCTATGCTTAACAATCGATTGTCGTAAGACAGTGTGATCTGAAGTTTTTCAAAATAGTCAACAATCGATTGTCTATGCTTAACAATCGATTGTCGTAAGACAGATCTGAAGTTTTTCAAAATAGTCAACAATCGATTGTCTATGTTTAACAATCGATTGTCTTAAGACTGATCTGAAGTTTTTCAAAATAGCAAATAATCGATTGTGTGTTTAACAATCGATTGTCAATGTTCAACAATCGATTGTGTGTGTTTAACAATCGATTGTTTTAAGAAAATGCTTAAACTGAAATTTTCAAACTGCAAAGTAATCGATTATGGAAAACATATAATCGACTATCTGATTTAGTTAGTCGAATAACCTCAGCAGATTTCGAAAGTATTGTTTAAGTATGAAACAAACGGACTGAATTTGTTTATTCTCATGTTCGTATATTTTTTTTTGTATGGAAAACTATGGGAATTAAATTGATTGAAGGCTCCTGAAGAGCAACTATAACTCTGCCTAAAGGAACGATATTTTAGAGAATGCAATGTTCTCCTCCAAGTCTAAGAAGAACTTGTTGAGTTTTAATGATATCAGTCAAAATGTTCTCCTCCAAGTCTAAAAGGAACTTGTTGAGTTTTAAAGATATCATTCAAAATGGATATCAGATTGAGACAATACATGAGTATAATCTTGAAAACCTCATTTACTCATGAAAACGATGCTGCCCACTTCGATTTGGGGTCACACCATTTTACATGCAACAATGCTAGTTCGTCGGCTTCCCACTTCAGCTTAGGGTCCATTTTGCATACAGCAATGCTAGTTCGTCTCTGACTGACCAATTGACACAAATATTCCCCGTTGCAATTGGTTTTGGGTCATGAACCTAATATATCCCATTTAAGAATCTTTGGATGCGCAGTATATGTGCCTATAGCACCGCCATCCCGCACCAAAATGGGTCCGCAAAGAAGGTTATGAATATATGTTGAGTTTGAATCGCCCTCCATTAATTCGCTACCTCGAAACATTGACAGGAGATTTGCACGATTTGCAGACTGTCAATTTGATGAGACACTTTTCCCAAAATTAGGGGGAGAAGTTGGTGAAACCAAACGGAAAATTTTGTGAAAAAATACATCACTATCTCATCTTGATCCACATACCTCTATTTGTGAAAGAGAGATACAAAAGATTATCCATTTGCAAAGAATAGCAAATCAAATGCCTGACGCATTTACGGACTTGAAAAGGATAACGAAATCCCACATCCCCGCGGAAAATGTCCCAATCCGTATTGATGTCCCTGTTGGACAATCATCTAGTGTCATATCCAATGAGTCAAATGCACGCCTGAAGCGTGGCAGACCATTAGGTTCCAAAGATCGAAATCCTAGAAAGAGGAAAGCAAATGATCAAAATGACACTACGAAAGAATCTCATGAGGAAATTCATGATTTAACGAATTCTGAGATTCCTGAAGAATCCATTGAGCCCGAGGCTCTGGAAAATACGGAACTATCCATAAATCCAATCAATATTGAGGAAAATATTAATCGAGTGGATATAGTGGTGGATAATGTCTTTGCTTATAATGTCGCATCTAGCATTATGCAAGAATGTGAGGATCTCGAACCTCAATCTGTTGAAGAATGTCGAAAAAGACATGATTGGCCAAAGTGGCAAGAAGCAATTCAATCAGAATTGAATTCGCTGGCAAAACGTGAAGTTTTTGGCCCTATAGTTGAAACACCTAATGGTGTTAAGCCTGTTGGCTATATATATGGCATGAATGATCGTTGGTCACGTACCTATTGTACGCCAAAGTATTTTGGAAATATGACTATTAAAGGACAACGATAATGCAAGAAACATATCTTGCATATAAGTTTGACATGACCATAATGGTATTTCTCTTTAAGAAAGATATTCACCACATGGATGTTGATGAATCTGTGGTAGTACAAAATTAATTGAGAGCTCTAGAAGAGCCAATTATTACTATGTTGGAGAAACACAATTGAGTATTGTGCTGTAGTAAGTCTCAAAGAAACTTATTTAGTTTCCAAAGTACACGCGAAAGCGATTGATTATATTGAGACTATAAATGAAGGAAGGATTTGATATCTCCTATTACTACAACTTGTAGCGGGGTAATTTGTATATGAAAAGCTACCCGCTTTGTTCTCCAGTTTGTACTACACAAACAAAAGAATGCCACAATAAAGTGGATATCTATTGGTATAAAAACCCATGTCATAATAAACCTGAAGTTTATTGATAAGTGCACATGTCATGGTGTAAATTTGAAGTTTACCAATATTGATAATTTATTCAGTTGGCATTCGTGTTAGCCATCTCATTTTAAGTATGATGTGCAAATTCACATAGGTGAATATTAAAGAACTAGAAAGTTCTTTATGAATTCTCTTGTATCACTTGTTCTCATTAATGAACTGACCAACTAAAGAGTTCGGGTTGAAGCCCATAAATTCTGGAAATATCAAAGGTGAATATGGGCCCATTCACCTGCCATGTATACCACATATGATGCATCTATGAAATGGTTACATGCGCAATTGTTATTAACCCGCAGCCTGGCCGGTGCTTGCGAGGTAAATTGCTCAGTAATCTAACTTCGAGCATAATTTCCAGATTTTCTACTCAAGATAGTTCATCTTGATAAGTTGGTTTATATCAAAGTTGGTTTAGCAAGATAATTATTGAGTGCCTCCACTTAATAGCTAAACTGTTTCTTATGAGAACAAAGTTATATATATCAGTTTGATATACGTTGTATACGAGAGTATATTCTCCCCTCACAAGTAGTTCAGGGTCAGGAACCAAATAATTTTATCTTATTATTAATGTGCTGTGTATATTGACATGATAATGCACAAAGATGATTTCCCAAAGTTGAGGAAACAAGTTAGCTTTTCTAACATGAGGGGGAGACATGATAAACACTTGAGAAAAGGTTACATTGGATGAATTATCATTTGTATATGTAAATCCCCGAATATCATGAACCTGAAGTTCATAAAATGGATAATTCAATTGCAACATATTGCAAAGCATGCTATACGCATTTGCTGACCCAAAGAAAGTAACTATATTCTCACTACAAATACTCATATTAAGTCCCAGAAAGACAAAGTCTTTGATACGCTTAAAGCGTATAGACAAATACTTGATTCCATATGAAAGACATGTAGATTTGGACATATAGTTCAAATACTTGAAAGCATAAAGTCAAAGGTATGTATAATCAGTTTTCGATGTCTTATTTGTTTAGCATGACATGAAAACTTGATATGCATCTAAAGTCTATTATGTGATTTATATGACTTAACTTGAAAGATTTAAGTTGCTTGAAGCATACACAATTCTTGGTCCTGAAGTACCACATCCTAAGTACAATTTGTGTACATATGTATCTTGCTATAACTATAAGCATGATGGCATTGAGAATACATCTATGAAGATATTGAAGAGTCATTCCACGACATTATACGAAGATGTTCATATCTATCAAGAATGATGATTTCAAGATGGTGCACAAGATTGGAATGCAAATGCTCAAGGATATAAATTGATGTTCTTATCAGGGGGAGTTAATGCGCGTTGCACTCTTTTTCCCTTACAAGGTTTTGTCCCACTGGGTTTTCCTTGCAAGGTTTTTAACGAGGCAACCAATAGGCGCATATTCAAACATGTGTACTCTTTTTCCTTCTCTTTAATTTTTCCCATTGGGTTTTGGTTTTAAGGTTTTAACGAGGCACATTGTTGAATAGACATTCAAGGGGGAGTGTTATAAATAGAACTCTATTTAAGGTGAATGTCTATATTTAGAGAGATTCTAGGGTTTACTACTTGGTGGCTAAGTCACCACCTCCCTATAAATATAGGGCTTCTATTCCATTGTAAACCATCCCAAGTATCAATAAGAATACTCCTCTCCTTATTCTCTATATATTGTTCTTGTCTTTTATATTATTTCATAACAAAACTATTCTTTTTTTTGAAGAAATATGAAACTATTCTTTTTTTTGTTGCCTATTAGTCCTGGACTATTTGAAGGAACTTCTTTTGGGTTAAAAAGGCTAATTAAGGAACTACAACTGTTGCTCTTCAGACGACGGTGAGAAATGTAGTGGCGATGAAGAGATAATATTAGTAGTGTCTCCAATGCCAAAAGGAGGTAGCTACGCTAAGATGGGATCTGGAAGCAGGCTCAATGCAACAACTCCAGATTTTATCCCTAGCTCAAGGCAGCAACATGGGGAAATAACCACAACTAAAACGAGGCTGATAGGAGAGGCAGTAGCAACGAATTCTGGGCAGCAGCAGCAGTTCACTTCATCTGTTTCTACTGCTGAACTTGAGCAGCAGCAGGTGAATGAAAATGCACTCACAACTGCTCTAATAAGTGTACCAACAATCTCTTTGGATGACAGAATGTTACTTGATGCGTTGGTAAGTCCCACACCTTTCAAAAATTTAAGTGCACCTAATGTTGCTAGCATTGGAAGAATGGCCAACACAAATAACAAAAATCAAAGAAACGCAGTCTTGGTCACTAAAGAGGATAACACTTTGGTATCACAAGATTTTCCTCAAGAAATTCCAAAACCTATAAATTTAGGCAGAGACGTTTATGAAGAAGGCGAGGAAGATATTACTCTAAATCAACTCCGGGCAGCGGCAACGAGGAAAGACGATTTGTCGCCATTGCATAGCGGAAAAAATAGGAAATCTAGAACAAGGGATAGAAGCTGGGATGACAGGCAACACAGCTACGATGGAAAAGCAACACAAGATGCTGCCCTTAGGAAACCACCAATGATAAATGCAAAGCAAAAAGCGAGTGTACCTACCACTTCCGCAAGGTCAAATAAATCCAAAAAGAAATGATAAAGTTTGAAAATTATTTGAAGGAAGCGGAAGAAGAAGCAAAAGAGCTATAAATTGGAGAATGCACAACTTTCAACAAAGAAGACAAAGACTCAATTTGTTACATTGTATTATTTTACCATTTTTTAAGTATTATTATCTGTAATATCATCACGGAATATGCTATAAACTCTGTGATGATCACTGAACATTTAGTCTTAGCAAGTTCTTTCTTTTTGCATGCTTGCTAGTGAGGTTATTTTATGCCTCGATAGGATTAGTACAATAAGGGTAGCCCGATTGCGTTATATGGGTAACAATACCGGTGCTATTGTACCCCTTATTTGTACTTTTTCTATTTGTTGTATTTTCTTTTTCTTTTCTGTTATTAATATAAAAACCAACCCTAAGCATTTGCATAGTGGATTCAAAAAAAAGAAACTCTTGAGTAAGAAACTTATTGGTAAGTAACCTACATTATATCATTCTTAATGACGACAACAACAACCAACCCCAAACAAGTTTGGGTAGGATATGAGTCATGAACCGGGAAGTTTTACGCTAGCTGTCAACCTAATATAATTCTCCTACTTTATTCGGGCTTGGGATCGGCGATGTGAGCAAGCTCACCAGAATATCATTCTTAATGACAATTTTTTCTTTTTTGAGATGGAACTATATGACAAAAATCATAATCTAATTCTGAACAGCATATACTAGTATTTGAAACTTGGCAATGTATACGGCACTGTTTTGAATTCTAAAGTTAAAGCCTTGTAAAAAAAAAAAACAGGGAGGATAGCCTACAAGCTACTCCAACAGTAGAAGTTTCCCTTATGTCAAATGATTCAAAAATTTGTATTTATAAAACAAATTACTCGTCTTAACACTATTTGAACAATATAATTTTTCAACGAAGATAATTCAATTGAACCTTTTTTTTTTTACCATATAACTTCATCTGGTGCAAAAAGAAGAGCTAAGCTAAGATCTCCTCATTTAGGTCGAAACTCAATGCCCTGAACATTGATGCCACACTTACAATGAAGGCATTCCATTTACTCATAATTATATTCTGCGTCGAAAGTTATGGGTTCATATGAACCTGGCGCCACTACTCTACATTTGCCCCTGCTAGTAACTCCCTTGCCAAATTCGAGCCCTGAATACTTCCGCTCTAACTTGTAAACTAAATATGCACCATATTAGGTCTTTGGTGACAGTATTTGAGTTTGTACAATACATCTGATGTCAAGCCAACAGACTGCATGAATTGGATCTTAACATTGGAGTTCTCCACTTTAGCAAAGGTTCCATTGGACATTTCCTTTTTATTTTTCTATCTCCTTAGTCTTTCCAATGTTTCTTGATTTTTTATATTGAGAATGAAAAGAAAAAAAAGAAGAGAACTAGCATATAGTTAAAGGGGAGGATAAAAAAGAAGCCAACAATGGAGTAAATTGTGCATATACTTTCATTTATCGTTGAAAAATTATTTGTTTGTACAAACAAAACTTGGGATTAAGGAAAAACAAAAGTACATACGTAATAATACAAAATGTTACAAGAAACAATTTTCAAGTTGTGATCTATATATATAGTAGTTTTGACTTTGGTATTCTCTTCTTTCTAAGTATTAGTAGGTGAACTCTCTTATCTTATCTGGAAGTTGAGTGCCTTAATGGCCAATGCAAATATGACGGCGAACATAACAGGCAATGCAACGATCACAGCTGCGACTACTCCAAGAAAATCATGCTCAAATCCGAAGTAACGACTCAAGAATTGCTCCACGTTTTCATTATTGCCAAGATCGTTTTGGAGGTCAGCGAATTGTGATGCAACGAGACCATACAAGGTCCATGCAACAGGGCATGCCCAGTAGTACCATCTCCACCATATTGGAATACGCTGTTTTTAACAAAAAAGGAACGATAACATGTCTTTTTTCGAGATTCAGGTTAGTTACGTGGATAAAAATTGATTGAGTTGAAGGATTTTTCAAGAACTTACAGGTCGTGGAACGATGAACCCAGAGAAGAGATTCCATACTGCATAGAAGAAGGCCGCGACAATGGAAGCAACATTTTGATTCGGGGTAATAGCCACGGTCATCATACCATAGAAGGTGAAGTACAAGAGGGTGAAATACATGAAGAAGAAGTACCAAAAGAACTTGGCAGCAGTCCATTCAAATCCAATCATCGCATACACAATAACACCATAGAAAGCAGCTTGTACAAATACATAAGGTAATTCAACAATAACCTGCAATAAATATAAAATTTTCATGGATTAATATGAAGTCTTTTTTAAGGCTGAAATCTGTACAGATTGTGACAAAATTGAACTTTCTGTTCACCTGTCCAATGGCATAAGGTATGGCTGAATACATTCCAGCAGCTCTTTCTCTATAAAATACAGTACGCTCAACGGCTACAACAGGCTGGACCGACGATGAATTTTGTACACCAAGGAAAAGACATGCGGCATACATGGATCCCATAGCGTTGAAAAGATCCTGGCTGCGACGCCTGTGATCAATGTAGCTCGAATAGTTCAGTTTAGGTACTATACAAAGTTCTATTTACTTTTCACTGTGACTTGTACTTACACTTTGGTGCCAAGATCCCAGAACATTGTGCCAAAGACAAGTGCAATGAATAATGTGAAAATGAATCTAACAGCAGTATAAGATGGATTACGCCAGTACGACCAATATTGCTTCCAGAGACAAGCCATACATTGAGTCCAGAAAGGCTGTGAAAATTGAGTATCAAACTGCAGATCCTTTGTACCAGGACGAGGCGTACTTAGTTCAGCAATCAAGGCTTTGTTCCTCTTGTAGAGATCTGATTTCTTGTACAAATCAGCAAAGTCGACACCTGACGTAATTTCTTGAGATGAGGCTGTAACTTCTAACATCCAAGTTGCTGGATTATAAGCCTCCTTTATCTTACTAACTCCAGGCATTGACTGAATTCAAGACGAAACTAAGATTAGTGTTTGATCATATATATTAAAAAAAATAAAAAGGGCAGCCTGGTGTACTAAGCTCCCGCTATGCATGGGGTCGGGGGAAGGGCCGGACCACAAGGGTCTATTGTACGCAGTCTGACACTGCATTTCTGCTAGGTTGTTTCCACGGCTCGAACCCGTGACCTCCTTGTCACATGGTAGAAACTTTACTATTTACGCCAAGGCTCTCCTTTTGTATTTTGATTATATAAACTAGGAAAAAAAATTCATTTGTTCCTTTGATAACATACCTCAAAGTATTTGATCAAATGGCAAGAATGGCGACCCAGAGGACCAACATATATCTCTTGTCCCCCTCGTTTCATTAGAAATAGCTGCAAAGTCGTGTTTATTTTAGTATTCCATGGCAAAATAAAGCGGAAACAAAGATTTGCTTTACTGTCCTGGAAGGTTAATAAATTCACCTCATCAAAGGCTTCGAAAATGTCAATGCTAGGCTGATGAATGGTACAGACAACGGTTCTTCCTGTATCGACAGTGTTCCTAACAGCTCTCATAACAATGGCTGCAGCTCTTGCATCCAGCCCTGAAGTTGGTTCGTCCATAAAAATGATAGACGGGTTTGCTACCAGTTCAACTGCAATGGTCAACCTTTTCCGTTGCTCGGTTGGTAGACCATTTACTCCTGGCAATCCAACTAAAGCTGATCTTAATGATGTTAGCTCCACAAGTTCCATAACTTCCTCAACAAACATCTGTAGAAAGGTGATCAATCGATAATGTTATTGTCTGCAACATTGTATAATAGGTTCGAACATTATATAGGATAGACTAGAGGTAGAATTTATAGGAGCCAACCTTTCTCTTGTTTTCATTGACATCTTGAGATAACCGCAGCCAAGCTGAGTAAGCCAAGGACTCATAAACTGTAACATAAGGTGAATGGATATCATTCTGCTCACAGTAACCGGAAACACGTGCAAAGGTTTCTTGCTTCTTTGGATATCCAGAAATCTTGATGCTGCCATCTATATATCCTCCCGTTTTTCTTCCAGCCAAGACGTCCATCAATGTCGTTTTACCAGCACCGCTAACTCCCATCAAAGCTGTGAGAACGCCTGGCCTGAAAGATCCACTTACACCCTTTAGAAGTACCAATCTATCTTCTGTTGAACCTTGTCCTTTCATTTCCTGCAAGTCATTAGAATATTCAAGTTTGTTGTTCACAGAAAAGAGCAAAAAGCCACATGAATAATATTATCGACACTTTCTGGGAACGCACCTGAGGCATGTCAACAGAGTATACGACATCATCAAAAGTGATGGAATGGGGTTCAAATGGAAGAACCATTCCCCTCTTTTTGTTCTGACCCTCACTAACAGAATCGCCTCCCTCTGGACCAATTAGTCGAACATTATCAGCATTCTCATCATCTTCTGATATCATAGCTTGCGGCTTACCAAATGCTGCAGATATATAAGAAATAAGTTCATGACATCATTCATTTTATGTTAATAGAAGGCATTTTACTTTTTCAGGGGGAAAGTAGAGATATCAGAGATACTCACGGTTTAGGTAGGCAAGTCCTAAACTGTAGAAGACGTTGAGGATCATTATGAACCCAATAAGAGCCCCAATACCTATCCAGTACCAGTATGCTTCAGGAAAGAATCCTCGAGCTCTTACTACTGCTGCACCAAGTGGCTCGTTTCCATTTGGTGCCATCTATTTTTGTTTAAGAGTGGAAATGAGCATCTATATACGATAAACTTAGCTATTTGCGTGCTGTATTAGGAATAAGATACATACATGTTTCCAATTCTTCCCATCAAATTCATTCACAAGAATTGAATTCATGGAATACATCAATGGTGAGATCCAGTAACCCCAGATCCACCATTTCTTCACATCATCTGTAGCATCACGCAAAATATAAAATAAATATGATGTCTGATTGAACAAGGTCAGCCCGGTGCACAAAGCATCCCATTCACGCAGGATCTGGGGAAGGGCCGCACCTCAAGAGGTGTAATGTAGACAGCCTACCCTGATGCAAGTATCAGCGGCTGATTCCACGACTCGAATCCACGACTCGAACCCTTGACCTATAGGTCACACGGAGATAACTTGACCGTTACTCGACGGCTCTCCCTCGGCGTCTGATTGAACAAGAAAAAGAATTTATGCGAACAACATAAAACACACCTCTTGAGAGGATGAATCCACTCACTGCAAATTGTAAGATCAGAGCAAATGCTCCAAAAGTGCTAGCGACTCCCATTGTTCTCCCTGCTGCTCCAATGAATCGATATAATGCTGATGCCATCTGGTGTACTAGTACGAGAAGAAAGAATTGTTTGAACAATCTGCAAAGCAATATTCGATTCGATTAATAATCATGGGATGAAAAAAATTACAAAGGCCACCTAATTATTATTACTATGTACTGTCTTTTTTCTTCCCTTACCTTGAAACAGTCGGATCAAATCCCATGGCATAATATGTAAGGAACGTCCAAATCGCAACTTCAACAATTGTTATAGGGATTTTGAGGATCCAAGTGGGAAGGGCGTAAGCCCATGAAGGGAAAAAGAGAAGGTCCCTTTGCTTGAAGTAAACTGGAAGCTTGAGAATTGTTAGGTTGATCTCCGCCATTCCATTAAACATAATCTGAACGACCACGAAAAAGAGAGCACCAGCATATATCCCTCCATCATCCATATCATCTCGAGGCATCTTAGTTCGGAAAAAGACTGTCATCGTTATAAGTGCCATTACCACGAGCTGAGAAGAAAAAGAACAGAAACAAAGAGATCATTACAACTGAAAAACGTGGTTACGAAAAGGCAAACACCTTTACATCTCTAATAGATCAAGTAGTCAGTACCTGAAAGAGCTTGAAGATGTAAACAAATGAATTCCTCTTCATTAACAGGAATTCTCGTTCAGCGCAGACTTTCAACAGTTGTTTTGTCCCTATACCATACTTCTGAGTAGATAAAGCAGCAGGGTGGCTTTTGCTCTTGTCATATGGAGTTTCAAGGTCATCGCTAAGTTTCTTTCCGACATGGAAAGACTGATATGCGTCAGCAAAATCTTTTGATGTGATAAACCTATAAGGCTCATCCCTCTTAGCCCAATATTGTTGTTGATCCTTCTTTGATGTCACCTGCAAGAAGTAATTTAAAACTTCCACTTTTTAGAACCTAAACTTCATTCTTATGTGTCTAAGACATAGTTAACATATTAAACTTTTATGGTCACACACATATGTTAAGTATCATCGCTACCCATGAAAAAGAATCAGACTGGCACCTGAGGGGATATGTTGAAGACATAATTAACTATATAAAAGTGTGCTCTCTCTAACAGTTTAAACTTATAGATGAGATGGTCGAAGACTTCAACATTGTAAAAATTTCTTCGTTATACTTTATTGTACGACATACCTCTTGCAAGAAATCCGCTACACCTTTTCTCTTGGGGCATCTGAAACCCATGGATTCAAAGAAGTCAAGAACAGACTCTCGAGGGCCCTGATACACAATGTAGCCATCTGATAACAGGATAATGTCATCAAACAGGTTGTAAGTTTCGGGAGCTGGCTGCAACAGAGATATCACAGTAGTTCCTTTCATTAGCTGCACGGATTGTCTTAGAGAATTGACAATGGAGAAAGTAGTTGAACTGTCTAATCCAGTTGAGATTTCATCCATGAAAAGTGCCTTTGCTGGTCCAACAAGCATTTCGCCAGTCGTTACACGCTTCTTTTGTCCGCCTGAGATACCCCTTAGCATTTCATCTCCCACCATAGTATCAGCACAAACATCCAGTCCTAAAATCTGCAAATGCAAGTCGAAAGCAAATTACTATTATTAAACGAGTTTAGCTTTACACTATCAGTCCACTTAAAAGATAAACAACAACAACAAATCCAGTATAGTCCCAAAAGTGGCGTCCGGGGAGGGTCGCATATACGTAGACCTTACCCCTACCTTGAAGGTAGAGAGGTTATTTCTGATAAACCCTTGGCTCAAGCAAATATGAAAAGAAACTTAAAAGATAAAACGGTTCATAAAAATTGAGACTGTTAACGTGGAAAGTAAGGCAAATTATATGTTGCAACAGGTTAAAATACACTGCCAGTATACGTGTCAGTATATATAAGTAAAATCCTTATTAAACTTTTTTCAACCCTTTCTATAGCTAAAATATAGGAGGTATACTTGAGTATTGTAAATGTTACCTTAAGAACATAATCTGTATAAACATTGGCTTCCTGTCCTTCTGTTGCTGCAGCCTATAATTCCCAAAAAACAGTAAACAATATAAGTGTAGATATATTAAAAGAATGTCACTGACATTCCCTTTCCTAATTAGTATATTTTGTTAGTAGGGAGAAACATGTAAAGTGGCTGCCACGTGGTCGGGAGGTCAGGGGTTCGAGCAGTGGAAACAACCTCTTGCAGAAATGCAGGGTAAAACTGTGTATAATAGACCCTTGTGGTCTGATTTTTTCCCGGATCCCGAGCATAGCAGGAGCTTAGTGCAGTAGACTGCAATTTAAGGAAAAACATGTAAAGATAAACAAGTTGCACTTTTACCTTCATATAGATATCAAGATCAGGATCTGGTTTGATATTAGCTTCTTTCTCTCTTCTTGATAATTCAGCCAACATCTCTACACAAATTTTCAAGAAAAATAATAAATAAATAAATATCTATATGTTTGTACTGCAAAAGATATCCACTTAAAAAAATAAATTTAATAAAAAAAAATCAATAAGAAGATACTAACCATATCTAGAGCCAACTCCTTGACATCTTGCAGAAAATTCCAAAGTTTCTCTAACAGTCATTTCTCCAATATGCAAATCATGTTGACTAATATATACAGCTGTTCTTTGTGGCACAAATTCATGTAATTCATGTCCATTATATGTCACCTTCCCATTAACCTGATTTTTTAAAAAAAGAAAAGAACATAGAGAACTTTAGTTTTTTTCCTTCTTATTTATAAAAGTGTTTAACTTCTATGCATTGACGGTGTAATAAAAATTATAGTAGGCAATACTAGGCAAGCCCCGCGAGATGAACTCGATCGAAAAATATGCATGGGGTTTTGAACATGCGACCTCCCATTTGGGGGATCTTCTGCTCAACCAACTCGGTCACCCTTCTGAGTTTTATACAATATTTTTATTTTAAAATTTATTTATGATATTTGGAATTGAGAATCTTACCCTTAGAGTAGGATCAAGCTTTCCAGCCAAAGCTAATAAAAATGTAGTTTTTCCAGAGCTTGGAGGTCCCAAAAGCAGAGTTAATCTGCATGGCTTAATCATACCACTTACATCTTTGAGTATTGTAATTTGCCTCTTTTTACTTGGAAGAATGTGAACAGAATTCAACATTGTCTTTGGGGCAAAAAATTTGAAGAAAAAAAACGCAAAAGTTAGTTTGATAAAATAACAACTCCTTTGCAAATTAAAAAAATTGATATATTAGAATTTTTTTCTTTTTTCTTTTTTTGTTTAGATTTTTACCTCAAAGAAGTTGGTAATGAAGTTGATAAAAGTAGGCAAAGCTCTGCTTCCTACATATGCATCTGCCTCAATAGTTAGATTCTCATATCTTACTTCTATTGATGGCATATCAATCCCAACTCTGTAAAATTTTCATTTTTTTACCAAAAAAAAAAAAGAAAGAACAAAAAGTTAAATACCAATCGAATATATAAAAATAGAAAAGGTAAACTAGGTAAACTTTGATGCACTAAGTTCCTGCTATGCTTACATTCCATAAAAGGTATCACCTCTGGTCCATTATACATACTCATATCTTGCATTTGTGTAAGGGATTATTTTCACAACTTAAATTCATAACCCCCTGGGCACACAATCTTACCTTACATTTCTACAAATGGTTGTTTTCACGTCTTAAAACCTCATGAACTTTTTGTCATTATGACGACAACTCTTACTGTTGCGTCGAGATTCGAAAATTGTAAACAAACTAGTATAAGAGCATTCCAGTGAACTAAGCTCTGGAACTGCTTAGTCCAGGAACCGAACAGGACGGACCGCAAGGTTCTATTATATTGCACGCAGTCTTATACTGAATTTCTGCAAAAAGCTATTTCTACGGCTCGAATCGGTAACCTCTTGGTCACATGGCAACAACTTTACTGGTTACATCAAGACTCCCCTTCTGTAAAGAAACTAGTATATATCATCATATCATATCGTAGTATACTATACTATACTACTATACTAAATGTGGGAAGATTCTAAGTTGTAAAGTTGATTTACCAAAATATCCATAAAAATTAAAAGACATTTTTATCCCTCATTGAAACACTATTCTTTTAATATTTTTGTACAAAATAGTAAATTTTCCTTCCAATAAAATGGCTTTGTTTAAGTGAGGGAGTTTAAAAGACTTATGCTAGGGGTTAAATCACAAAATGCAACATATGTGATATTTCACCTAATTTTATTGTTAAGTATTGTTCATTGACAGCTGTCATGCAATTTCTTGTTGAGTTCAAAATGCAATTTAACATTATTTTTTATGTTCCTATATACGTGTTAATTATATGTTTTTATATATAAATGATATATTTTACTATAATAGAGTAGTATGTGATACTATAACACATATGTTAATTTATTTATATTTATATCTGTATTAATTACCTACTATCAATATCATTATATGCGTCAAGTCCAAATTCTTAATAATTGTACATCAAGTTCACGTAATCTAATTTTAAAAGAGATTAATGAATGGACTATTATTTCAACCTTATCATTTGGTTTCTTTATGTCTAGTATGTTATACTTACTAATTCCCAAAAGAAAGAAGACAATCTAATAAGTTTAATTGAAGGCAAATTTCAAAAATCTCAATAGGACACTTTCTCCTTTAAATTTTATTTTATAACTCAAACATATTATTTTAATAACATAGGTAGTTTCTTATAATTGATATATACGTGTCAATTCTATTGTTGAGTTTCAACAAGAACTTCTCATTTATCTTCAACAGCAACTTTAACAAGCCTCTCAAGCAAACTCTTTCTTTCTTGATGTCCAATATCATTTAGGTAAACAAACTAATATAAGAGCACCTCGGTGCACTAAATTCTCGTTATGCGTAAGGTATGAAGAAGGGCTAGACCTTTGTGAACGAAACTCCCGTTATGTGTGGGGTCCGAAGAAGGGCCAGACCATAAGAGTGTATTGTACGCAACACAGTTTTACCCTGCATTTCTACAAGAGGTTGTTTCCACGACTCAAATATAATTACCTCTTAATCATATGACAAGAACTTTACCAATTAAGCTAAGCTTCCCGTACGCAAACAAACTAGTATATGTATAAATAGGTAAAAAAAAATTCTTACTTACGTCTCAATTCTATTCTTGAGTTTCAACAAGAACTTCTCATTATCTTCATCTGCAACTTTAACAAGTCTCTCAAGTAGAGATTTCCTTTCTTGATGTCCAATATCATTTATATCAACTTCAGCAGCAGAATCACCTTCTGATCCAAACAATAAACCTTTTCTCAAACGATCAAAAGTTGGCAATTTTTCTAAAGCAGCCCATTTTAGAGCTTCTTCATCATCTTCATCTCGAGCTGAACGTGAAAATATTGAACTACTATTTGCCCTAAAACTTCCCCTTAAGCTATTACTCCCTCTTAATATATTAAGATTTGCTGGCTCCATCATCAATCAATCGTAACATCCACTTTGATCGATCGAAAGGCTAATCTCTTAAACCATGCAAAACCATGCAATATTTAACGCCCTTAGGCGAATGATTGTATCCAAAAATGAAATATTTATCTCCAATATTCAAACGTGTTCGAATGAACGTGAAAGAATATTGATAGATAACCAAAAATTTTCTTGAATGTTTTTTAGGTTTTTGATATATGGTTATATAGAAGAAAAGAATGAGAGGGAAAGTGAGAGTTGATGCCAAAGATAAAGGCAGAGCGGTTATATAGCAGCAAGTTTAGGAGAGACTGACTATAGGATAAGATACATTATTCAAAATATTAACGCAAATGTAGTCTTTTTTTTTCCACTATTTTTTTTGTTGAATATTTTGACTTGACTACATTTTGACTAATTATTGATTTCTCCCAGACAAGTGGAGAATAATGAGGAAAATCTAGAAGCTGATTCTTTATTAAAACCTTAGAATATTTGCAACCTCAGCAATAAAATATGAAGAATTTTTATATATATAAAACATGCAATATTATCACTATAATATTATCGTTATTTTTGTGAGACCATATAATATATATGGCTATCTATAGTTTAATTGTTATTCTTGACTTTGGTCTTCTTAATATCTTGTTGTTATTACTATTTATTGCAACTGCGTCTTTTTATATTTTTTAGCCGAGGGCCTATATAAATATTACATGCAAATTATAATTTTTTCATGCAATATTATCACTATATAATAGCTTATAGTATCGCTATTTTTGTGAGACCGTATAATATATATGATTACCAATAGTTTATTTGCTACCTTGACTTCAAGTCTTCTTATAATATCTTGTTGTTATATTATTTGTTGCCGCTGCATCTTTTTATCTTTTCTTTAGTCGAGAGTTTATTGGAAACAGTTTTTCTGTCCCCAGGATAGAGGTAAGACGTCGTACATATTACCTTTTCCAAACCCCACTTGTGAAAACCCAATGGGTTTGTTGTTGTTGTTGTTATGAGACCATATTTAGGGATAATTTCACATAAATACAATTTATAACCTGACTTGCAACATAATAGCCTTGATATCACTTTGCAAATTTATAGCCCAAAAAATAATAGGCTAATTCCCGAAAGACAACTTATTTTGCTCCCTCGCAAATCTGCTACCTCACAAATCAGCCACAACGCAACTCAAAAATCCTGAATAACACATATTATCTGAAGATAAAAAATTCAAACACGTCCAACAGGATAAAAGAAAAATAAATACTTGGTAAATAAATTGTAGAATCCCTCCAAACAAAAAAGAAGAAGAGAAGAAAGTGTCAAATTTCTGTAGAGACTTCTTACACGCTAACAATGTATATACATCCTTATAAACTGAAAAAATATATATTTATACAACATTATACGCAAATATGCACATTTAAACACAATTATACAATATTGTATAACTTGTATAAACATGTATAATAGTGTATAAGAGGTGTCTGTATATCCATATATATAATTATACACTATTATACAGTGTCATACAACCTGCTACGTAGTTATGAATTTTTCAGAACTTCAAACTTCAAAATCTTCCAAAATTACCAAAAAATTTCAAACTTCAAAATCCTCCAAAATTAGTGGTTGTTTGTTGGTGCAAATCCTTCAAAATCCTTCATATCCTTCAAAATCAAGTTTGAGACCTATTTGGGTTAGAGGATGAATTATGTATATCCATATATACAATTATTTGACTTTTCCAACCACTAAATCCAATTCCAAAACCAGTTCCAACATCAGCAGAAACCTTCAAACTTTTGTTCTTTAATCCATCTCTTACTGTTGGCAACATTTTTGCTGTATAACAATTCAAACAATAGGGAGTTTTGGATCAAACAAGAGATATAGAATGGCACCAACAACAATTAATAAGAGGATTAAGAAAATTAAGATGATGAAGAAGTACAACAACAACAACAACAACAGAAACTCCTTCCACGCGAATTACTTTTTTCTGGGTAGAATGGTGATTGTGGCGGCCTTTGATTGGGTAGAGGATGAGGGATCTATGTGGGTTAGAGAGAAAGAAGTGAGAGGCGGTGAGAGAGAGAAGGGAATGAAGAAAGAAGAAAATAATAAAAACTCTGAAAGTATGTCTTTAATCATGGGCTAAAGGCTGAAAAGTTTCTTTCAAGTTATGTACAATATATGCTATATAGGGTAAGAGCTTCAAATATGAGCCATTTTTTGATGGGCTATTAGACCAAGTAACACGGGCGGTAATTTTCTCATATTAAATTATGTTGAAAAGGGAAAAGAAGCACTTTTAGAAATGAAGCAGAAGTTAAAGAGAAGATAAAGCCAAAAATAGAGCAAAATTGCTGGTATAGTTTCATTCTCATTAGTAAATTAATTTTCCCTACATAAAAACTTGGAACTCAATAAAGAAAAAATAGAACAGCATACATAGTAATAATTTATAAAAAAAGATAAAAATGTTACAAGAAACAGTCTTCAAGTTGTGACCTATACATCAGAGTTATATAACCTATTCTTTCTTATGTAAGTCTTTTGGATTGAAAGGCTAAGTCTCTTATCTTTTCTGGAAGTTGAATGCCTTAATTGCCAATGCAAATGTGAGGGCAAACATAACAGGCAATGCAACGATCACAGCTGCGACTACGCCAGGAAAATCATGCTTAAACCCGAAGTAACGATCCAAGAATTGTTCCACAGTTTCATTATTGCCAAGATCGTTTTGTAGATCACCGAATTGTGATGCAACGAGACCATACAAGGTCCATGCAACAGTACATGCCCAGTAGTACCATCTCCACCATATTGGAATACCCTGTTTTTTACAAAAAAGGAACGATAACATGTCATTTTTTTGAGATTCGGATTAGTTTACATGGATAAAATATATGGAAATGATGGAGTTTCGAGAACCTACAGGTAGTGGAACGATGAATCCTGAGAAGAGATTCCATGCTGCATAGAAGAAGGCCGCGACAATAGAAGCAACGTTTTGATTCGGGGAAATAGCCACGGTCATCATACCGTAGAAGGTGAAGTACAAGAGGGTGAAGTACATGAAGAAGAAGTACCAAAAGAACTTGGCAGCAGTCCATTCAAATCCAATCATTGAATATACAATGAGACCATAGACAGCAGCCTGTACAAATACATAAGGTAGTTCAGTGACAATCTGCAAGAAAAATAAAGATCTCATGGATTACTATCAACCCTTTTTTGAGGCTGAAATATGTATAAAAAAATAGCAGCCCAGTGCATTAAGCTCCCGCTACGGTTTATATATGGAAGGGCCGGACCACAAGAGTTTATTGCGCACAGCCTTACCCTGCATTTCTGCAAGAGGCTATTTCCACGGCTTGAACCCGTGACCTTCTGGCCACATGACAACAACTTTACTTATTACACAAAAGCACCCCTTCAGGCTGAAATATATATATAGATTATGTGAAATTGAACTGTATGTTCACCTGTCCAAAGGCATATGGTATCGCAGAATACATTCCAGCAGCTCTTTCCTGTAAAATACCGTACGCTCAACGGCTACAACAGGCTGGACTGATGATGAATTTTGAACACCAAGGAAGAGAATTGCAGCGTACATGGATCCCATAGCGTTGAATAGATCCTGGCTCCGACTCCTGTGATCAATAAAGCTCAAATAGTTTAGCATATACAGTATAGGAAATTATGAAGGGGAGCATTCATGTAACTGGTTAAGTTGTTGTCATGTGACCAGGAGGTTACGGGTTCGAGCCATAAAAACAACCTCTTGCAGAAATGCAGGGTAAGGATGCGTACAATAGATCCTTGTGGTCCGGCCTTTCTCCGTAACCCGTATAGAGGGAACTTAGTGCATCGGGCTGCCCTTTTTAGTATAGGAATTATTTAAGTTACTATTTACTTCACATTGTGTTGTACTTACACTTTGGTGCCAAGATCCCAGAACATTGTGCCAAAGACAAGTCCGATGAATGTTGTGAACAGGAATCTGACTGCAGTATAAGCTGGATTACGCCAGTAGGACCAGTGTTGCTTCCAGAGACAAGCCATACATTGTGTCCAGAAAGGCTGTGAAAATTGAGTGTCAAAATGCAGATCCTTTGTACCAGGACGAGGCGTTCTTAATTCAGCAATCACGGCTTTGTTCCTCTTGTAGAGTTCTGATTTCTTGTACAAATCAGTGAAGTCGACACCCAACATCATTTCTTGAGGCTAGGATGTAACTTCTAACATCCAAGTTGCTGGATTGTAAGCCTCCTTTATCTTACTAACTCCAGTCATTAACTGAATTCAAGACGAAACTACAATTAGTATTTGAATATAAACTAGTAAAAGAAAGACTCATTTTTTGCTTTAGTAAGATACCTCAAAGTATTTGATCAAATGGCAAGAATGGCGACCCAGAGGGCCAACATATACCTCTTATCCTCCTCGTTTCATCAGAAATAGCTGCAAAGCCATGTTTAACGTTAGCATTCGATGGCAAAGTAGGAGGGGGAGGGGGAGAGGGGGGAAGCTCGGTGCACAAAGAATCCCCGTTCACACAGGGTCCAGGGAAGGGACGCACCCCAAGGGGGTGTGATGTCGGCAGCCTACACTGATACAAATATCAGAGGCTGATTCCACGACTCGAACCCGTGACCTATAGGTCATTGCTCCAAAGAAAGGAGAAAAGAAAAATTAGCTTCATTGTCCTGGAAACATAATAAACTAACCTCATCAAAAGCTTCAAAAATGTCGATGCTAGGCTGATGAATGGTACAGACAACGGTTCTTCCTGTATCGACAGTGTTCCTAGCAGCTCTCATGACAATGGCCGCAGCTCTTGCATCCAGCCCTGAAGTTGGTTCGTCCATGAAAATGATCGAGGGGTTTGCTACCAATTCAACTGCGATGGTCAACCTTTTCCGTTGCTCGGTTGATAGACCATTGACTCCTGGCAATCCGACTAAGGCTGATCTTAACGGTGTTAGCTCCACAAGTTCCATAACTTCCTCGACAAACATCTGCACAAAGGTGATAATTCGACAGTGTTATTGCCTGACACGTTCTATAATATGTTCGACCAATTTGTAGGATAGATTATCATTATGGAGAAAGAATATAGAGGAACTGACCTTTCTCTTGTTTTCCTCAACATCTTGAGGTAAACGCAGCCAAGCTGAGTAAACCAAGGACTCATAAACTGTAACATAAGGGGAATGGATATCATTCTGCTCACAGTAACCGGAAATACGTGCAAATGTTTCTTGCTTTTTGGGATATCCAGACATTTTGATGCTGCCATCAATATATCCTCCCGTTTTTCATCCAGCCAACACGTCCATCAATGTCGATTTACCAGCACCACTAACACCCATTAAAGCTGTGAGAACTCCTGGCCTAAAAGCTCCACTCACACCCTTGAGAAGTACCAATCTATCGTCAGTTGAACCTTGCTCTTTCATTTCCTGCAAGTCATTAGAATGTTAAGTAAGACAAGAGGGTTGCTTTGATGGTAAGCAACCCCCACTTCCAGCCGAGAGGTTTTGAGTTCGAGTCTCCCCAAGAGCAAGGTGGAAAGTTCTTGGAGGTAAGGATGCCGGGGGTCTATTTGGAAACAGCCTCTCTACCCAAGGGTAGGGGTAAAGTCTTGGTACACATTACCCTCCCCAGACCCCACTAAGTGGGATTATACTGGGTTGTTGTTGTTGTTGTTGTTGTTCATTAGAATGTTAAGTGAGTTGTTCATAAAAAAGACGAAAAACCTCATGACTATTATTAGTGGAAATTTCTGGATTATTACCGGAGGCATGTCAACAGAGTATACAATATCGTCAAAAGTGATGGAATGTGGTTCAAATGGAAGAACCATTCCCCTCTTCTTGTTCTCACCCTCGCTAACAGAATCAACTCCCTCTGCGCTATCAGCATTCTCACTGTCCTCTGATATCATAGCCTGCGGCTAACCAAATGCTGCAGATACATAAGAAATAAGGCATTAACTCCCTTTAAAAGAGTCCCTCAAGTCCATGACATTTTTCTTCTCAAGGGGAAAGTAAATTAGAGAGATCAGATATACTCACGGTTCAGGTAAGCGGGTGCAATACTGTAGAAGAGATTGAAGACCATTGTGAATCCGACCAGTGGCCCAATGCCTATCCAGTGCCAGTATGCATCTGTAAAGAATTCCCAAGCTCTTACTACTGCAGCTCCAAGGGGCTCGGTTCCACCTTGCGCAATCTATTAAAATTAATTGGTATGAGCATCCATATACGAGAAATATAGTATTTTGCGAGTTGCATTAGGTATTAACAAACACATGTTTCCAGTTCTTCCCATCAAACTCATTCACAAGAATTGAATTCACGGAATACATCAATGGTGAGGTCCAGTAACCCCAAATCCACCATTGCTTCACATCCTCTGCGGCATAAGGAAAAAACAGAAAATGAATATCCATCGGATTGAACGAGTAAAAATATTCTGCAAATACCACAAAATATACCTCTTGCAAGGATAATACCACCCAATGCAAATTGTAAAAGAAGAGAAAATGCTCCAAATGTGCTAGCAACTCCCATTGTTCTCCCAACTGCTCCAATGAATCTGAACAATGCTGATGCCATTTGGTGTACAAGTATGAGAAGCAAGAATTGTTTGAACAATCTGCAAAGCAATAGTCGAATCGATTAATAATCATGGGAAGAATGAAATTTGAAGGCCGAAAAAAAGGTCAGCTCGTTGCACTAAGCTCCCGCTATGCGCGGGGTCCGAGGAAGGGCCGGACCACAAGGGTCTATTGTACACAGTCTTACCCTGCATTTGTGCAAGAGGTTGTTTCCACGGCTCGAACTCGTGACCTCCTAGTCATATGGCAACAACTTTACCAGTTACGCCAAGGCTCCCCTTCCTAATTATTATTAGTCTGGACTGTCCTTTTTCTTCCGTTACCTTGAAACATTCGGATCAAATCCCATGACATAATATGTAAGGAACGTCCAAAGACCAACTTCAACAAATGTTACAGGGATATTGAGAATCCATGTGGGAGGGCATAAGCCCATGAAGGGAAAAAGAGAAGATCCCTATTCTTGAAATAGACCGGAAGCTTGAAAATTGTCAAAGCGATCTCAAGCCATCACATTAAACATAATCATAACGACCATGAAAAATAGAGCACCAGCATATATCCCTCCATCATCCATATCATCTCGGGGCATCTAAGTTCGGAAAAAGACAGTCATTGTTATAAGTGCCATTATCGCGAGCTGAGAAAACATAACAGAAACAAAAAGATCATTACAATTGGCACATGGTTTAAGGAAAACACTTATATATTTCAAAGAGAATAAGTAATCACCTGACTGAGCTTGAAGATGTAAACGAACGAGTTCCTCTTAATTAGTAGATATTCTCGTTCGGCACAGACCTTCAACAGTTGTTTTGTCCCTATACCATACTTCTGAGTAGACAAAGCAGCAGGGTGGCTTTTGCTCTTGTCATATGGAATTGCAAGCTCATCGCCAAGTTTCCTTCCGACATGGAAAGACTGATATGCCTCTGCAGATTCTTTTGAAGCGATAAACCTGTAAGGCTCATCCTTCTTGGCCCAATATTGCTGTTGATCCTTCTTTGATGTTACCTGCAAGAAATAATTTAAAATGTCTGCCATTTAGAATCAAAACTTTGTCTACTCCAATGTATTCTATACATAGTTCATGGTCACAGACTTCAAAAAAGTATCATGGTATCAGAACAGACTTAAGTCGTGAATTAAGTCATATTGCCATCTATTGTCAAAAATACTCACATGCTTGATACATGAAAAAGAATTAGAAACGCACATAACGTATGCTCTCTCGAATAGTTTAAGCTTTTAGATGAGATGTTCATACACGTACACTTCAACGTAGAATCAGAACAGACAGAGATATTGGATTAAATCTAATCGCCACACACTATATAAAAGGATTTTCACGTGCTTGATCCGTGAAAAAAGAATCAGGACGTAGGGAGGTGCGTTCAAGACATAATTAACTACTATATAAAAGTGTGCTTTATCCAACAATTTAAGCTTTTAGAAGAGATGATCCCACACTTCAACGTTATAAACTTTGCAGGTTATACTTTATTGTAAGACATACATACCTCTTGCAAGAAGTCTGCCACACCTTTTCTCTCAGGGCATTTGAATCCCATGGATTCAAAGAAATCAAGAACAGCTTCTCGAGGCCCCTGATACACAATGTAGCCATCCGATAACAAAATTATGTCATCAAACAAGTTGTATGTCTCAGGAGCTGGCTGCAACAGAGATATCACAGCAGTTCCCTTCAAGAGCTGAACAGATTGTCTTAAAGAATTGATAATGGAGAAAGTCATTGAACTATCCAATCCAGTTGAGATTTCATCCATGAAAAGTGCCTTTGCTGGTCCAACAAACATTTCGCCTGTATCATTTCATCTCCAACCATAGTATCAGCACATATGTGAAGTCCCAAAATATGCAAATGGAAATTAAGAAGCAAAGTACTATTACTAAACGAGTTTAACTTCTATACGCTGACAGTGCTAATGAATTTCCACATTATCAGGTCACTTAAAAGATAACTACAGAAACCGTCCATATAAAGTATAAGGGCACTATATACTAGCATATTGGAAATGTTACCTTAAGAACATAATCTGTAACAACATTGGCTTCCTGTCCTTCTGTTGCTGAAGCCTGCATTACCAAAAACAATAAAAAGTGTAAGTGTTTTACTGAACACTTGTCAAATAATTTAAAATGAAACCCCAAATATTCAATAGAATAATAATTAAACTAGTATATATTTTATAATCCTTTTTTTTACCTTCATGTAGACATCAATATCAGGATCTGGTTTGATATTAGCTGATTTCTCTTCTTGATCATTCAGCCAACATCTCTGCACAAATTTTCAAGTAAAAAAAATACTAAATGAATATTTGTATGTTTTCACCACACACAAAAAAAAAAAAGGAGAAAAAGTCAACTATAAAAAGTGAGATTAGTTAAGAAAAACAATAATAAAAATTCTAACCATATCTAGAGCCAACTCCTTGACATCTAGCAGAAAATTCCAAAGTTTCTCTAACAGTCATTTCTCCAATATGTAAATCATGTTGGCTAATATAAACAGCTGTTCTTTGTGGCACAAATTCATGTAATTCATGTCCATTATATATCACCTTTCCACGGCGAGGCAGAGGGAGGCCTAAGAGGTATTGGGGAGAGGTGATAAGGCATGATATGGTTAGAATGTGGGTTTCTGAGGACATGGCCCTTGATAGCAAAGTCTGGAGGTCTAGTATCAGGGTTGTAGGATAGGGGCTCCTAGAGTTTTTCGTACTCCTCTCCCGGGGTTGGGTGAGGCTTTGTAGGGCTATCCATAGATGATTTGTATATTGTATTGTGTCTCCTTTATGGTAGTTATTTATGGTAGTTACTGTCTGATATTATTGCATGCTACTTTATTTATGGTTCTTGTGATTAGATAATTATATACGCTATTTCTGTTGGAGTTACTAATGCTCTTTTGTTTTTGTTTCTGTTTTTCCTTTACTTCACTGAGCCGAGGGTCGATTGGAAACAGCCTCTCTGCCCTTTCGGGTAGGGGTAAGGCCCGTCTACATATTACCCTCCCCAGACCCACTTTGTGGGACTATACTGGGTAGTTGTTGTTGTTGTATATATCACCTTTCCAGTAACCTGATTTTCAAAACCAAAAACGAAATTTTAGTTCTTTTTCTTGTTTATAAAATGGTTTTAACTTCTTTAAAGTGACAGCGTAAAAGAATTTACAATATCAAGTTACTTTAAATATAGTTAAACGTAACCATCCTTCTCGGGGCAGCCCAATACACAAAATATTCCACGTTCGCCCAGGGTTGTACCCAAGGTGGTGTGATGTAGGCAGTCTACCGTAATACATGCATCAATGGCTGATTCCACGGCTCGAACTCGTGAATTTAGTAAACTTAAAAATTAGTAACCTTGTGGCACAATGGCGTAAACAAGAATTTGGATAATTCAATAATTTTACATCATGTATAAAAAGTAATTTTGGACATACGCAGTATAATTTTTCGATGAAAGGTGTTTAATTGACCGACCTTCGTTGTATGTGACTACAGCATTACTTCTAGACAACAACAACCTAGTATTACTACAATGCTGGGGTTTGGGATCTGGGAAGTGTAATGTGTATGCAGACCTTACCCCTACCTCGAGTAGAGTCATTCTACATGGTTTAATCATACCATTTACATCTTTGAGAATTGTAATTTGCCTCTTTTTACTACGTAAGATGTGAAGAGAATTCAAGAATGCCTAAAAATTGGAATAACAAAGTTAGTTTCAATCAAAAGAAAATGAAGTATTAAAATGTTTAATTTTTTTTGTCATATTATTACCTCAACAAAATTGGTCAGAAGTTTATAAAAGTAGGCAAAGCTCTGCTTCCTACATATGCATCTGCCTCAATATTTAGACGCTCATATCTCACTTCTATTGATGGCAAATCAATCCCAACTCTGTAAATTTTCCACAAAAAATTAAATATCAGTCAAATAAAAATAGTTAAAAAGCAACTGAAGGGGAGACTTGGCGTAATTATAAAGTTGTTATCAATGTGACTAGGAGGTCACGAGTACGAGCCGTGGAAACAGCCTCTTGCAGAAATATTGGGTACGATTGCGTACGATAAACCATTGTGGTCCGGTCCTTCCCCGAACCCGCAGATAGCAGGAGCTTAGAGCATCAGGCTAACCTTTTCGTTAAAAGAAGCAACTCTTTGGTAAAGTTATTACCCTGTGACCAGGAGATCACGTGTTCAAGCTGTGGAAACAACCTCTTACAGAAATACAGGGTAAAGCTGTATATAATAGACCTTTGTAGTTTGACCCTTTCTCTGACCCCGTGTATAGCAGGATCTTAGTGCATCGGTCTGCCCTTAGTTAGAAAAGCAACCCGATGCACTAGGTTCAGCATCAGTCTATGTGGTCTACTTATGATATGCTCGAAAGTCTGAAAGAGATGTTCGGTGAGAAAAATCGTGCAGCCAAGCAGACAGCCATGAAAGCCCTTTTGAACACCAAAATGGCTGAAGGATCATCGGTCAGGGACCATGTTCTCAAGATGATGAGTCTTCTGAATGAACTGGAGGTCCTTGGAGCTGTGATTGATAAGGAGTGTCAAGTTGAGATGGTCCTCGAGACTCTGCCTGACAGTTGTCAACAGTTTCGCTTGAACTATATGTTACGACCAAATTCCCAACCCGGTCGTGATGGCGCCTCTCATGAAAACAAGGCCAGCCAACAGGGATAACTACACTTCTTTTAATAGTTACTTAGCAAGAATAAGTCTAATTCACATATTATAACCACAAGTTCGAAATAAGCATGATAGTACAACAACAAAAAACCCATCCCGACTCAGCCCGAAATCGGTATGTCACAAGTCATGAACTACTACAGAATTTTACCAATATTTTACAAGTCTGAAAATATCATAAATAACAAAAGATAAGGGAGAAAATGGGGTTGCAAACGTCAACAGCTACCTTGTTACTCCTAATCACTGCCTCTTTGGAAAGATTCAGCGCCCAAGAGCGAACTTAGCTCTGCCTGTATCTGCACACATGGTGCAGGGAGTAATGTGATTACTCCGACCTAGTAAGTAATAAAAATAAATAACAACTGAAAGCATGAAATCTCATAAAGGCACAATATAGCGCTATCTCAAGCAGTGAAATCAGTTATACAATAAAACAGTAAAGACAATTACTTTCAACAATAAGGAATAATCAAAAGCTTGCCCCTCGGGCTCAATTTCAACATATCAGTATAGTATCAGCCCCACAGGCTCACTCCCAACTCAACACACACATAACGGCCTCTCGGGCCCACTCCCAACTCACCACACACAAACACGGCCCCTCGGGCCCACTCCCAACTCACCTGGGTATCCTGCGCTCACTGGGGGTGTGTACAGACTCCGGAGGGGCTCCTACAGCCCAAGCGCAATATCAATAGGCCTAAAAGCCTTCATATCAACATAAGGCCTGAAAGCCTTCGTACATCACACTCAAGACCTGAAAGCCTCCTCACATAACACTCGAGGCCTGAAAGCCTCCTCACATCACTCTCATATCCTCACAGACGGCCCTTGGCCTCAATGAGTCCAGAAAATAATCATAATCCCCTTGGGAATCAGTAAACAATAGTGCTCAGCTCAATATCATTATAAATATGATTAAATCTCGGGTTGAGTGTAAATGTAGCACAAGATTATTGTATAATTTGTTTTGATTATGGAAGTGGTTTTACTCCAACTTCTTGTGATAGTATACTCAGTGTATATTGAACGGACCAAGTAGAGAAAAGATATTTTTGTACTGAATATATAATATATTTTCTTTAATTCATTAAGTGAGCTTATACTAATCTTGATATAATTATTATGATCAGTATAATTTGTTTATTGTTTTGATTTATCAAAAGGTACGACTCTATTTAGAGTTAGTATATGCCTAAAAGATTGGACAATAACGAATAACATTTGTGAATAATAATTAGTTGATAAAATTCATGACTCGGTTTTGGGTTTGATGATACCCCTTTATGTAAGCTTATAAGTTTTCATGTGAAAACCCGGCCGATGGATTTTGTATCCGTTACATGAAATAGGTTAAGCGGAATTATAAAGGATTTATTTAGTTAATTGAATTAAATTTTCAGTGATTTAATTTGATTAACTTGTATTTGAAATCTTAACATGGGGAGTTAAAGTAAGTGTTAGTGAATTTTCGAAATTCATATTGAGGATTTCAATTGTAGTGTTTTAGTGGAATAAATTGCAATAATTATAGTAAGAATTAATTCATGCTAATTTCGAATTAATACTATAATTAGTAACCTCTTATTATTTCTGTGGTCCCTGCTATACCTAGTAAAACCTGGACAAACTTGGGTAAAATGTGACCTGGGAGAAAAGTCATCTAATAGAGTTGGAGTAGGATTCTACTTGCAGAAGAAGAATCCTACACGTTTGTGAGGACTAGTTTTGGCCAAAAACAACTCTATTAACGGAAGACTAGTTTTACCTAATTATTTACCTTTTAGTTGTATTGTTCTTGCCCACCCAATAGCAGAACGTCCGAAGGTTTTACTAGGCAAATAGCAGAAGACTGCAGCCCTGGATTATTGCTGCTTGGAAGGTTTGTGCAACTACTTCAAGAGGTTAGTACTTCTAAACTCGTTTTATTACGTTGTCTAGTTTACATGTATTTGATGCCTGAATTGTATGCTTGCTTCCGCTGCGCATGTTCTAACAATTGGTAGTAGACGCCGTCTTACATCTAACTAGATAATGTAATACAGCATGCATAGAGTAATATTAAAACGTGTTATTTATTGTTACATGTTTGAGATGATTATTCTATGTTAAAAACGTGATTGTATCTTAATTCTGTAATTCTGAAATTTTGTATTAATATACATATGTATAAACGGTGTTGTCATATTTAAATAATAGTCTGTTCAAAATTACGTTTTTTTTGCTGATGAACAGCAAAATTTTTTGATGAAAACGTGACTGTTTTTCTTTAAATGCTATTAATGTTGTGATTATGGGTTAATCTGTTTTAGTTACGTTATGTCCATAATCACAGTGTTACATTAATAAAAACTTGACTGAAGTATGATATTAGTTCTGTAATTTTGAATTAATATACATAATTATGAACAATACCGTTTTTTACAAGTGAAAATATATTGTTTTTACTATTCTGGCTAAAAACGTTTTTATTAAATAAAAAAAATTATTTTGAGTTCTGAAATCATATGTTAACGATTCATCAGTATATTATGTGATTTGAACAAGTCAAAATAATTAAAAACCCTTAAAACGCCAAAACAGAATTCTAGTCACGCGTAGAATTCTGAAATTCTGTCGAACTCCGATTTACCTCAAATTTGGTAGGTTCATCGGAAACGGCCTAACTTAAAGAACACATTAGCTTTTCTAATGATGTACGTCATTTTTGGGGCATTCGGGGTCGTTTATAGGGAGTTTTGGCCTTTTTTCTATTTTCTGGATTTTTAAAAAAAAAAGTATTTATTAATAGAAATATGTGATGGTAGGGTTCAATTCCCATTGTTTCCAATCATGTTTTACAGTTATATATTGAATTTATATGTTGACATAGCTCTTCTTCCACATTGGATCAATTCATTATAGATAATTACTGTAGTTTTGCCTCTAGTTATTTCATTACTTGTATTAACTCTCCAACTGAGTTACATGTTGACTGAATGAAACTAGAGTTCATAAAAGTGATATTTACCTATCTTAAATTAACAGTTTACTCTCCATCTGAGTTGGTCCTATTTAAATTTATGGGGTTAATATCTTACATCACTCATATATTTTGCATAAATGGTTTAGTTTTTCGAACGAATCTAACTGCTCAATGAGCATGGTTATATGTGTAGTGTGCTATTTTGAATTTAATCATTCCAAATACATATCTAATGATCTATTTAATGTGAATATCTCTCATATTAACCATGTCTTCATTCAACCCACTTACCTCAATTTTGAACCAAAACAAGTTAGAAGGAATGAATTATGTTGACTGGAAAAGGAATCTTGATATAGTCCTAACTGCTGAAGGTTACAAATTTGTAATCACTGAGGAGTGCCCAGAAAAATCTGAAAATGCTACTGATGATCTGGTTAAGGCCTATGACAAATGGGTTAAGGCTGATGAGATGGAGCGATGTTACATTCTTGCCTCTATGGCAAATGTTTTGCAACATCAGCATCAGTCTATGTGGTCTACTTATGATATGCTCGAAAGTCTGAAAGAGATGTTCAGTGAGAAAAATCGTGCAGCCAAGCAGACAGCCATGAAAGCCCTTTTGAACACCAAAATGGCTGAAGGATCATCGGTCAGGGACCATGTTCTCAAGATGATGAGTCTTCTGAATGAACTGGAGGTCCTTGGAGCTGTGATTCATAAGGAGTGTCAAGTTGAGATGGTCCTCGAGACTCTGCCTGACAGTTGTCAACAGTTTCGCTTGAACTATATGTTACGACCAAATTCCCAACCCGGTCGTGATGGCGCCTCTCATGAAAACAAGGCCAGCCAACAGGGATAACTACACTTCTTTTAACAGTTACTTAGCAAGAATAAGTCTAATTCACATATTATAACCACAAGTTCGAAATAAGCATGATAGTACAACAACAAAAAATCCATCCCGACTCAGCCCGAAATCGGTCTGTCACAAGTCATGAACTACTACAGAATTTTACCAATATTTTACAAGTCTGGAAATATCATAAATAACAAAAGATAAGGGAGAAAATGGGGTTGCAAACGTCAACAGCTACCTTGTTACTCCTAATCACTGCCTCTTTGGAAAGATTCAGCGCCCAAGAGCGAACTTAGCTCTGCCTGTATCTGCACACATGGTGCAGGGAGTAATGTGATTACTCCGACCTAGTAAGTAATAAAAATAAATGACAACTGAAAGCATGAAATCTCATAAAGGCACAATATAGCGCTATCTCAAGAAGTGAAATCAGTTATACAATAAAACAGTAAAGACAATTACTTTCAACAATAAGGAATAATCAAAAGCTTGCCCCTCGGGCTCAATTTCAACATATCAGTATAGTATCAGCCCCACAGGCTCACTCCCAACTCAACACACACATAACGGCCTCTCGGGCCCACTCCCAACTCACCACACACAAACACGGCCCCTCGGGCCCACTCCCAACTCACCTGGGTATCCTGCGCTCACTGGGGGTGTGTACAGACTCCGGAGGGGCTCCTACAGCCCAAGCGCAATATCAATAGGCCTAAAAGCCTTCATATCAACATAAGGCCTGAAAGCCTTCGTACATCACACTCAAGGCCTGAAAGCCTCCTCACATCACTCTCATATCCTCACAGACGGCCCTTGACCTCAATCAGTACAGAAAATAATCATAATCCCCTTAGGAATCAGTAAACAATAGTGCTCAGCTCAATATCATTATAAATGTTATTAAATCTCGGGTTGAGTGTAAATGTAGCTGAGTTCACAAAATAATATAATTCAATTGGACTGAATTCAAATAATATTTCTATTTGTGAGGAAAATAGTGATGTAAATTCATAAAATATTTCAAATAATCGACATGAAGCCCAAATATGGTAATAAACCCCAATCATAGTGAAAAACAATAAATCTTTATCAAATACGCGGTAAAAAATATCAACAACCGGGACGGACCAAGTCACAATCCCCAATGGTGCTCTACCCCATGCTCATATCCGGCGTGCAAGTCACCTCAATATATCACTATGATGTGCAATTCTGGGGTTTCAAACCCTCAGTGCATCATTTAAAATCATTACTCACCTCGAACCGGCTATTTCTTTAACTCGTGATGCCTTTGCCCCTCGAATTGGCCTCCACGTGTGTCGAATCTATCCAAAACCACAACGAATACATTACAATAGGCTAAGGGAATATAACCCAATCGAAAAGACTCGAAAAATATCGAAATTCACGAAATTTGCATAACCCGAGCCCCGGGCCCACGCCCCGAAAAATTTCAAAATTTACATTTTCGGAATCCTCGTCTCGCCACGAGTCCGTACATATAAAAGTTACCAAAATCTAAGTTCAAATGACCCCTCAAATCTTCAAATCTTATTTTCAAATCCCTAGGCCTAAATCCTCAATTTACTCCTCAAAAACATGTAATCTAGTCGGATTATTCGATGATAATTCAATATTATGGAGTAGAAATAATCACAAGTGACTTACCTCAAAATTTTCCGAGATTTCTTGCTAAAAATCGCCCAAAATCCGAGCTTGGAAGTCAAAAAAAATGACCAAACTTGGACTGCTCTTAATTAAATCTGTCCAGAAATTCGGTACTGTTCACCCACGCGTGACACTGTTCACTGTTCAGTGTTCATTGCAGCAGCTTTTTCTAAATTGCAGCACAGCTATTTTTTACTAAAATAGCTCTAACTCCATCATACAAATTCGGAATTAGACGATTCTTTTTCCTATGACTCCGTAATTTTGATACGGATCTAGTGGTTCAAACAAAACTGAATTTGGAGCTTATTTGCTCAGTTCAATATCAATTTCGCTCGTTAAACAATTAGCTCACATATCGCGTCAAAAACCCAATCGCGACTTGATGAAATTAAACCAAACTTTCCAGATCAGTCCTATAATTCATGATTTAAATTCCGGAAGTCTCGAAATCCAATTTGGATCTCTAGAACTAAAAACAAACCTTTAGATCATTACATTTATGCCCAAAACGGCAAAAATCTTCCAAAAATGACTTGTTAGCCATCCGAAATCACCCGAGGCCCTCGGGACCTCAACCAAAAGTACAGATATGTTCTAATACTTCTTCCAAACTTGCTCGAGCTATAAAAACGTTGTCATTAACCTCAAAATCATCGAGTTTTCATCGAATCAAGCTTAAGTTAAACTAAAACTTTCAAAATTCTCATTCAACCTAAAACCCAGCCTAAACACCTCCGAATCAACTGAAATTTTGCAAACACATCCAAAATCACCTAACGAAGCTACTGGAACTGTTGTAATTTCATTCCGACTCCCGGATCAAAATTTCACCTATCAACCGGAAATCGCCAAAATAGACTAACTTCTTCACCGGACCTCCAAAATTACTTCCGATCGCACTCCTAAGTCTTAAATCACCACCCGGAGCTAACCGAATTATCATAATTCCATTCCAAGCCCTCTAACTCACAAGTCAACATTCGAATGACTTTTCCAAACTAGTTCTTCCTTAAAGAGACTAATTGTCCCATTTCCTACCTAACTTGATCCGAATTGACTCAAATTCACCAAGTACACATATTAAAATATGAATAAGCATTTAACGGGGAATACGGGGTGAAAATACAGGAAACGACGGTTCGGGTCGTTACATTGTCCCCAACTAAAACAAACGCTCGTCCTCAAGCGAGTTAAGAAACATACCTGTTGTTTCAAATAGGTGTGGATATCTGCTCCTCATTTCCTGATTGGTCTCCCAATTGGCCTCCTCCACAGGCCGACCTCTCCACTGTACTTTCACTGATGCTATATCTTTTGATCTCAATTTTCGAACCTGTCGGCCCAAAATAGCCACTGGCTCCACATTATAAGTCAAATTTTCATCTAACCGCACTGTACTGAAATCTAATATATGAGACGGGTCCCCAACATTCTTCCGGAGCATAGACACATGGAATATCGGATGAACACCCGACAAACTAGGTGGCAAAGCAAGCATATAAGCCAGCTCTCCAACCTTCCTAAGTATTTCAAAAGGCCCAATAAATCGCGGACTTAGCTTTCCTTTCTTCCCAAATCTCATAACACCTTTCATGGGCGAAACTTTCAGCCAGACTTTCTCGCCCACTGTGAATGATACATCTCGGACCTTACGGTCCGCATAACTCTTCTGGCGCGACTGAGCTGTGCGAAGTCTTTCCTGAATCACCTTCACCTTTTCTAAGGCATCCTGGACCAAATCTGTACCCAACAACCTAGCCTCAGCGGACTCGAACCAACCAACTGGAGATCTACACCGCCTCCCATATAAGGCCTCATATGGTGCCATCTGAATTCTGGACTGATACCTGTTGTTGTAAGCAAACTATGCAAACGGTAAAAATTCAACCCAAGAACCTCCAAAATCAATCACGCAGGCACGGAAGATATCCTCCCATATCTGAATAGTATGTTTGGACTGTCCGTCCGTCTGAGGATGAAATGCTGAACTCAACTCCACCTGAGTGCCCAACTCGTGCTCAAAAGTCCTCCAAAACTGGGAAGTGAACTGAGTGCCTCTATCGGAAATAATAGTAACTGGAACACCATGCAACTGCACAATCTCCTGAATAAAGATCCTAGCCAGCCGCTCTGAAGAATACGTGGTACACACTGGTATGAAATGCGCTGACTTAGTCAGCCTTTCCACAACGACCCAAATAGAATCGAAATTCTTCAAAGTCCGAGGAAGGCAACTCACGAAATCCATAGTGACTCTCTCCCATTTCCATTCAGGAATAATCATCTGCTGAAGCAAACCGCCCGGCCTCTGATGCTCATATTTCACCTGCTGATAGTTGAGACACCGAGCCACATACCCCACAATGTATTTCTTTATTCTCCTCCACTAGTAATGCTGCCTTAAAACCTGATACATCTTCGCGGAACCCGGATGGATGGAATACCGCCAACTGTGGGCCTCCTCAAGAATCAAATCTCTAAGCCCATCAACATCTGGCACACAAATACGGCCCTGCATCCTCAATACGCCATCATCACCTATAGTCACATCTTTGGCATAATCATGCCGAACTCTGTCCTTAAGGACGAGCAAATGCGGGTCATCATATTGGTGCTCTCTGATGCAATCATATAAGGAAGATCGAGAAACCACACTAGCCAATCCCCGGCTAGGCTCAGAAATATCTAACCGCACCATCTGATTGGCCAAAGTCTGAACATCAACTGAAAGAGGCCTATCCCCAACTGGGATGTAAGCCAAACTCCCCATACTGACTGACTTTCGGCTCAACGCATCGGCCACTACATTGGCCTTTCCGGGATGATACAGAATGGTAATATCATAGTCTTTAAGTAACTCAAGCCATCTACGCTGCCTCAAATTAAGATCTTTTTGTTTAAATAAATGTTGAAGGTTGCGATGTTCAGTGAATACCTCACACGATACGCCATATAAATAGTGCCTCCAAATTTTCAAGGCATGAACTATAACAGCCAACTCTAAATCATGAACAAGGTAGTTCTTCTCATGGGGCTTCAACTGACGAGAAGCATAAGAAATAACTCTACCCTCCTACATTAGCACACAACCAATACCAACTTTGGAAGCATCACAATATACCGTATATGAACCTGTAGCTGATGGTAACACCAACACTGGAGTTGTGGTCAGAAGTGCCTTGAGTTTCTGAAAGCTCTCCTCACACTCGTCGGACCATATAAATGGAGTACCTTTCTGAGTCAACTTGGTCAAAGGCGATGCAATAGAAGAAAATCCCTGAACAAACGGCGATAATAGCCTGCTAGCCCAAGAAAACTCCGAATCTCTGTGATTGAGTACGGTCTAGACCAACTCTGCACTGCTTCTATCTTCCTTGGCTCAACCTGAATACCCTCGTTGGATACTATGTGTCCCAAAAATGCCACAGAACTTAGCCAAAATTCACATTTGGAGAATTTTGCATAAAGCTTCTACTCTCTCAATCTCTACAACACTACACGCAAATGCTGGGCATGCTCCTCCTAGCTACGCGAGTACACCAGGATATCATCAATAAATACAATAACAAAAGAATCCAGATAAGGCTGAAATACATTGTTCATCAAATGCATGAACGCTGCTAGGGCATTAGTCAGCCCGAAAGACATAACCAAAAATCCATAGTGGCCATATCTGGTCCTGAAAGCAGTATTGGGAATATCCGACTCCCTGATTTTCAACTGTTAATAGCCCGAACGGAGATCAATCTTAGAAAATACCCTCGCTCCCTGAAGCTGATCAAATAAGTCATCAGTGCGAGGCAAAGGATATTTGTTCTTCACTGTTACTTTATTCAACTGCCTATAACCAATGCACATTCTCATTGTGCCATCTTTCTTCTTCACAAATAAAACAGGTGCACCCCACGGGGACACACTAGGCCGAATGAACCCCTTATCAAGGAGTTCCTGAAGCTGCTCCTTCAATTTCTTTCAGCTCTGCTGGTGCCATACGATATGGCAGAATAGAAATGGGCTGAGTGCCCGGCACTAAGTCAATGCCAAAATCATTATCCCTGTCCGGTGGCATGTCCGGCAGGTCTACAGGAAATACATCAGGAAAGTCCCTCACGACTGGGACAGAATCAATACTAGGAGTTTCAGCTCCAACATCCCGCACAAAAGCCAGACATGATCGACAACCTTTCCCAACCATATGTTGCGCTTTCAAGAAAGAAATTACTCTGCTAGAGACATAATCAGTCATGCCACGCCACTCGATCCCCGGAACACCCGGAATAGCGAAAATAACTGTCTTAGCATGACAGTCTAGAATAGCATGATATGGAGATAACCAATCCATGCCCAGAATAATATCAAAATCTACCATGCTCAACAGCAGTAGATCAACTCGAGTCTCCAGACCCCTAATAATCACAGCACATGACCGATACACACGGTCCATAACAATAGTATCGCCTACCGGGGTAGACACCTGAACAGGTACAACAATAGACTCCCGGGGCATACTCAAATGACGGGCAAAATATGAAGACACATAAGAATAGGTGGACACAGGATCAAATAAGACAGAGGCATCTGTGTGGCAAACTGAGATAATACATGTGATACTAGCATCTAACGCAAGAGCTTCTGCCCGATCTGGAATAGCATAAAACCGAGTCGGGCCACCACCCGCTCGACCTCCCCTTCTGGGGAGGCCTCTAGCTGCCTGACCCTCACCCTTAGCTGACTGGGTGGGTGCTGAAGTAACTGGTGCAGAAGATGAGGACTGGCCTCTCTACTGTGATGAACTGGCAGTGCGAATAGGACACTGCTTCAACACATGTCCTAACTCTCCGCACTCATAACAGCCCCTAGATGGTGGAGGATGGGACTGAAAAGAACCCCTCGCACCGGAGTGACTAGTTGGTGCACTCGGTGCAGAAGAACCCTGAACTGACGGGGCACGTGAAGAACCCTGAGCTGGAAGGGCACTGAGTGATGACTGACCCTGGTGAAATCCTTGATGACCACGGCCTGAAGATGGCCCGCGGTACTCTGAACGAGTTGACTGATGAGGCCTGTAAGAACGACCTCCACTCTGCTGGAACTGGCCCCTAGGCAGAGCACCACTATGACTAGATGATCCACGAGGCCTCTTAGCCTCCCTCTCCTCTCTCTCCCGACGATGATCCGTCTCAATATCGCGAGCAACATCCACTGCATCTTTATAAGTATGGCTCAGAATCCTCTCTCGACCCATCATACGAATGGGATAATTAAGCCCATCCATGAACCTTCTAATCCTTTCCCGATCAGTCAGGACCATCCGTGGAGCATAATGAGCCAGCTCCGAGAACCTCATCTGATACTGAGATACGGTCATATCTCCCTAACGAAGATACTCAAACTGCCTGCGCATCTCCTCTCTCTGAGATCGCGGTACCCACTTCTCCAGAAAGAGAGTGGAGAACTCCTGCCATGACAAGGGCCCTGAGCCTACCCGCCTACGCCGCTTATATGCCTCCCACCAAGTGAAGGCTGCACATGAGAACTGAAAAGTAGTAAAGGATACACCGCTAGTCTCCAAGATCCCTGTTGTCCTCAGCATGCGTGTACATTTGTCAAGAAAACCTTGGGCATCCTCGCACTGAGCACTACTAAAAGTAGGAGGTGCAAGTCTGCTGAATCTCTCAAGACGACGCTGTTCATCGTCTGGCATAACTGGAACCATATTATCCTGAACCGGTGCAACCGGCTGAACTGGGGCAACCTGCTGTACTGGGGGTGCCTCTGGTGTCTGTAATCCCTGCACTACTGGCTCAGGTGTGCGAGCAGCGGGGGTCTGATTACCTCCCCGGCTTGTGAAGTAGCCTCTGCAGTGGTGGCTGAAACTGCCTGAGCCAGGCCAGTGCAAACTGTCAGAATCTGAGCCAGAGTCTCCTGAAGACCCGAAATAACAATAGGCATAGCTGGTGCCTGAGCAGGTGCTGCTGGAGTCTGTGCAACTGGAGCCTGATCCTGAGTCGGGGCAACTGGTGGGTTAACAGATGTTGCCCCTGCGGCTCTACCTCGACCACGACCTCGGCCACGACCGTGTCCACGTCCACGGCCTCTGGTGGCCTCATTAGGTGGAAATGGTGGTCGTCTGTCCTGTCCGTTAGCGCGTTTTCTTGCCATCTGCGAGAGAATGGAATAACATAATTTAGTTTTTTTTTGGACGAATAAAGTCGCACGACAAGAATTCCAAGAATATGAAATTTCCTAAAGGTTCTACAGCCTCTCGAGGATAAATACAAACGTCTCCGTACTAATCCGCGAGACTCTACTAAACCAGCTCATGACTCACGAGACCTAGTAACCTAGGCTCTGATACCAACTTGTCACGACCCAAATTCCCAACCCGGTCGTGATGGCGTCTCTCATGAAGACAAGGCAAGCCAACAGGGATAACTACACTTCTTTTAATTGTTACTTAGCAAGAATAAGTCTAATTCATATATTATAACCACAAGTTCGAAATAAGCATGATAGTACAACAAAAAAGACCATCCCGACTCAGCCCGAAATCAGTGTGTCACAAGTTATGAGCTACTACAGAATTTTACCAATATTTTACAAGTCTGGAAATATCATAAATAACAAAAGATAAGGGAGAAAATGGGGCTGCGGATGTCAACAACTACCTCGTTACTCCTAATCACTGCCAGTCTGGAAAGAATCAACGCCTAGTCTGGAAAGAATCAGCTCTGCCTGTATCTGCACACATGGTGCAGGGAGTAATGTGAGTACTCCGACCCAGTGAGTAATAAAAATAAATAACAATTGAAAGCATGAAATCTCATAAAGGCACAATATAGCGCTATCTCAAGCAGTGAAATCAATTATACAATAAAACAGTAAAGACAATTACTTTCAACAATAAGGAATAATCAAAAGCTTGCCCTTCGGGCTCAATATCAACATACCAGTATAGTATCAACCCCACAGGCTCACTCCCAACTCATCACACACATAACGGCCTCTCGGGCCCACTCCCAACTTACCACAAACAAACACGACCCCTGGGGCCCACTCCCAACTCACCTGGGTACCTTGCGCTCACTGGGGGTGTGTACAGATTCCGGAGGGGCTCCTACAGCCCAAGCGCAATATCAATAGGCCTGAAAGGCTTCATATCAACATAAGGCCTGAAAGCCTTCTCACATCACACTTGAGGCCTGAAAGCCTCCTCACATAACACTCGAGGCCTGAATGCCTCCTCACATCACTCTATATCCTCACAGACGGCCCTTGGCCTCAATCAGTCCAGAAAATAATCATAAGCCCCTTGGGCATCAGTAAAACAATAGTTCTCAGCTCAACATCATTATAAATATCATTAAATCTCGAGTTGAGTGTAAATGTAGCTAAATTCACAAAATAATATAATTCAATTGGACTGAGTTCAAATAACATTTCAATTTGTGAGGAAGTAGTGATGTAAATTCTTAAAATATTTCAAATAATCGGCATGAAGCCCAAATATGGCAATAAGCCCCAATTATAATGAAAAACAATAAATCTTTTTGAAATACGCGGTAAAAATATCAACAACTGGGATGGACCAAGTCACAATCCCCAACGGTGCTCTACCCCACGCTCATATCCGGCGTGCAAGTCACCTCAATATAGCACTATGATGTGCAATTCTGGGGTTTCAAACCCTCAGTGCATCATTTAAAATCATTACTCACCTCGAACCGGCTATTTCTTTAACTCGCGACGCCTTTGCCCCTCGAGTTGGCCTTCACGTGCGTCGAATCTATCCAAAACTACAACGAATACATTACAATAGACTAAGGGAATATAACTCAATCGAAAAGACTCAAAAAATATCGAAATTCGCAAAACCCGAGCCCCCGGACCACGTCCCGAAAATTTTGAAATTTACATTTTCGGAATCCTCTTCTCGCCACGAGTCTGTACATATAAAATTTACCAAAATCGGAGTTCAAATGACCCCTCAAATCTTCAAATCTTATTTTCAAATCCCTAGGACTAAATTCTCAATTTACTCCTCAAAAACATGTAATCTAGTCGGATTATTCGATGATTAATTCAATATTATGGAGTAGAAGTAATCACAAGTGACTTACCTCAAGATTTTCCAAGATTTCTTGCTAAAAATCGCCCAAGATCCGAGTTTGGTAGTAAAAATAAATGACCAAAATCGGACTGATCTTAATTAAATCTAGGGAAAAGGGTCAGAACTGCCCCTAACGTATTGACTACAGGTTAAAAATGCCCTCCGTTAACCTATTTTGAAGAAAATACCCCTACCGTTAAAAATGTGGTATATTTGTGACCCTAAGTCTAAAAACTGACTGTACTTATATTTAAAACGGTAGGGGCATTTTTTTCAAAATAGGTTAACAGTAGGGGCATTTAAACTGGAGTCAATACGTTAGGGGCACAAATATGCTACATTTTTAACGGTAGGGGCGTTTTCTTCAAAATAGGTTAACCGAGGGCATTTTTAACCTGGAGTCAATACGTTAGGGCCAGTTCTGACCCTTTTCCGTTAAATCTATCTAGAAATTCGATACTGTTCACGCTGGCACTGTTCACCCGCGCGTGACACTGTTCACTGTTTATTGCAGCAGCTTTTTCTAAATTGCAGCACAGCCATTTTTTACTAAAATAGCTCTAAATCCATCATACGAACTTGGAATTAGACGATTCTTTTTTCTATGGCTCCGTAATTTTGATAGGGATCTAGTGGTTCAAGCAAAACTGAATTTGGAGCTCATTTTCTCTGTTCAATACTAATTTCGCTCGTTAAACAATTAACTCACATATCGCGTCAAAAACCTAATCTCGACTTGATAAAATTAAACCAAATTTCCATATCAATCCTATAATTCATGATTTAAATTCTGGAAGTCTCGAAATCAAATTTGAATCTCTAGAACTAAAAATGAACCTTTAGATCATTACATTTATGCTCAAAACGGCAAAAATCTTCCAAAAATGACCTGTTAGCCATCCGAAATCACCCCGAGGCCCTCGGGACCTCAACCAAAAGCACAGATATGTTCTAATACTTCATCCAAACTTGCTCGAGCTATAAAAATGCTGTCATTAACATCAAAATCATCGAGTTTTCATCGAACCAAGCTTAAGTTAAACTAAAACTTTCAAAATTCTCATTCAACCAAAAACACGGCCTAAGCACCTCCGAATCAACTGAAATTTTGTACACACATCCAAAATCACCTAACGAAGCTACTGGAACTGTTGGAATTCCATTCCGACTCCCGGATCAAAATTTCATCTATCAACCGGAAATCACCAAAATACTAACTTCGCCAAAATAGGCTAACTTCTTCACCGGACCTCCAAAATTACTTCCGATCGCTCTCCTAAGTCTTAAATCACCACCCGGAGCTAACCGAATTATCAGAATTCCATTCCGGGCCCTCTAACTCACAAGTCTGCATTCGGTTGACTTTTCCAAACTAGTTCTTCATTAAAGAGACTAATTGTCCCATTTCCTACCAAACTCGATCCGAATTGACTCAAATTCACCAAGTACACATATTGAAACATGATTAAGCATTTAACGGGGAATACAGCGCGAAAATACATGAAACGACGGTTCAGGTCGTTATACTATAATATGAACAAAATAGATTTGTCACTAGCGAAATTGTTGAATGAGCTGCAAGCGGCAGAATCTATTATCAAACAACAAGCTCCAGTTGTGGCACTCATTGTTGAGAAAGCTTCAGTTTCTAAGTCGTAAGGCAATAAGAAAAAGAAAAAGACTCAAAAGCTTGTGGCATCTGCTGGTGCGACTGGTGAAAAAGCCCAAAGGCAAGTACTATCACTGCAAACAACTTGGGCATCACAAGAGGAAATGCCCTGCCTATCAGGCAAAGTTGAACAAGCAAGGTAATTCAAATTTAAATGTCGTTGAAACTTGTTTAGCGGCTGTTGCTACCATGTTTTGGTGTGTAGGTTTGAGAGCCACTAATCATATCTGCACTACTTTGCAGGGGTTTCAGGAAATGCGGCGGCTAAGTGAGAATAAAGTTTGCGTTTTTCAAGCCAATGGCGAGCCAGCACCAGCTTTAGCTTTAGGAGATATTAGGGTTTCGTTTAGTAGTGATAAAGTATTAGTTTTGAAAGATGTTCTCTATGTACCTTCTATTAGAAGGTATTTGATTTCGATTTCGAAAATAATGGATGCTAGTTATAATATTTATTTTGCAAATAACTCTGCAGTTATTAAGTTTAATAAATGTTTTATCTACACTGCTGCTAGAGTACATGACCTTTTTATTCTTGATATATCTCCTCATGTGCTACAACAACCAAAATAATTAAATAACATTAATCTACCACATAAAAAAAATGTATTTCTGAATTGAGTCAAACTTATTTGTGGCATCTACGTCTTGGCCATATAAATCTAAATAGGATTTCGAGATTGGTCTCTGATGAACCTTTGATTCATTGAAAGTGGAGTCACTACCAACATGTGAATCCTGTTTAGAAAGAAAACTGACCAAGAGACATTTTCCCTCCAAAGGAAATAGGGCCAGTGATAAGATAGAATTAACTCACTCTGATTTGTGTGGTCCTATGAATATACAAGCAAGAGGTGGTTTTGATTATTTTGTGACTTTCACAAATGATTACTCAAAATATGGATATATTTATCTGTTGCGATGTAAGCCTAAATGCTTTGAGAAATTCAAAGAATTTAAGATGGAATGGAGAAACGACATGATAAATATATCAAAACATTGCGATCTGATCGTGGTGGTGAATACCTTTCTGCGGAATTCATAAAATACTTATCAGATAATGGAATTACATCTCAATTATCTGCCCCAGGAACACCACAACAAAATGGTATGGCAGAAAGAAGAAATAGGAACCTTATGGAAATGGTTAGATCAATGTTAAGTTATTCCAATTTGCCTTCATCCTTTTGGGGATATGCTTTAGAAACAACAAACTACATTCTAAATTTGGTTCCTTCAAAGTCAGTACCTTCAACTCTAGTAGAATTATGGACCGGGCGCAAGCCAAGTTTAGGACATATTCGGGTTTGGGGTTGTCCAGCACATGAGCTGAAAGGGAAAGTAAATAAATTGGAATCAAGGACAGAAGTATGCATTTTTATTGGATATCCAAAAGGAACAAAAGGCGGTTTGTTTTACTGTCCTAAAGATAAGAAGGTAATTGTTACGACAAATGCCGGATTTTTAGAAGAGGACTATCTAACGAACCACATTCCTAGAAGTAAACTAGTTTTACAGGAATTAAACAATGGAATGACTAAAGACTCATCTCTAGAACGTATCCCGAAAGCGAGTATTGACATACCATTGCATTATCGCAGTGGGAGAAATGTCAATAGGCAGCAGATTGCATAAGAACAATTGCCTGACATCTTACTACCCCAAAGTAGTGGGAGTAATGTTGAGCAACCTCAGATTGTTGAGCAACCTTAAATTGTTGAACAACCTGAAAATGTTATGCAACCTGCACTCCAGGAAGAAGTTAATAATATCCCAGCAACCCAAGGTGTGGAGGATAACAATGAGGCTTCACTTCCAGAAAATAATGATATGATTCAACAACAAAATCAGCCTCCACATGTAGTAACTAGTCGTAGTGGGAGAATTATTAAAAAAACTCTCCGGTTTGTGCTCTTGGGAGAATCTTATGATAGAATACCTGAAGAGCCTAATACAGAAACTATTAATTACGACGAAGCACTACATGATGCAGATGCTGATAAATGGGTTGATGCTATGAAATCTGAAATGGAGTCCATGTACTCCAATCAAGTCTGGGATCTTGTAGAACCACCTACTGGAGTCAAACCCATAGGTTGTAGATGGATCTATAAGAAAAAGAGATGAGTGGATGGAAAAGTGCAAACTTCTAAAGCTAGGCTTGTTGCAAAAGGGTTTACTCAAGAAGAAGGGATCGATTATGAGGAAACTTTTTCCCCGGTAGCCATGCTTAAATTCATTAGGATTCTCTTTTCAATTGCTGCTTATTATGATCATGAGATCTGGCAAATGGATGTCAAGACCGCTTTTCTAAATGGAAGTCTTGATGAGTGCATCTATATGGCACAACCAGTTGGTTTCATTAAAAGTGGCAATGAGCACATGTTGTGTAAATTAAAGAAATCCATTTATGGATTGAAACAAGCTTCTAGGGCATGGAACACTTGTTTTGACGCATCGATTAAGACCTTCGGTTTTGATCAATGTGAAAATGACTTTTTGTGTTCATAAGAAGTGGAATGGATTACATTTTTGGTTTTGTACGTAGATGATATTTTGCTCGTAGGAAATAATGCGAGCATGTTGAATTCAGTAAAGGAATGGTTGTCCTCACGTTTTGATATGAAAGACTTGGGACAGGCAGCACATTTCCTTGGGATCAAGCTTATGCGAGATCGCAAGCAAATGATATTAGCCTTGTCTAAAGCACTTTATATTGATACTATTCTCACCAGATTTAGCATGCAAGATTTCAAGAAAGTGTTTCTCCCCTTTAGACATGGAATCCTCTATCAAAAGACCAGTCCCCAAAAAAGACTGATGAGATAGAAAAGATGAAGGCAGCCCCTTATGCTTCTGCGGTATGTATGTTATGCTATGTACCAGACCTGATATCTGCTTTGCTGTTGGCATGGTTAGTAGATTTCAGTCTAACCCTGGTAGAGAACACTGGACAGTTGTTAAGCATATAATCAAGTACTTGAAGAGGACTAGGGATTATATGTTGGTGTATCACTCAGGTGATTTAGCACCCATTGGCTATACTAATTCAGATTTCCAGTCAGATAGAGACTCTAGAAATTCTACCTTAGGATATGTTTTTACCTTAGGAGGCGGAGCCATAAGTTGGAGGAGTATTAAGCAATCATGTGTTGCTGATTCCACCATGGAAGCCGAATATGTGGCTACATCTGAGGCAGCTAAAGAGGCTGTTTGGCTCAGGAACTTTTTGAATGAGCTTAATGTGGCTCCTTCCGTTCAAGCACCAATAGTACTTTATTGTGACAATAGTGGTGCAGTTGCAAACTCGAAGTAACCAAGAATCCACACAAGGAATAAGCAAATTGAGCATAAATATCACTTAATTAGGGACATAACTCAGAGAGGTGATGCAAAAGTATTGAAGATTGCGTCAGAGGACAATTTGGCAGACCCATTTACAAAGAGCTTGACACATAAGATTTTTGACAAGCATGTAGAAGGAATGGGTGTTAGAGTAGTAGACGCATGGTTATGAGTCTAAGTGGGAGATTGTTGGGGTATACCATTAACCATGCGGTTTAGATATAGTATTATATTTTATTCTTTATGGAATGATTTTTTATTTAATTTATTCAATTCAATAAAGTACTATTATAAATAGATCATTTGTTACATGTGTATCCTTTTAATTATGTAGTAGATAATTTAGTGTATGGAGTCTTAGCTCATGCACAGAAGATTAAATTGTTGGTTCACATAATTAATAAACTATATTCACAATGAAAGATATTATTGGACAAAATATCTTGATGATTGTAGCACAAGATTATTGTATAATTTGTCTTGATTATGGGAGTGGTTTTACTCCAACTTCTTGTGCTAGTATACTCAGTATATATTGAACGGACCAAGTAGAGAAAAGATATTTTTGACTGAATATATAATATATTTTCTCTAATTCATTAAATGAGATTATACTCCTAATCTTGATATAATTATTACGATCGGTATAATTTGTTTATTGTTTTGATTTATCAAAAGATACGACTCTATTTAGAGTTAGTATATGTCTAATAGATTGGACAATAACGAGTAGCATCTGTGAATAATAATTAGTTGATAGAATTCATGACTCGTTTTGGGTTTGATGATACCCCTTTATGTAAGACTTGGGACAGGCAGCACATGAAATAGTTTAAGCGGAATTATAAAGGATTTAATTAGTTAATTAAATTAAATTTTCAGTGATTTAATTTGATTAACTGGTATTTGAAATCTTAACACGGGGAGTTAAAATAAGTGTTAATGAATTTTCGAAATTCGTATTGAGGAGTTCAATTGCAGTTTTTTAGTGGAATAAACTGCAATTAATTATAGTAAGAATTAATTCATGCTAATTTCGAATTAATACTATAATTAGTAGCCTCTTATTATTTCTGTGGTCCCTGCTATACCTAGTAAAAACCTGGACAAACTTGGGTAAAAAGTGACTTGGGAGAAAAGTCATCTAATAGAGTTGGAGTAGGATTCTACTTGTAGAAGAAGAATCCTACACGTTTTTGGAGGACTAATTTCGGCCAAAAACAACTCTATTAAAGGAAGACTAGTTTCACCTAATTATTTACCTTTTAGTTGTATTGTTCTTGCCCACCCAATAGCAAAACGTCCAAAGGTTTTACTAGGCAAACAACAGAAGACTGCAGCCCTGGATTCTTGCTGCTTGGAAGGTTTGTGCAACTACTTCACGATGTTAGTACTTCTAAACTCGTTTTATTACATTGTCTAGTTTACATATATTTGATGCCTTAATTGTATGCTTGCTTCCGCTGCGCATGTTCTAACAACACCACCTTTTGATCCAAACAATAAACCTTTTCTCAGACGATCAAAAGTTGGCAATTTTTCTAAAGCAACCCATTTTAGAGCTTCTCATCATCTTCATCTTGAGCTGAACGTGAAAATATTGAAAAAAATGGACGTTTTTTTGCTAAAAACTATTTTTTTCGTTTTTAGCAAAAAACCATCTACTTTTTTTTTCCAGTTTTTACAAAAAAATCGCTTTTTAGATTTTTTAAATTTTTACACAAACAATATTTTAGTAAAAAAAAATCTATTTTTTTGTAAAAACTGGAAAAAAATTCCTTTTTTTTCTTCAGTTTTAGTAAAAAAAATTAGAAAAATTGCTTTAGAAAATTACTTTTTTGGGTATGAATAATGGATTTTTTTAATTAATTAAGAAATACTTAGAATGGGCCAACAGGAGGATGACACGTGTCCATCTGTTAACTCAAAGGGCATTTGTGAGCCAAAAACATTAATGGAAGGGTATACTTGACACAATAGATTAATTGAGGGCATTATAACGAGTAGTTTAGATGCATTTTAAGCCCTTTTCTGAAGAAATAATAGCAGAATAATTAATTTTAGCATAATTAATTCAACATAACTTGTCTTCAATCGACACGACCCTTTAGTGATAAGAAAACATTTGAAGTGGGATCGAAAATCTTGACAATGTTAAAGCTCTTTTTCTTTATAAAGCTTTGATATATAAAAACTTCAATTAGATGAATCCTTATTAATACTATTATCTATTAATTTGATACTCCATGCAAATATATGTGCAATTGGCCACTAAATTTGAATTTAGGGTGTGTTTGATAAGAAGGAAAAAGTTTTTATAAAAATTATATTTTGGAAAATAAGTTATTTTCTGGTATTTGGTTAGTAAACAAAAAATATTGTCCCGAGAATATTCATATATAATCTGCACAAACATTACGTGGTGGGGGTAGGTAGGGGCGAGAGAAAAAGGTGCAATGGAATGGGGGTTGGGGTCATGGTGGGGATTAAGATTGGGGCCATAGTCCATGGTCTTAAGGACGAAGGTCAGGTAGGGGTCGGGTGGGGTTGGGTCCGATGGTTGAGGGTCAAGTCCGAGGGGTGGTCCAAGGAGGGTCGAAGGTTCGAAGGAGTGTGGTTGGGGTGGGGTGAACTGGGGTGGAGTGAGGGTGGGCGTAGCGGGTTGTGGGTGGGTGGGGGTGGGCAATGGCGGATCTACATGTAATTTTTGGGTGCTCAAGCACCTATTATCTTTGACAATATTTAGTAAATTTGTATGGTTAATTATAAAATATTTAAATAAATATTGAATGAGCACTCGTAACTAAACTTTTTTTTCTTCCTCTTTCAAAATTTTTATTAGTGAGCACACACGACTTTGAAATTCCGAATCCGTCACTAAAGGTGGGTAGAGAGGGTTGAAAGAAAGCTTTGAAAATATTCTTCCTCCTCTTATAGGAACATCTTTTTCTTGAAAAATATATTTTCGACACCAAACACCCTCTTAGTCCAAGTTGCCCATTCCAGTCATACTAGGTAGGCGTTTGACCATAAGATTTGGAAGTTTTTTTTCAAATTTTCTTTTAAACATGTGTTTATTTATAGAATTAATTTAAATTTTGGGAGATTTTGAAAATCAAAATTTCAAGTCCCAAATATATTTTAAGATCTTTTTTTAGGTCAAATCATGATTATTTGGGACTTTTTAGCTGGAAAAAAAAATTAAAAAAAGAGAACTTTTTAATATGTCAAAATTTGTCCACATCAAATTTCATCCAAATTAATTTTTTCAAAAATATTTAAAAATCTATGTCGAAACGGGTCCCACTGAAAAGGGAACAGAAAAACTCACCCCATTTATATCAGACCAACAAGTATATGACATGTGTCTTATATATAGACTTCAATCATTTAATCATGGTAAATTACGTATATTTTCATCTAATTAAATTAAATAACTTTAGTGAGTTAGTAAAGTTTAGTGTAAATATCATATGTACGTAAGTATTTACCTGTGTTTTGAGTTTATTGTGAGTGAATATTTTAATCAAAAAAGTACGAAGAGCGAAGACTATAGAGGTAAAGTTTGTTATAGCCCATTTGGAGTTTGGACATAAGGTTTTTTTACTTTTTAAAAGAAATTACTTTTTTTGCGAAATTAGTTTTTGGCTATAAAATTTTCTATTTTCATTTGAAGATGAATTGTGGAACTTTAGGAAAGTTTAAAACATTCCAAATAATTATTTTCAAAATTTTCGCTCAAATCGCTCACAAAATTTAAAAAACAACCCAAAATTATATTCATGTTCAAATACAACTCTAATTTTCAAATAGTATTATTTTTACTTGAAATTTTTTTTCACTTTTTTTTGAAATATTACAATTCTTATGTCCAAACGCCCAGCTAATGCTTTTGCTTTTTTCCTCACTCCAAAGAAAATGGAAGGTTAATTTCTTTTAAAGTAGGTTTAAAAAAATTACAGCCACTAAAGTAATTATTTGTGATATAGACTTTAAAAGGGGAGTAAGAAAAAAAAAGTTGGAATGGAAAAATGATCAGTTTGAAAATATTGACAAAAGGATGGAAAATTTTAAAAGGTACTAAACTGTTGTCATTATATAATAATTTGATAATGAAACCAGCTCACGCGGTTAAAAGTGTGCTATTTAAAATGCAAATTTATTGGGCCCAGGTCTTTCTCATTCCAAAGAAGGTCATCAAACTGGTTGATGAAATATGCAGGAATTATATGTGGACTGGCAATCATGAGACCAGTCATAGGGCTCCGATAGCATGGGAAATAGTATGCAAACCAGAGGCAGCTGGAGGTTTGAATATCATTTGCTCTAAGAGATGGAATAAAGCAGCCTTGTCTAAGCTGCAATGTGCTTTAATGTTAATGAAAGACAAGCTCTGGATCAAATGGATCTACTGTCACTATATAAAGAAGAAAGCAATTGATACCATGGAAGCACCAAAGCAAGTTAGCTGGATGGTAAGAAAGTTATTTGGAGCAAGGGAATGGTGGACAAATGATAGTACAGCAATGCAAGCATGCTGCTAGAATGGAAGCTACAGCATTAGGAAAGCATATATACACTATACTCCACAGTATCCTAGAGTTCACTGGAAAAAATTAGTGCTGGTGTCTGGGCTACTGCCAAAACAGAAGTTCATATTATGGATGGCATTGCATAAACATTTGGCAACAGTTGACAGGTTAGAAAAGTAGGGTATCCACACTGATCAGTCATGCACACTATGTGTGAGAGACATTGTAGAGACACACGACCACATGTTCTTTGAATGTTCTTATTCCCAAAAACTGTGGCAAGGATTGTTAAAGTGGCTGAACTTCAACAGATTGATAAACAACTAGGAGCTAGAGGTGCAATGGGTTTCTGCTAGAGTAAACAACAGAAAGCCAGGGAAAACCATCCTAGGAGTGGTGTTTGCAGCAGTTGTATACAACATTTGGATGGAAAGGAATGAAAGAAAATTTCGATAGTCGAGCAAAGAAGCAACATACAGAGCAAGGCAGATCGCAATCCTGTTAGATAATACGCTTAACGCTAGGGGGGGGGGTGAATAGCGTTATAGTAAAATTTAGCGTAAACTTGCGGAATTTGAAATTTGCAGGAAATAAATAAGTGCGTTAAGTAAACAAAAAGGAAAGAACGCACCAATGTATTCTGGTTCACCACAACAAGTGGCTAGTCCAGTCCCCGAGAGACTCTCTCGAGATTTTCCACTAACTTGTCAAGCTTACGGGTGCTCAACAAACCTTTACAACTTAAGGACACAAGCCTTAACACCTTTGCTCGGAGATATAACACTCCACTTACGGGTGCCTAACCAACCTTTACAACTTAAGGACACAAGCCTTAACACCTTTGCTCGGAGATACAACACTCCAAGACTTCACTGTTAAGCTTACGGGTGCCTAACCAACCTTTACAATCTGAGAACACAAGCCTCAACAATCTTGCTCGGAGATACAACACTCCAAGACTTCGACCAAGGAAACACAAGTTCCTTACAACAAGAGAATCACAATTCTCTTCAAGTGTACAAAACACTAAACACTCAAACAATACACTCCTTAATGAGTAGATATGAGTAAAAAAAGTAAGCTCAAGATCACAACAACTTTGGACAAGAATATGGCTCTCAAAAGCTTTATGAAATGAATATAAAATGATAAATAATAGTATGCAAGCTTATAGCAATTGTATGATCAATTGTTGTGTGTTGTTGTGTTTAAAACACTGAAATGAAGCTGTATTTATAGTTGAAAAACTTGGCATTACCGTTGCCTAATTGCCAATTAAGAGTTGCTGAATTTACTGAGTGACAATCGATTGTCAAGAAGCTACAATCGATTGTTTGCCAATCGTTCCAAAAATCAATCCCAGATTTTACGCTTAACAATCGATTATCCAAGATCAACAATCGATTATTGGCAACGTTCAAAAAATTATTTCCAGACTTTACATAAAACAATCGATTATTCAGCAACGTTCAAAAAATCTTTTCCAGATTTTAATTTCAACAATCGATTGTATAAAATCAACAATCGATTACTCAGCAACGTTCAAAAAATCTTTTCCAGATTTTAATTTCAACAATCGATTGTACAAAATCAACAATCGATTACCTGACGGTATTTGAAAATATTACGACAACGGTCAGCTTCACAATCGATTGTGCAATGTTAACAATCGATTATTTATCAGACTTTGAAAAACATTTTAGACACTGCCTCTTGACAATCGATTGTTATATACTCACAATCGATTATTTAATAATATTGAAAAAGTCCGGAAGACACTGCCTCAACACAATCGATTGTCATACGTTCACAATCGATTATTTTGTGACTTTTAAAAATCTGATGGACAGTGTCTCTTCACAATCGATTGTCATTAGCTTCACAATCGATTATTCTTGAGTTTTGAAAAACTTTGATGTACAGTGCCTCATCACAATCGATTGTCATAAGGTTCACAATCGATTGTCATGCAGGTTTGAAAAACCTGATGCTCACTGCCTTAACACAATCGATTGTCATTAGTTCACAATCGATTGTCATGCAGTCTTGGCTTAACATAATCGATTATCATAAGTACATAATCGATTATCTTAGTCCAGATTTTTTAGAGGCATGTTTAAAAATCATTTTGACTAAAGTAAATATGCATGATTTAAAATCATTTAGCATTAAATTAAATATGCATGATTTTGTAAAAATAGTTTTACGAGAGAAGCCATGTCATGAGTCAAGTTGTCGGATCAAGATCACAATTAAGAATGACTCATTTAAACTATAAAACTTTGTATTGCTTGAATCTTGTTATCCACCAATTGTGCGCTTGTACTTGAACTTCATCATATATCAATTTGCGCTTGTTTGTCATTCATCAAAACCTACACATAAGAACACACGTTTTAGTATAAAACCTTAAGAACGTGTTTCCAAAAATTTCCCCCTTTTTGATAATGGCAAACTTTAAGCGGGATATGCAACTTAAACAATTTATAATGACGATTCAAGACATGCATTTATTCCCCCTCAATATATGTATTCCCCTCAATTTAAGCTTATAAATATTGAGAGTGCATACCCGTTATCTTTCCCCTTTTGCCATTAGCAAAAATAATATAAGAAGATGCCGAAGATGTAAATAAAACTTGTTTATTTATTGGAAAGAAAGAACAATTACATAAGGAGGGGACAATAAAACATATCACAATAGAACCAAAAAAACAAAGAAATCATTCATCATCATTTCCCGCCTCATCGTCCGGCACTGCTTCAAAGGGAACAAGACCGGCATATGGATAATGAACATGGTCAAAATATCCATGGATCTCATTTGTCAATTGACCAACAGAGGTGGTCAAGGAAGCAATTTGGTCGGAAATGGATTGGAGAGTGGGCTCTTGAGGCGGACGAGTTCGACGGGTTGGAGGAGGAGCAGGCGCTGCATGATCACCGTCATGATGAAAGGAGGATTCTGAAATTTCCCACTTCTTCGTACTCTTTTTGAGAGGACCGTTGGAAGTGATGAATCCGGAGGCTTCAAGAAAATTCATGATGAGGAGAGCATAAGGAAGAGGCCTATCATCTCCGATAGCGTCACGCATGTGAATCTTGACGAACCGACACCAATTGATGTTAGCTCCGGTTATTATGGCATGTATGAGCTTGGTGTCCTCTTGGGAAATGGTAGTATGGTTATGCTTACGAGGCTTGAGGACTCGGGTGATGAAATAGACAATCAACCGATAATTGGGATCCATTCCCGTAATTGTAGGACGACGGGAAGAAAGATTTGGATCATAAGAAGTAAGTCCGGTTTGATGTAGGAGGACTGTTTCATCAAAAAGGGCTCCGGCCTCTCCGATGCACCGAAAAATGTCTTCACCATTATGAGGAAGACGGGCAATGGTATGAAGGTTTTCATCAGAAAGAAGAATTTGAACACCATTTATATTTGTCACAAGCTCACCGTCATCATCCTCATGAAGGTTGGAGTAAAATGCTTGAATCAATGTAGTATTGATGTAAGGATGGGTAAGAAGTAAGAAGTCAAGAAGTTGACAATTTTTGAGCATATTTGCAGCAGGGCCATAAGATTCAAGATACTTGTTGGTTGAAAAGCGGGGAGGAAGAATGTCGCGCTTTTCAAATTTTGTTAATAATCGAGTAAGCTCGATGTGAGAATTAAAGTATAGAACGGAACCATCTTGATAAGGATAGTTTGGAGCAATAGAGGAGGTTGCACCATGCCTAGCAGAAACGGGAACGTTTGGAGTGACGGCCCGACATTTTCACTGAGTATTGCTGGAATTTGCAAGAGACTTGAAAGAATTTTGATAGTTTGAGAGCTAAAGTTGATGCTTGAGTGAATAAAAATGAACATATATGGAGCCTATTTATAGAGGGGAGAAAGGCATTTCACTAATGGAAGAAATCTGCAGAAAATTGAAAGCTGAAACAGTCAGAAACGGTAAAAATAAATCTTACTGACCGTTAGACAATCGATTGTTGGAATGAGATAATCGATTGTCATTAAGATTTGACTGAATCTCGGAACTGACACAAATCGATTGCAGAACCAAACGGTAAAATTTTTTTTGAATTACTGACATGAAATAATCGATTGTCAAAATATGTTAATCGATTGTTATGTTACAGTGAGCACAGAAATTTTCTGATTTTGAGAATAATCGATTATATTTTGAAACAATCGATTGTTTTGGGAAAACATTGCTGAATGGCTGACATGGAAATCGATTTTGCAGTTAAAGAATCAATTAATTAACAAAACTGCATAATAAACATAAACCATAAACAATCGATTAGTGATACTGCTAATCGATTTTCTGCACAGTAAGATAATCGATTATTTGCTTGGAACAATCGATTGTTCTGTGCCAAAACTTAATAATTCCCCCTACCTTTAGGGTGATGCCTGCAAAATAGAATTAAACGTCTCCGACGCTCAAGTCAGTAGTTAAAATATAAATGCAACCTAAAATGTATGCATTTAGATCAACGTTTACCCGTATTCAATACTTCATTTGGACATGATTTATATTTAGCACAACATTAAACGCTAAATATTTTATCAAGTCTACTAGAAATAATGTAAAGTGAGGAACGATCATAGCTGTGTAGTTCTTGGTATTGCTCGTCTTACCTTTCACATTTCTGTCAAGATGGTCATCTAAATTCATTGAAGTGACCATTGGTTTGGTGTTGCTCTTTTCGAATTGATTTGGCAACTCCTTGCGACATTTAGATGGACAAATGAAAGTTTCCTCTTTCATTTGCTTAATTTGCAGCTCCAAGAAGAAATTAAGCTTGTCTATCAATTATTTCTCAAATGCGATTCACAGATTCCTTGCATGACACTTATTAGTTGCTCCAAAGTAATACAAATATTTTCTACGATATCATTTTCCACAAGATTTGGAATGCAAGATATTAGTGGCATGAGAGTTTAAAGAAAATAACATTGCCAATATAGAGAGTTGTTTTGAAATTCTGTCATCAAGAAGATAGTAAACTTCATGCAATCTATTTCCCCTTAATCAGAAATTTATCAAGACATACCAACATAGATATACCAATTGTTATAAAACAATGATAAACCCATTTGTTGGATGACATAACAAGTGTACCAAAAGTTATTTTAGTAACAGTGATACAAATTGTTATTTTTAGTAAAGCATATTACAAACGAGTATTGACTGTTAACAGATCAACCATACATCGAATTTTGAAGAACATACCAACCATTATCCAGACCAAAGGATGTGTTCATCAAGAGACGATTTTTAACAGAAGGATTTTTGTCAATTGTTAGAAACATGAGACATCTCAATTATTTTTCAAAGCTGATGATAGCATTCATCAAAAATGTGAGTGAAGACTTTTTGAAGAATATGCTAATAGATAATACACACCACATAGTATACTAACAGTTATTTAAACCACAGATAGCAATTGTCAAATCATGAATGAAATGATTTTATCAAGCTAACTGTTAATACATATCAACAATTTTGATCTTTTAAAAGCAGATAACTAACAAGTAAACTAATTGACACCAATTGTCATTTAACAACACGTTTTCAACATATGAATCAACAAAGCTAATTGATATTGATTGTTGACCAGGATATCTCAATTGTTAACGCACATCAACTATTACGACTAAGCTTATCAAAGATTCAACAATAAAGGAACCAAATTAACAACAAATAAGTCAATATTGGTTGCTAGCACATATCAACAATTCGGTTTTTGTCAAAAATAATAACTAACCGAAATTTCCTCTTGATGCAATGAGGTGTCGTGCTCGGTGCATCTACTACAATACTGTAGCCTTTCAAACACACCTGCAAAACAGATTAATGATCTTTTGGTACCCATGCCATTTTGGGTCCTTGGGGGTTAGGCATATCATAATGATGCGATTGAGTGATATGTCTATGTCGTGAAAAACATGCAGGAGCAATATGACCAATACGTCTACAATAATGACAAGTCACGTTGGGGTTATGCATCCTTCTAGGTTCATAGTAACTTGACGGACGAAAATGGTTTACTCTATTTTCAGCATTATGACTATTGCGCGCTTTATGAACATCATTTCTCCTACTATGAGCAGCATTTCTAGAATAATTATTTCTACGTTGGAAATCATTTCTAGGTGCTCTAAAGGGTTCAAAATTCCTTCTAGTATTTGGCCTATAATATGCATCATTTCTAGGGTAGTTATTTCTAGGTGGTAAGTCATTGCTAGGTCTTCTAAAATGTTCAACATTTAGTCTAGCATGCATATTGGTTCTAGGATTGCTATTTCTAGGATAAGCATTTTTATTATTAGTCCTAGGTTGAGCTTTAGGTTGTTGGGGTTTAGCTTCAACCTTTTCTTTAGGCTCATTCGTAAACCCTATGCCATGCTTGGTTGACTTCAAATTATCAAGAACATCATTCAAATTTTTGTGCAAAGAGTTAAACTTATCTAATGTGCCTTTAAGCCTTTCTACTTCATTTTTGAGATGCAGGCAAGAAGTACACTTTCTAATAGAGCTTTCGGGCTTATCGGCGCTTCTTTTTCCGAAAACTTGTTTTCCTCTTTCAACTTCTCATTTTCTAAAACCAGTTTTTCAAAATCTTTTTCTTTTAGAGAGAGTTGTTTTTGAAAATCTTTTTCTTGCAACGACAGAGTTTTCTGCAAATCTTTAATAGTCTTAGAAGCATCAACAAACTCACTATGTAATTTATTATAAGCATTTTGCATTTCTTCAAGCGAGTGAGAGTTGGACATACTTACCTCTTCTTCTTCGTTTGCCATGAGACATTGGCCAGTTGGTTCATCATATGAGTTGTCCGCTTTTTGAGGCATGCTTTCATACATTTCCTCCAGCTTATCCCACATCTGTTTGGCGGTTTTGTAGTGGGAAATTTTCTGATAGTCTTCCTGATTCAAGGCGCAATACAACATATTTATTGCATTAGTGTTGTATTCACTTACCTTGGCTTTCCCAACTTTTGTTGTCATTTGATCACCATGCTTGATGATTTGCCATAGATAAAAGTTGTTGGCTGTGATAAAAATTCTCATCCGATCTTTCCAATATGAGTAATTTTTTCCATCAAATATTGGGGGAAACATGTTAAAATCACCTTCACCTATTCCTGCAAAAGAGTCACGAGTAGAAGCCATGGATGGTTCTCTCAAACTGTTAAGTCTTCAGAGAGTTGGGCTTTGATACCAATTGTTAGATAATACGCTTAACGCTAGAGGGGGGGGGGGTGAATAGCGTTATAATAAAATTTAGCGTAAACTTGCGGAATTTGAAATTTGCAGGAAATAAATAAGTGCGTTAAGTAAACAAAAAGGAAAGAACGCACCGATGTATTCTGGTTCACCACAACAAGTGGCTAGTCCAGTCCCCGAGAGACTCTCTCGAGATTTTCCACTAACTTGTCAAGCTTACGGGTGCTCAACAAACCTTTACAACTTAAGGACACAAGCCTTAACACCTTTGCTCGGAGATACAACACTCCAAGACTTCACTGTTAAGCTTACGGGTGCCTAACCAACCTTTACAACTTAAGGACACAAGCCTTAACACCTTTGCTCGGAGATACAACACTCCAACACTTCACTGTTAAGCTTACGGGTGCCTAACCAACCTTTACAATCTGAGGACACAAGCCTCAACAATCTTGCTCGGAGATACAACCCTCCAAGACTTCGACCAAGGAAACACAAGTTCCTTACAACAAGAGAATCACAATTCTCTTCAAGTGTACAAAACACTAAACACTCAAACAATACACTCCTTAATGAGTAGATATGAGTAAAAAAAGTAAGCTCAAGATCACAACAACTTTGGACAAGAATATGGCTCTCAAAAGCTTTATGAAATGAATATAAAATGATAAACAATAGTATGCAAGCTTATAGCAATTGTATGATCAGTTGTTGTGTGTTGTTGTGTTTAAAACACTGAAATGAAGCTGTACTTATAGTTGAAAAACTTGGCATTACCGTTGCCTAATTGCCAATTAAGAGTTGCTGATTTTACTGAGTGACAATCGATTGTCAAGAAGCTACAATCGATTGTTTGCCAATCGTTCCAGAAATCAATCCCAGATTTTACGCTTAACAATCGATTATCCAAGATCAACAATCGATTATTGGCAACGTTCAAAAAATCATTTCCAGACTTTACGTAAAACAATCGATTATACAGAATCAATAATCGATTATTCAGCAACGTTCAAAAAATCTTTTCCAGATTTTAATTTCAACAATCGATTGTATAAAATCAACAATCGATTACTCAACAACGTTCAAAAAATCTTTTCCAGATTTTAATTTCAACAATCGATTGTACAAAATCAACAATCGATTACCTGACGGTATTTGAAAATATTACGACAACGGTCAGCTTCACAATCGATTGTGCAATGTTAACAATCGATTATTTATCAGACTTTGAAAAATATTTTAGACACTACCTCTTGACAATCGATTGTTATATACTCACAATCGATTATTTAATAATATTGAAAAAGTCCGGAAGACATTGCCTCAACACAATCGATTGTCATATGTTCACAATCGATTATTTTGTGACTTTTAAAAATCTGATGGACACTGTCTCTTCACAATCGATTGTCATTAGCTTCACAATCGATTATTCTGACTTTTGAAAAACTTTGATGTACACTGTCTCATCACAATCGATTGTCATAAGGTTCACAATCGATTGTCATGCAGGTTTGAAAAACCTGATGCTTACTGCCTTAACACAATCAATTGTCATTAGTTCACAATCGATTGTCATGCAGTCTTGGCTTAACATAATCGATTATCATAAGTACATAATCGATTATCTTAGTCCATATTTTTTAGAGGCATGTTTAAAAATCATTTTGACTAAAGAAAATATGCATGATTTAAAATCATTTAGCATTAAATTAAATATGCATGATTTTGTAAAAATAGTTTTACGAGAGAAGCCATGTCATGAGTCAAGTTGTTGGATCAAGATCACAATTAAGAACGACTCATTTAAACTATAAAACTTTGTATTGCTTGAATCTTGTTATCCACCAATTGTGCGCTTGTACTTGAACTTCGTCATATATCAATTTGCGCTTGTTTGTCATTCATCAAAACCTACACATAAGAACTCACGTTTTAGTATAAAGCCTTGAGAACGTGTTTCCAACAAATCCAAGTGCACATCACCGAACTGAAGAAGCCAAATGGAAGCCTACCCTGCAGAATATAAATCGTTACCCTCAATTTAATCCTTGAATATATTTACACTTTTTTGTATGTTAGGAGTTAGTTAAATAACAATAGTTGTAAAGTAGCTAGTTGATAAATTTTTTGAGATTTGTTCTATAGTCCCAAAGAATAATTAATGTACATTGATACTGGTTGAAATACAAATTTTCTTTTCGACAAAAAAAAAATTTAATAATGTAAAAAGGACTCCAAGAAAACTATTTAATTATTAGTAAAAGAAATAATATCTATGGATATGTTTGACAATGACTGGCTGCTATGGGTAGTTTTGACCTATTAGAAGAAAAAACATACATTTTTTGGTAACAATTATTTTGGCTTTAGAATGATTGATAAATTAAAAAATGTTTTTTTATTCTTTGTACAACGGTCCGTGAAGAAAAGCTTATAAAAAAGTCTATTCTCTAACAAAGTAATTTTGACATGAAAGCAACATTGGTGTGAGGTGACTCAACCTGTCTCAATTAAGATATAATTTAAGTTTTATACATGATTTTGAACAAATTATATACATAATATTATCATTTATAAGTTAATTATTAGTAAATCTATATATTATTAAAGGAGAGGAAAAAGCTCACTCCTTAAGACAAATGACAGTATAAATAAAAGTCACATGTCATAAATAATTAATAATTATTTATAAATTATTATTTTTCAATTTAAATATCTATAAATTAATAAATAAAAATTTTATAATAAAAAGCTAAAATTACAAATAAACTATCCATTCAAATTGGAGAATAGTTTTAAGTTGGAGTTTTTAAATTATATTAAAACAAAAAACAAAATTACCATATAATAAAAAATTGCCAAATTTATTTATTTACTTATTGTTTTTAAATAATTTTGGTTTTTAAATAAAAAGATTGTTTATTCTGAAAATATTATTGAGAATAATAGAATAAGCTTAAATATATATATATATATATATATATATATATATATATGAGTGCGCGCGTGTATCTTCTATTATTTTATAAAAGAAAGTAGCATACAAAAGTTTAAATAAAGTAATATGTTACTAAAAGTTTCTATTAACAATGCAATAATACTAAATATTAAATAATATAATAAAAAATGCAAAAAAAAAGTTATTATATTCATATATGAGACTTATTAATTTAATAGATATTTTATTTATTAAATTTTAGATAATATTATTGAGAATAATAGGATAAAATTTGAAATAAAATAATATTCTAAGACTAATAAACTATATATCTTCTATTATACAATAGAAAGAAAGTAGTCAATATTAAACAATATGCTAATAAAGGTTTCTATTAACAATGCAATAATACTAAATTTTGAATAATATAATAAAGAAAAATATAAAATAAAAAAGTTATTCAGTAACTATACAACTCTCTTTAATTTAATAGAGACTTTATCAATAAAATTTAGAGATATATTATTGAGAACAATATGATAACATTTAAAATAAAAAATATTTTAAGAGTAATAATATATATATATATATATATATATATATATATATATATATATATAGCATACAAAAATGTAAGTAGAGTAATATGTTACTAAAAGTTTCTATTAACAATGCAATAATACTAAATTTTGAATAATATAATAAAGAAAATATAAAACAAAAAAGTTATTCAGTAACTATACAACTCTTTTTAATTTAATATAGACTTTATTAATAAAATTTAGATAATATTATTGAGAACAATAGGATAACATTTAAAATAAAAAATATTTTATGAGTATATATATATATATATATATATATATATATATATATATATGTGACGACCCGACCCATCGTCTTCCGTATTTCAGTCCCGTTATCCCCGTATTATGCTTCCCGGTGTGTTGATATATGTGTTTGGTGAGTTGGAAGTGTGTTGAGTTGAATTTGGTTAGAAATGAGACCAATAGTCTCTTTAAGGATAGCTTAAGTTGGAAAAGCCAACCGGATGTTGACTTATGAGTTAGAGGGATCGGAATGGATTTTCGGCTATTCGACTAGTTTCAGATGGTGATTTGAGACTTGGGAGAGAATGCGGAATTGAATTTGGAGGCCCGGTGTAGAATTAGGCTTGAATTGACTAAGTTGAATTTTGGCGAATTCTGGCTGATAGGTGATATTTTGATCCGGGGGTCGGAATGGAATTCCAAGAGTTGAAATAGCTTTGTTAGGTGATTCTGGATATGCCTGCAAATTTTCAGGTCATTCGGGCTTCGTTTGGTTGGTTTCGGCATCGAATGAGATTTTGAGAAATTCATGTTTATCTTAGGCTTTGATTTGATAATTTTGGTGATTTTTGGTGTTTAATCTAGTGTTTTTATGGCTCGAGCAAGTTTGAATGAGGTATTTGGTCATAATTGTTTTTTTGGTTTGGACCCCGGGAGCCTCGGGGTGACATCGGATGGTTAAACGAGGAATTTTTGGAGTTAAGCTTGAAAAATGGTTGCAGCTTCTGGTATTTTCGCGGAAGCGGCAGGAGACCGCTTAAGCGGTATCCGCAGAAGCGGCCAAGGGGGAAGCCAGAGACTGCAGAAGCGGTCAAAGGGACCGCGTACGCGGGAGTCGTGGAAGCGGTAGATCGACCGCAGAAGCGGCCGCTGAAGAAATGGGCAGACCGCAGAAGCGGTCAACTGGACGCGGAAGCGAGGACCGCTGAAGCGGAAAAATACTGCGGAAGCGGAAATCGTCCAGTTTTAATGATTACAGAGAGTTTAATATTTTGAAAAGGAGAAGAACAATAGAACTTCGGGCTGAGGCGATTGAGAGAGGTTTTGGAGAGATTTTCGAGGGGATTCTTCAGGTATGATCTCTTAGACATCGAATATGTGATTATGGTGCAAAATCATGGATTAAACACTTAGAAATCAAGGTCTTTAATGTCAAAAATGGTGGTTAGGGCTTGAAACTTAAGTGAACCTTAAAGTGTTATTTGAAGGGTCAAATGGACTCCGATTCTTGTAAATTTGATATGTATGGACTCATGGCATGACGAGGATTCTGAAAATGTGAATTTCGTAATTTTTCAAGAATTGGCTCTGGGGCTCGGGTTTGCCAACTTCGTATTTTTGGTGTATTTTGAGATATTTCGATTGGGTTATGTTCCATTAGCCTATTTTGACATATTCCTATTGGTTTTGAGCAGATTTGGCATCCGTGGAGGTTGATTCTCGAGGGAAAGGCATTACGAGCTTGTTTGCGGCCGGCTTGATGTGAGTAATGGGTGTAGATGATGACCCGAGGGTTCGAAACCCCATTATATCACATTGTGACGCTGTATTGAGGCGAGACACGTACTCTACTGCGAGTGCAGGGTCGATTATGATTGGGGAATATGTCTTAGTCCGACCGAGTGTCATTATACGGTGTTGTTGGTATAGATGGGCACGATAAACCTTCTACTTGGATGATTATGAATATATTTGGGCTGCGTGCCGGTTATTTGGATCCCGTGAGGATCGTTATCACTGTTTCTATGCATTATAGCATGTTTTCATGACATCAGTCTTACGCTAAAATACTGTTTAACATGATTTGGTAAATATTGAGGTTTGACACCTAATCCTAAGATTTCTAATAAACTGAACTAAAATGGCAAGATATATGTGCCTGTGAGGCTTGCATGCATGGAGCTGGACTGATGGTTGATCGGGTTGTACGCCGCAGCGTATGTTACTATGATATTGCGCTTGGGATCTAGGAGCCCCTCCGGAGTCTGAACCCCCACAGTGAGTGCGGGTACCCAAATGGATCGACTACACGTTCCGCAATGGTCATGCATTGCATTGCATCTCATGCATTTATTTACTGTTGCTTTATTTAGATATATCTGAGACTTGTACTGTATAGAACTGTTTAACTAGCTTTACTCTGTGCTTTATTGTGTATTTCCTTCTTTTGGGTTTTTATACATGCTTATTACTCGCTGAGTTGGTAGACTCACCCCATACTCACTGCACCTTGTGTGCAGATTCAGGTGCTCCAGAGACTTAGTGTTGCTGCTATTGATTTCTCGAGCTATCAAGAGTATTGAGGTAGCTGCCCAGCATCCGCAAGACCACTTACTCTGTCTCTATCAGTCATGTTCTTTTGCTATTTTATCAGACTCTATATCATTTCCGTTCAGACTTGTATTCTATTTTGTTAGAGGCTCTGGACTCGTGACTCCTCGGGTTTTGGGAGGAATATTATTCAGTTGTGTTTTTCTTGGGTGTGAATTACCCCTTGGGTTGGGAGTTTGTTATTGAATTTCGCTGGTTATTCCTAAATTGTTTCTCATTGGGCTGGGATGCCGTTCTTAATTGTGGTTTGGTCGGGCTTGTCTAGCCTCGCGGCCGGGCGCCATCACGACCGGGTTTGGGTCGTGACAATACATACATACATACATATATATATATATATATATATATATATATATATATATATATATATATATATATATATATATAGCATACAAAAATTTAAATAGAGTAATATGTTACTAAAAGTTTCTATTAACAATGCAATAATACTAAATATTAGATATTATAACAAAAAATGCAAAACAAAAAAGTTATTATATTCATATATGAGTCTTATTAATTTAATAGATATTTATTTATTAAATTTTAGATAATATAATTGAGAACAATAGGATAAATTTAAAATAAAATAATATTTCAAGACTAATAAACTATATATCTTCTATTATATTATAGAAAGAAATGTCAATATTAAACAAAGTAATATGCTAATAAAAGTTTCTATTAACAATGCAATAATACTATATTTTGAATAATATAATAAAGAAAAATATAAAACAAAAAAGTTATTCAGTAACTATACAACTCTCTTTAATTTAATAGAGACTTTATCAATAAAATTTAGTTAATATTATTGAGAAAAATGGGATATTATTTAAAATAAAAAATATTTTAAGAGTGAATATATATATCGTCACGACCCTAGTTCACCAATCGTGAACCTATCATGACGGCACCCAGTCATCGCGACTGGGTAAGGCTAACATATTGCAGAAATTCAACAACCTTTACGAAAATGATAAATAAATACTGAATAACATAAGAAAATGTATAGAGTGCCGCCTGGCACATACGCTTCAACTCAAAATAATGTAACAACCTCCAAGACCCGGAAAACCACGGGCAACACAGACTAAGAGTAATAACATAACATACGACTCTAATATCCCAAAATGTCTACAACAACTGAGTACATGAAGTGGAACTGCTAACAAAAAAAAGTAGAGTAGAAGGAGACTCTTCAGATCTGCGGACGCGGCAGATGCAAACCTCAAGTCTCCAAATGTAGCTCTAAAATCACCGTTAGTGCGCTCGACCAGAAGTACCTGGATCTGCACAACAAAAGTGTGCAGAAGAGTAGCATGAATACACCACAGCGGTACTCAATAAGTGCCAAGCCTAACCTCGGTGGAGTAGTGACGAGGAAGGTCGAGACCCTAATGAGATGAACATAAGAATAAATTTAAGATAAAATGACAGTAGGAAAATGCAGTAAATCTCAAGTACCTAGCAAGACAATAAGCAGAACGGAACATGCTACAATACAATCTACGAATACAAGAACAATTACTCAAAAATCAGGATGCTGCATGGAGCTCCGGGAAATGAACCCGTAGTCCATTCTTACCAATATTTGAGGATCTTTCGGGAATCAAACCCGCAGTACATCATACCAACATCAGAGGATCTCCCGGGAATCGAACCCGTAGTCCATCATATCAATAACAGAGGATCTCCCGGGAGTTAAACCCCTAGTCCATCATATAAATAACAAAGGATCTCCTGGGAATTGAACTCGTAGTCCTTCATATATGATAAGAAAAATATGTAACTTTGGTGCTCGATTGGGTAAGGCACCGGGTGCCCGTCGCGGCCCTTCGGTTTGGGTCATAGTACACAAATTATGTTTTCGAAGTTATTTTATTATTTTAATAAACTATATAGTACTGAAAATGGCTATTTAAAATCTAGCCCAATTGTATTTCAACTTCAGCAAATTCCAACCCCTCCCCAATCCCAAACCGGACCCCAAAATTACCCAGCCCAATTTCTAATTAAAATACCCGACCAAATACTGGCCAAAGCCTAGCCGTTGATCATTTTGATCAATGGCCCAAGTTCTCCCTTTCCTAATTAAACCGACCAATATCCCCCAAACCTAATTCATTTTACAACCACCTCGCTGCCCTAAAATCCTCTCTGCTCTCAAAACACTCTCAACCTAAATCCTAATCTCCAAATGCCGACCCCCCCATCTATGGCCATATCCTATGACCTCTCAGCATCTCTCAAGCCTCCAATAGTTTCTCTCATGTCATTCTTGCCATCTCTAAGGTCCTCTAGGGACCAGGGCCATGCCAACTTGTATCTAGGGTTCATCTCTTTCCTGTTCTTGGCCATTCCGGTGTGATTTTGAGTGAAATCGTTCTATGTCAGCCGTGATCTAAGGGGTTTTCAGTATGTTTCTTCACCTCTATATGGTTTTTTGTGAAACTCTAACTTCATTTCTAAACCTCCTAGATCTGTACAGATCTAAGACGATTTGAGTTTGTTTCTTGTGTGTTTTACAATAGCCTTGAGATTCTCTACCAGAATAGTTTGATTTCAAGAAATTTTTTCACTTTTTTTAAAATTAGGGTTTTTGGAATTACTTTTTAAACTTTGTTTGATAATTCTTTGTATCTAAACTTCTGATTCTCACACATTTTGACTAATTTTATAAACGTTTTGCAACCCTAGCCCGTTAGTACTGAAAACCCTAACGTTTTGGGATTTTTCATTTTATTTCTGGTACGGGTACCTCTGACTATGTTCTTGCCTTGGATTCTTGGGATTTCTTGTGATTTACTCGTCCTAGCATGCTTCTTTTAAAATTTTCTTAATTCAAACCTTCATTGATATGATGAACTAGTGTTTATACTAGCCATTCATACAAAGCTTATACGTTTCTCTTCGAATTAGTGTCATTTAGCCATGAGTTTTGTTAAGGCTGTGTGAAGTACTCGCCATTCATGCTTTACCTCATTTTATATACTGAGCATGGTGCTTCTTTCATAATATTCTGAACCCTTGATTACTCTGAATCCCTTATTTTCTGGTTTAATTCCAACCCCTTCCATTTAACGTTTTGATTCTTACTTATTTGCCCAATTTGATTGAATTTAACTGCCTTAATTGTTCTCCTTTACTTGTTTGTATTTTGCTGATTATTATTGATTTATTTTCTTAATTAATCTGCTGTGCATTTAACCTTAATTACCTATTGTATGTCTAAATCTTTACTTATTTCTTTTCCTTAAATACCTACCATGTTTGCCATTGATTGAAATGTCCCTTGATTAAGGGAAGATCTTGCTTATTTATGGGTAACTTCCCTGATTTACTACTAAATTGATCTTTTGCCTTGTTTTGTTAATTTTTTGACTCCTATATAAATGCTCTTTTCTTTTAAGTTCAAAACAGTAAGAATAAAAGGAACTCTAATTCATCTATATTATTATATTCTCAAAACTATCTACTCTCTTCTGTTCCTTGCAACTCCTATTAGTTTAGTCGCCTGTAAGCCAAGGCTGATTACTGGCATTGTCTTTACTATGTATTCTACATACTCTCCTTAACTGGTATGTTCATATTCAATTTACATTCCAAGCTATGTGTTTACTTTGTTCTTACATTTTATCAATCTTGATTTCCAATTGAGTTAATTTACTTAATACACAATCAGCATGCCTAGATTATTGTATCACAAAGGGTGTTTTTAAGTTTATGGTTTTATACTATTTAGCATGACCAAACCCTACTTGTTCTAAAACCTTGAATGTTTTTTTGGTATTGTTTGTTCTAATGTAATTCTGTCGGTGTCTTAAACCTATGTGTTCTTAATTTATATTTGCAATTATCATCTATGTATTTAATTTCCATTACTAAGGTCTATGCTAGTTGTTCCCCTACTTCTTTCCCTTTTGTGAGATCTGTTCTGAAGTTGTATGTTCTCTACCCTTTTTTCTGACTATTTTTTTAAATGTCTTCTTAATCTATTCCTACTCTTAACTTTGTTCTGACTTTAATAAAAGTTCTTTCTACTACTAAGAACTTCTTTCTCTATCTACCAAACTCTTTCAAGGTCATTATGCACTCCCACATTGCTCATAGAGTATTAGGCTCTATCCCTCTAGTATGTGTACTGCCATAAGATCCTTGAAATCTCTAACTCTGTCATGTCAGAGCTGACCCTTCCATATTACACTTAAATCAATTTTTTTGAGAAAGGGTCTAGGTGTAAGCACTGCCCGGGATCCTTGAGGTCCATAAGGTACCTTGACACACCTTCACGTGATATTGTCTATGGTACTTTGGCACTTGAGGCTATTGGAGGCTGGGGAAGTCATTTAGGCCTACTTCAGGCTCCCTATAGTTAACTTCTTCTTTTCCTTTTTTATTGGTATATGTAATTTGTTCAGCTGGTCTTTTTAATAAGTATTTGTAAATAACTTAGGGGTGATTAGCGAAAAGGGTGGGTAACTATATCCGTTGAGTAATTTGGGTAGATAGCATGCCTATGAGATTATGTTAATATACTTTCTATGCTTACCACACTAGAAACCATGCCTATAGGATTTAAATGGATTCAACAATAGAAATCACGTATATAAGTTTGAAATCAACTTCATTATTAGATACAATGCCTATAGACTGTAAAGTGATTGAGTTCAATTTCTTCTACTGCATGTATTTACATTTGTCTCACTAAAATCATGCATATAAGTTCAAACATCAACTCTTAACAATTAGATACCATGCCTATTGGAATTAAAATAATAAATTCTGCCTGTAGAATAAAAAGTCAATTTAGTTACACCAGTCGGTCTAATTCATGTTAGTTCACTCTGAAATTGGCTTAATAAACTATCCACTTCTTTAATTGGGTTTTTAAAACACTTCCTTAATTCACTACTACTAGAAAGCATGCCTATATGATCTCAAATGTCCGTTTAAAATTGTTCACCAATTTACTGCACCTACGTAGATACATTGCTCTTAGGACATCAGTATTCCACATTTAGGCAAACCTGTAGGGTATTTTTTAAATTCTGCAACTCTAAAATGGTGTGTTGCTACTTAAGCTATCCACATTTAACAGGTTTAAACCAGTAGGCAAGCTAAATAGGATTTTGACACTTTATCCTAGGCTGTATAACCCTTGCTCATCTGGATATCATGTTCTAGGATTTTCTCTTAGGTATTGGAATGTTGTTTGAAGACGTGCACTTACTTTCTATATTTGAAGAAGTAACTGTGGGCCTATAACTTATTTCTTTATATGTAGTCCTAACTGTTCTTGATTGACGCCTAGATTTTTATCCTTTAAAACTTTAGAAAAGTCTAGAACTGTCCAAATAATAGATGTCCTAAAATACTTCCAAGTCCACGAGGAAGGGAAGGGTAGTGCACACATAGGAAATTGTCAAGGTTACTAGAATGCTTTAGGTTATGACTAAGGGAAGAGAATTGGGTAGAAAGGATATAATGACTACGTGCTAATGTCACGTGTAGCCCCTCATTATTTACCGTGCATTGTGTGGGGTGATCATGTAGGCTAACCAACCTAGGATCCTTTTCTCCAATTCCCAATGTTTTAAATTTACTCTTTTGTATGCAACTCGCTCAAATTCCCCGTCTTATTGTTATTTGAGTCAAACAATGTCCAACATGCTTTTATAGGACTAATTCAACTTCTTATGTGTTTCAACTTCTTGTTTGTTATAGGACTAATTCATATGTATACGTTTGGTCGGGACCCACTGTTGTGGACAAAGAGGGGTGCCTAACACCTTCCCATCTAGGTTATTTCGAGCCCTTAACCTAATCTCTAGTAATACAAATTAACCCAAGAGCTAGTCGCTGTAGGTGCCCTAATGCACCATAATCCATTAGGTGGTGACTATTGAAATACCCAAATCCCAAAAGGAAATGAATTATTATCCCCATGAATGTCAAAACTTGAACTTCTCTCCACGGAGGAAAAAAAGGGACGCGACAGGCATGCCCTAAAGTCTCTTTTACACTACCTAACATCAATCGCATGATTGATGCCATAGCTGGCCACGACATCCTTACCTTTCTTGATGCCTCCTTTGGGTACAATTAAATTCAGATGAACCTGAAGGATCAGGATAAGACCTCGTTTATCACTATGTTTGGAACTCATTGTTATAACGTAGTGCCCTTTGGGCTTAAATATGCAGGAGATACACCCCAATGCCTAGTTAACAAAATGTTTGAGGAACACATAGGTGTTTACCATTAAAATGGTAATAATAGTTAAATTTATTGATGTGACTCTAAAAATACATGATCTATTTTTATGCTAGTTGTTAAGAAGTTGATGCTAGGTATATGCAATTTAAAGACGAAATATGAACTAAAATAGAGTCATAATCAAATCAAGGGGTTAGCTGTTCAGGCCTCGCACCGATCAATGAGGGTCCTCGAGGTCGATGCTTAGGCTCGGGCTCAAGCTATCGGGGATAATCGAGAAAGGGCTAATAGTTAGGATATAATTAAGGGAGGCTCTTTATGGCCTATGACAAGCAATAAACAAAGAACAACTATGAATGTAATAAGCTATAGCAATAGTATCGAGAGGATATGTTAGTGAGAAGAGAGAGAGAGTTGTTATTTATCTTGTGTAGACTAGTTGGAGAAACAAAAACCCTTTACAAAGTAATAAGGATCTCCTTTATATAGGAGGAGAGTTCCAAGATAGTACAAAAAGCATTAATTACGAAGATACGGAGATGGGACAGCTAGGTGCGACACCCTAATATAGATACTGGGCAAGCCGGCTCTGTCAGATTTAGCACGTGCCCTGGGAACTTCCATTTTTATTCTAGCCTCGATCGATATTCCCTTTAGGTCGGGCCCTGACGAGCTTTGAGGGATGGAACTCGGTCACAGCTTTGCGTCCTCGAGGCCTCGAGGTGTTCTTCAGAAACGAGTTAATAGCAAGAAATTGGACCCTCTTATTTTTTCGCATACGGATAATTCCGCATTTCCTAGAATGAAGCGATGGGAAATGATTTTGATACCCGAATACTCGGGAATCCTATGGAATAGGTTTTCACGATAACCAGGACATCCCATGGACTTATCTTTTTTTACGCCATTTAGTGCGTTGTCGATTCCCGTTCTTCAAAGTGATAGTACCATCATCAATTCAATTCTTTAATAACACATTAATTGTACCTGCCGGTCAGTCTTCCAAACACATTGATGGCCATGTCATTATCTCCCCTTATAAATGGGGGTGTCTGGCGTTATCTCTTTATTAAAGTGCCTTACTCCACTCATTCATCCCTTTATTCTCGCCATCTTTCTTTATTGTTAATCTACAAGTTTGGAGTTCACGGACTTAAGGTTATTTGGACGCATTCCTATCGATTATGTGATGGCCTTCAGCTTGAGCGTCTCCTTGTCGAGCGAGATCATACGGTCTTGTCATTTCTGTTATTGTTTCTACACCGGCTACTGCTATCCTTATTGGCTCGAGGTGATGATATAGAGGGTATCAAATTTTCCTATTTTAGAAAGTTATTCGGACTATACACTGCTACTCACGGGGAGAGGGGGCTCGAATTACACCTTCATACCCCTGTTCAGCGTGGCACTTCACCCCGGGCTAGTAGTTTGCACGACTCAATGTCCCAAGAAGTGAATTTAAAGTAGATGTGCAAGTGAGGTATATGTTATCTCGGTCCGTTGCCTCCCCGTGGTTCTCTTGGCTAGTGAGGGTCCTCGACCTTTGGCGGGCTATGGCATTTTTTCATTCCCTCCCTGCTTCTCGCCTTATCCTTTGGGGATATCAATGTGGAAGGCCAGGATAAGGATTCTAAGGAGACAACACTTCGGAAGATACTGTCTTTGAGGATGCATGCCCGAAGAGAGGATGTCTGAAGGCATTGTTGCAGGAGGTGGACCTTCTAGAGTAGACGAGGATCTAGGCTTTTGCAACGTGTGTGCACCCCTTTGTTTCTTTATTTCTGTGTAAAGAACCCTTGCGGGCTTTTGTAATCATACGTAAGGACTCCTCGAGGGCCGTTGTTAGAAAATGTTTATGAATATAAAGATATTTTCTTTACTTCTGCCTTTGATACTTGCCATATTCTTGTATATTCTTGTGCCCTTGAGGGGATTCTGAATGTACGCTTCTGTTGACAATCATAAATATCTAACTCGTGTGCGAGCATTCTTTTTGGTCTTTGGTTAATAAAAACGGGTCCTTTTCGTGCTCCCCATTTTCCTCGGACCAAGCCTGAAGCGGTTCGATAGACTCAGATCATCGGGACCCTCGAGTCTTATGAAGATAGAGCATAAAACCTTGATATATTTAGAGTGGTATCTTAGTGAAGGTCAGCTTCAGGCACTTGGGGATTTACTTTGAATTGATGCATATAATATCTTAAGACTTTACAGATACGTCCCCAATACGGGGTTGCCCATTTTTAGGCGATGTCCTGGGATCGATCTTTCATAGAAAGAAACTTGAAAAGCTTATTTTTATTCTCGATAAGGTCCTCGAGGTCGGGTACCACCTCGGAACTCATATTGAAGTCATTGGCCTCCCCGGGCCCAACTTGGGTAGGCGGACCATTGCTGTTTCCCGAGATATATATGGGGTTGCTCCCGCTTATTGGGAAATCCCATTATTTTGATAGCTATCGGTCGGTTTTGGCATCGAGTCCTTTGTTACCTTAGCACCTATGTAGGCTCCCAATTCAGTTTGCTAGTTTCTCCATAGCCATGATTGCTACTTCAGGGTCTACCCTGTAGAGACGGGAGAGTTCCTGTTACGACCCAAATCGATGGCCACAATGGATACCCGATACCTTACTCGATGGAGTACCACCATAACATATTTTTTCATGTCATACTATCATGGATAACTGAGCCGGAAGGCTGCCGTGAGATAAGTAAAAACAATATATGAAACCAACTATTACATAAGACGTACAAGTATACAAGGCCAAAATAACCACTCATACACTAATGATAGGCCGACAAGGACATATAAACTTTTACGTACATGAAATTTGTCCACAAGCCTCTAAGAATACACATTTAAATCATACTAACCAAACAAGCAACTCAGAAGTGAATGGAGCGCACCAACATCTTCTGCTGAGCTGATAGCCTACTTGGACGGCTCTCGACCTGTCTATCGGGACCTGCGGGCATGAAATGCAGCGTCCCTAGGCAAAAGGGACATCAATATAAATAATGTACTGAGTATGTAAAGAACAAAAACAAGTAAATAATAGACACGGGGGACATGAAGTAAAAGACTCGACATGTACGTTTGCATTGTTTCTAAAATTATTCTGTTTTTATAATTTTATGCATATGCATTTAAATGTCATATTATGCATGGGTATATATGTTCATAACATTATCAAGCCTTTGAGGGCATCTCGTCATATCATCTCAGCCACCGTGGGCAAATCATCAATGTATACCAGCTGATTAGGTGGTGCTGCATATATAATGCCGAAACCATTTTCCATATCTTATATACATATAATATACATATATACGCATATATAATTCCATCTGGTCACAAGTCAATATACATGCATGCATGCAATGCATGATAATTATATCAATAAAATCCTTTAGAGTGTCATAAGATTATTATGCTTCTGAATAATATCGTAAAGTAAATGTTTTAACTTACATATTTTTCTGAGACCAATGAAGAGAAGATATAGTAATATAACACATGGAGAATCAATAACATATGCATCTATACATTTCTATAAATAGAGTCATTTATGGACGTTTTGAATTTGCACGTTTTGTTTGCATTGTGTGGATCATGCCAAAAGAAAGAAGGGATATCTTTAATATACCTGGGCCAATTCTCTTAACAATCCCTTAAACACATGTCAATTGCGATAACACATAAAGACGGATCTAAGTAGGAGAAAATCCATATGATATTCTTGAGAAGGAATACACCATACTCCCTTAGAATTGCAAAATTCCGTTGCCACATGTTTATACGAATATGTTGATAAATCATCCGTTACTTTTTGTTGAAGGTTTCATATAATATCCTTGGTCTGGTATATCATTTGTTAGCTTATCAAGCATAAGATTCTTACTATTAATGTTATGGGAGAGTCTCTTAAATTTTGGGGTGTGGGACCCACTTCTAGATGACTTGACCACAAAGTCCCTCAAACCTTGCCACCTTATTAAATGAAGTTAAGAGTCACTTAATTTGGCCCAATTTTTCTGCCACATTGAGGATCCTTTTAGGCTTATCATCAACACTTTAATTAATTATCTAATTCCTTAATTAATTTGGTGATTTTCCACTAATCTAACAATTAACAAATTACCCACATAATTAAGAATTATCTCAAGTTACTTTAAAATACTACTAATTTTTAACACACCTTATACACCTTACTATCATAACACCTTGTATGATACTAGTACATAAACACTAGGTATTTTAACTTGGGCCATATTTTATTCCAAAATGCCATACACCGACGAAATTCTTCTTCTTTGATTTGCTTACCTTTCACCTTCACGAATTTACTCATTACTTGTTTGAAATAGCATAAAATGCTTATAATCTTAAAATAATCTCATTCCCGAACATACATCGAATAATTTACAATGAAACTTTAACGTGCGAAATATCCAGAATATAATATCTCGTTTCTGAGCTTTCACTAATTTGCTTATAGCATACTTTTATGTGCGAAAACATGGGGTGTAACATCATCCCCCATTGAAACATTCTTCCTCAAATTTTGACTTATGTAGTTATCATTCTCATAATCCATAGCTACTACGAATACTTTAATATTATTCTTGCCATTTAGCAACAGTTCTGTGAATGAATCCCAAATTTCAGGTCATTCCCCCTTTTAAGGCTCTTTCTCACACCACGATATGTAGTTAGAATCCTTCTAATCTCGTAACTATTTGTACCTTCCATCATGTAGCCTTTACAACTATAACGTTTTATGTGCGCGTATGCAACTCTTTTCTTCTCTTTTCTCCAACTTTTAGCCAATCTCTAGGCTTTACTTCTCTGGGCATCATTAACTTTACTACATCTAAGTAGGCCATACGATACCATAATTCTTATTCTGATTTATCGTTACTGAGGTCTGGTACCAAACTCCAGGTTACTCTCATTGTTTATCCTATACGTATAAAGCTAAGTCTTTTAATGTTTTTTCATTACTGTCCATCTTCAGGATGATGTCCCAATCTTATCTTGTACTTTGAAATTTTTACCCATCAATTGTTGATTAACCTCAATGTTGATCTACAATCATCCATCTATAACTTGAAATTTCTTATATAATATATTGCCACTAGGGATTACATTACACCGAGGAATAATTGAAATGATTTCCATAATCGTATCTCATAATATCTCGATGTGATTCACCTTATATGGCTATTCTGGTCTCGTACCATCCGCGAAATCTTTTCTCCTTCTCCTTTTTTCATCTAATCAATATTCAATTGAAGGCCCAAACATTATCTTTTATTTGTCATAATTACACCTTCATTTCAATACTAGGGCATCATTCCATCTCTTCTAAATGCTGCTAGTCTTAGACTCATTTGAGTTCATTCGACTATACTGAGCCTTCTATAACTTATAAAACTCATAAGCTCTCTTGTTTTTATAGGCTTAACCCTATGAACTTATTCATTTTCGTCACCTCCTCACTCACCCTTTCTTTTTCTTAATGTTGTCTTCCTAAAACTTTGTCACTTTATCATGCTCTATCTTGCGACCTACATATATCCATTTATACTGTACACAATCTTGCTTCACCATAGATTTCCTTGTATTATTCTGGAATACCAAGCGATACATCTCATTATCTCTATCTCTTCTTTACTCTTTTGGCTATATCTCTCGGTATCTAGAAACTATAGGCTGGGAAATATACCATTTATGATGCTGTGATCGTTCTTGGATACTGAATCCTGTTCTTCTAGCCTTTTATCCAAAGTATGGACTATTCCCAGCCTTCTGCATTTGAGTATCTCATACGTTGTTCACCATTACCTTATGTACCTTAAAATATTGCACCACATCTTGTATCTCTTTCATAATCTCCATTCCACATAGGTATGATTCACATCCACAACTTGGAGCTTTATTTTAATACTAACAACCTATTTGGCCAAGCTTATTTTTGGTCAAAAGTGCTTTATTTTTTTGGCCAAAAGCACTTTTGCGAAAATTGATTTTTTTCCTTGCAGAAGCTTGGCCAAACACCAAGCTTCTGGAAGGAAAAAAAGTGCTTTTGAGGAGAAGCAGAAGCAGTTTTGAAGAAGCAGAAAAAAGTATTTTCTCGAAAAGCACTTTTTTGAGAAGCACTTTTGAGAAAAATACACTTACAAGCAGTTTTTTAAAGCTTGACCAAACATTAATTACTTCTCAAAAGTTCTTTTGAAACTAATTAGCCAAACACAAACTGCTTCTCACCAGAAGTACTTTTAAGAAAAGCACTTCTCAAAATAAGCTGATTTTTGTAGCTTGGCCAAACGTGCTATAAAATCCTATGAAAGCTTCATACTGACTTCTTATGAGGCTGTTACTTTTCTGACCAATCTTATCACAAGGCCGTTATAAAATATGGTTGTCGTACTATCCCTCTTGTACCTATGATATTAAGAGTGATCTTGTAATGTGCTCAATCACAATTTCTATACTTTTCTAGGTCTAATTATCAGATTCCTGATTTACTTCATTGATGTAACTCTTCAGTTTCCTCCTTTTTCTGATCATCCTTTATGTAGGCTTAAGCTATCTCCTGAGCTGCGGTTCATGGTATTAGCTATTACTTTAGCCTTTTATGGACACTGAGAAATATCCATGACACAATCTTTTAATAATTCAATCCTTCCTTTATGACCTCAACTCAATTCTTTCTTTCAACGTATACCAGAATCTATGCTACAAGTGTAAAACTCTGAACCCTTAAGTGCATTCTTAACGTAACCAACTCTGGATCATTGATGGAATAATTTCTTTCGTTCCATCGTAGTTTTCTTACAAGATAAGGTATTACTTTTCCTAGTCTTTCTGTCCCCGTGTTACGTCCATCCTTAGCTTATCTCAGTGCCCACACATGCCAGAGTATTCGTGCAACTCATATGATCTCGAGTATTACTTTTAATTATTACTTCCCATTTATCATCCACGGTAGGTTCCACTTTCCTTTGGAGTGTTCCGATGTTGTTTTCAGACTGTTATTACAAGACCATTCTTTCCTTAGGTCAGTGAGCTTAGGTTGAAGCATTTTTGGTTACTTTCTCAACTAGTTTTTTGTTGTAGTATTTAGGAAGGGTCCTCTAAATCTTGTATATGGCTGCGAGCTTATCACATTGTATACGTGACGAAATTTTTGATGTTCTTCCTTGCCTATTATTACCCGTAGTTATTTATCTCCAAATGTGCTTGTAGGGTTACTCGTGAACTAATATTTTGACTCTCTTTACGGTGGCACTTTCTTTTATTTCCGTAACACTCATTTTAATTTACCCATCTCCTATATAGATGCTTTTCCAGGATCGCTATGTCATAACTGTGGGGCTGAATTCCTCAAATTGGGTTCCTTATGTTTATTTTGTATGATCTGTTGATTTGTCTGTATTCTCTTGTCTAGCCTTAGATAGGCTCTTCTTGAATTAACTACTAGTTATTTGTTGGCCCATTCTCGTATCAATATTCTGCGTAATCTTTCTTCGGTCATTTCCTTGTCTTAACTTTCCTCTCGCACTGGCTCGTTATTAATTAATAATATCTCAGCAGGAACCCTTACTACCTTTTACTGATGTCGTGAATGCATAATTCTCCCATATCGTAGCATAACTTTAGGCTGTTAATAACTACAACATCATTCCTTTTTTGTTTTGTTTCACATTCTTCCTTTACCATTCCAAATGTCATGCCATTCCATATTCCCCCCTTTTGGGGAGTACTAAAGTTGAAGCTACGATAATCTACCTATAGATCTTATACCTCTTCATTTTTGGCATCCTTTCATATCATCGATGACCCTTTCTTTCCTCGCGGTAATCTTTTTGTACTAAGGATAACGAAATTCCTTACTTGCAAGGTGACAATTACAAATACTTGCACATATAGTAAGTTAAGCATAATTTTGCTCACATTGCTTATTTTAGGAAGCGTCTTCCTGAAGGACCATTCTCTGAATTCCTCTTGAATCTTCTTTCCTCATGAATCTTCTTTCATTGTCCATTCTATTGTTTCTGGTATCAAATCTTAAATTCTCATGATGTTGACCATTATAAAATCACTAAATCTCTAATTCATGTTTACTTTATCTTGTTCACCAGCCCATACCGATCTCTATTATGTCGGGTTCTGGATTTTCCTATTGGTAATCATGTTAGAGTCACGAACTTACATCTTGAAATAAGGATATGACTTCATGGCATATACTTTTTTTTCTTGAGGCCAATCACCTTGGTCTCTTCCTTCACCCGGCTATGGACCCGACAATACTGTCATCTTTTTGATCTACCGTTGTCATCCATGTATCACATCTTACTTATTATTATTCATTATCTCTCTTCTCATTACTCTGCTAATATTTCTATCTATCCCTTTCTTGTAATAATTTCAGCAAGACAATTTTTTTTTATTTTTCTGGCGCCCCTTGCTTCATCCATTGTTTCTTCGGGTTGCCTAACATTTTTTTCTCTACTAGGAACAGGAGCCACACTAAGGTAATATTTATTCCTTCAAGGCTTCTAGTGCCTATCCTTGTATTACCCATATCAAGTTGTGCTATTGTAGAGTGCACCATCTGGGTGTCTCACAAGGGGGTCTATAAGTACCTTTATAATATTATTCGAAAATATCAACTAGCATAAATAATCCATTCACTAATTTGGGTTATTCTAACCCCAACCGGATCTTGATATCTTTCCCTAGCTTAAAGCATATCTGCTAGCTCCCATAGGGTATATCTGCGATCAGTACGCCCAATTGTGCACACCTCTATTACTATCGAAGGCAACTCAAAAGGCTTTACTGTTACTCTTCATCAACTGGGTGCCTCATACTCTTCTTTATCTTACTTCTTTTGCTTGTTGAAACTTGTATTTATCTTCTGATATCTCATTGCCTTTCACCAATAAGATGGATAGGTATTCTTGCCTCAAGACTCCTTTATCCTAAAATGCCATACATCGATGAAATTATTTTTCTTTTATTTTCTTAACTTATCACCTTCACGAATAAACTCATTACTTGTTAAAAATAGTATGAAATGCTCATAATATTAAAATAATCTCATTCTCAAACTTATGTCGATTAATTTATGATGATACTTTAGCGTACAAAAAATGCGAGATGTAATACCTCATTTCCGAGCTTTCACCGATTTACTTATGGAAAACTTTTATGCATGAAAACATGGAGTGTAACAATTCCACCTCTAGCTCTTCGGATCCATGGGAGTTTACCTTGAAGCCTATGTCGTCGATAAGAGAGGATCACCTTGAGCTAGTGAGGAGAGACTGCGGCTGGGGCAAGGGGGGTAGCGTTACTGGTGCTTCCCCCAAATGAGGTTATCACAAATCTTTCCGATGTATTTCTTAATGTGTACTTGTACCCTTCTGTACTAGGCCCACTTGATAGGTCGTGCTCGATTTCTGTTTAAAGTATCGGGTTACTTTGGCACATATACATCCGTCGTTTTGGCGAATAGTGTTGATGATGAGGTTCTTTGCAGCGAAAGTATGGCTTGAGTTTACACTCAGTCATCTTGTCAGGCTGTACTATCCCTTTCATCATAAAGGTCTCTAACATTATGGTTCCGTTCTTCCACGCCCTTTGTTGTTGATGATGAAGATAGAGATCGAGAATGGATTAGCCAATTCATTCTGGTCTGGATGGCTGATGTTATCCCCATGGAACATATTCCATTCCCCGAGGAATGGAATTATATGCGGGAATAAAGCGTCTCGCTCTTTCTAAAATTTGCTCGTGGTGGATGCTAGTTTAGTAATCGTGTTTTCCTCCTTCTCTGTAGCAATTTCATTGGCGCTAGGCGAAGTTCCTGATCTACCTGGCTGGGTCTAGAAGTTGGTTACCCATTTGACTTGTGGCGAGCATAGGTGGCGAGCTCTGTTTTGAATAGATGGGAAGAAACATATCATGGTATTTGTGTATAGTGCTTTTACCTTATTTCTCATACATTTGGGAAGCCATTTCCCCTTTTCATATAATAATCTTGCCATTGTAGGTATCGGAGGGTCTCTAAGGGTGAGGCTGTGCTCCTCTAGAGAAGAGAGAGGTTTCCAGCTTCAGAGTCAAAGGATGACAATAATAAACGGGGCCGAGTCTTTGAGGTGAAAACATCATCCGAGCCTGATGCACCCGAAGTTTTTGGTTTTGGAGAGGTGGTTTCTCTGATCGACCATGCTTTGACCGGAGCTAATTCTTTCAGGGTCGAGGGGACTAGATTAATAAAGGTGTGCTCGGCCTTCGAGGAAGTCAGCCGACTTCACTTTGTGGTGAGCTTTGGCACGAGCCTTACGAATCTCGCATCTTTCCTTCCTTACCGAGCTTTTCTTTTGCAGGCCATGGTAGGCTAAGGTCTGAGCTACTCCATGATGGAGCTAGGCTCCGAAAAATTCTGGATGAGGGTAGGTCCCTTGGGCTCCTTTGCAAGGAGAAGGAAGTTGAGTAGGCACACATGCAATATGAGGCGTACCGGAGCTCGAATTGTGAGAGTTAATTGATGGAGCAGGTAACTTCTCATCTTGGGTGGGTATGCATTTCGCCTTTTATACTTTCAGGTTAAATTTTTGCCTATCCCAGTTGTCAAAAAAGACGGATGCTCTAAAATGCCTGAGGGGCGAAGCCGACTGAATCGGGAATGACTGTGGTGAGCTATGTGCTAAGGCTTAGGATCAAGCTTTAGAGGAGAAGGCTGCCTTGCCCAAGGTTCTTGCCTTCAAGGTCCAACTCCACTTAGTTTGTGATAACGCTTTAGTTCAAGTGGATATGATCATGAAGCTCGAATTCAAACTTTTGAAGGTGAGGACTGAGATCGTTGATGCTCGGATCGAAGCAACATTGAGCTAGACTAAGGCTTATCATGAGACGGTGATATATTTGAAGGATGTTGCCGATGCCCAAGCGGAATTGAAAAGGATCCTTGATCGTGAAAAGAGGATCAAAGAATACGCTCATTGCAGATTCCAAAGAAAGGTTCTCAAGAAGATCGGTGCCAGGGGTTTTGTTCTCTCTGAAGAGTTGGCACGAGCGGGGGCACATGTCCGTGATGCTCAGTCACTTCTGTTCGACACTAAGGAGAGTAAAGATGAGGCTGGTAGGTTGTAAACCTCAAGCGCAGGGTATAGACTTTTCCATCTTGTATGTGATATCTTCAGAGCATGTTGGTCGATGGAGAATGCACTTTTTCACGTATGTAAATAAAAGAAAACTTGAGGTTTTGCTTCTTTTGTGCCCCTTTCTGCTTCAGTTCTAACCAGGTGGACTTCAATTAGAGTTGGTGAGAATCCTTAGATTCGTGATATGGCTATAGGGCTCATTAGGTAGGCCGGGAGGTTCTTTTACGCTCAATTGGTGCAACTTTAGTTTAAGTGTCGTTAGAGCTCTTATGCTTTTTCTCAACTATTTTTAGTTTATTCTCTGAGTCAGGCTTTCACTCGCGCTCATTCGGCCCCCAAGTTTGGCATTTGCATGGGCTGGCGATATCGTCTCTTACACTTGTAAGCAACCTTTTATATGCACGACCCTGAGGCTCATTAAGCTGGTGACAATGGCTGTTACGATTTTCCCTAAGGCATATATAGTTAACTATTTTGGGTTTAGCCTCCGAATTAGGTTACGACTCGATCTTATTTTGACTCTCAAGCTTTCAAATTTAAAGCTGGCGACAGTAGCTCTTACGCTTTTGGTCATTGCGACCTTTTAGTGTGTGTGGTCTTGGGGATCATCAGACTTGCTAAAATGGCTCTTATGCTCTACCCTTGGGCATATATAGTTGACTATTTTGGGTTCGGTTTCCAAATCAGGTTACGACTCAAGCTCATTTTAACCCTCAAGTTTATAAATTTTTAGCTGGCAACAATGGCTCTTACGCTTTCAGTGGGTGCAACGTTTTAGTGTGTATGACCTTGAGGCTTATTAGGTTTGTGACAATGGTCTTACAATTTTTCCTTAGGCTTATGTAGGCTTTTTCTCCTCTCGTTATGGACTTTTTGAAATGATTTTGTCTGACCCGTCATCGGTGGGAAGAACCTCGATTTTAGGTTGTTTGAGGCGATGTTCGAGCACCCTGTAAGGTCTAGCTCATAGGCTGAGTAGCTCAAAGACTTGTGATTTGGAGCTAACATGGTCAAATATCTTTTGCTTCTCGAGGGTATCCTATTTAACCTGTTCTTTTGGAAGTAGATTCAAAGTAATGGACTATCATTTTTTAGAGACGATTGGGCATCCCCCAGTCGCGCTAATTCGATTGGTACAACCATATGACCGTAGTCATTTGTGTTTGGTCAGAGTCATTTTTCGTCCCGAGTGTAATAGTTTGGGCATCTACATCGAGGGTATGCCCTTTCGGCAGTCTTACAAATGCAACATATAGCCCAAACTTCAGGATTTGAGTTAATGACTATAGTAAGGTCTTACAAAATATTCATGCCTTTTGAGGTCTTACAGCTTGTTGATACTTGGTACAAGTATGATTCATGCCTTGTTTAAGGTCTTATAGTTTTGTTGATACTCTGTACAAGTATGATTCATGCCTTGCTTGAGGTCTTACAGTTTTTGTTGCTCCCTTAAATAGGTCTTACTTGACCAAGTCTCCAAGTCATCGAGTTTGCTTGGGCTTGGGATTCTACTCGTGAGCTCGTAGTTACCTTATTGAGGGCTTATGATTTTGGAGATTCTGACCCTGGGGTCATATGCTTTCTACGTTTGCGATTCCAGTTTCCGAGTGTTCGTGACCTTTTTCCCTATTAAAGATGTTTCTTTATTTCCGTGCTACCTCGTTGAGGTCGTACGACAATGGAGTTCTGACCCTAAGGCCATGCGGGTGCTGAGTTATTGATGCTAGTCTCCGAGTATTTTGGGGCATTCTCGGTGGAGGGATCCTTGCTGCGAAAATGCTGAATTATCTTTGGAGTACAAGATGCTTTAGTGAAAAATATTCTTTGATTGTTTAGCATAAGTACATGTTGTTTGGTTGCCGTGATCCCGGCTTATGCGAACATGATTCATTTGACCTTTTGGTCCGGTAAATCATTTCTTATTGGAGCCTTTTTTGTCATTCCCCGGTTCTTCCGAGTGGATGACCTCTTAAGGGGATGCCCTATAGTGTTCAGGGTTGATTGTAAAAGAAGTGTTGTAAGCTTGTTGGATCTTTTTTAGATAGCGTGTGGACGTATCCTCGTTAAAAACCTAGCTGGTGAAACCCTCTTCGGGGACAAAAGCTCGATCGAAGGAAAAGAGTGCAATGGATGCTGTTAAGGCCTTGAGATCTCCGGGTTAGGTTATCACTTTTGACTACTTTGACAGGGTGCCTGCATAAAGGTTAGTCTAAAATACAAAATGTAAAGGGAGATGGTCATACCATAATGTGAGACGCGCCAGTGATGTTTTAAGAATCTATATGCTCCAATCACTTGAGATGAGGATGCGGTACGGTCCTTTATTTCATTTAATCGGGCTTTATCGAGCTTGTGGATCGATTACCTTTCTGATCTTTTGCGGGTGGAGGTAAGAGAATCGGTGCCATATTGTGCACCCCGAACATTTCCCTCGTAGCATGATATGCCCCGTAAACGATTTTAATTTCGTCTTTTATTAGGAACTTCATCATTTGATGAAGAGTGGATTGTATCACTCTCATGCAATGCATCCACAGCAGTCCGAACAAGGCGTTATACCTCATGTATCCTTTAATGACATGGAATTTGGCATTTTGGGTCGTGCTGGCCACGGTGATCGGGAGGATAATTTCTCCTTTCAATCTTTCACTTGCCATATTGAATTGTTGGGGACCTGAGTGGCGGGAACGATTTGGTTGAGCAGTCTGAGCTGCTCTATCACCCTCGACCTGATAATGTTGGCCGGGCTACTTGGATCACGAGTACTCATTTTATTTGAAAATAATTTAAAAGGAAAGAGATTATCAGTGTGTCATTGTGAGGTTGGGACAAGGTCGCGGTGTTCTCTTTGTTGAATATTAGGGTATCCTTGGGAATATAGTCTCGGGTTCGCTTTTCTCTAGTGATGGATATTTTTGTCCTTCTCATTACGGGTTCCTTCAGGGCATCAACGCCTCCCATGATCACGTGGATGGCATGTTGCGGCTCGTTTTCCTTGTTCTTCTTGGTCGCTTCTCTTTCTTGAAACTAATTTTTTGCTCGATCGCTAAGGAATTCCTGGAGATGCCCTTTGCAAAGTAGTCGGGCTACCTCTTCTCGGAGTTGGTGGAAATCCTTGGTCTTGTGGCCGTGTGTGTTGTGAAACTCGCATATTAAGTGGTGATTCCTTTGTGAGGTATCCAGTCGTTCAGGCTTAGGTCACTTGGCTTCTGCTATTTTACTTATGGCAAACACGATGTCTGATACATCGACGTTAATGTTGTATTCCGACAAATAAGGTGCACCCGTTGGCCCTGCATTCCTATTTAATCTAGCTCTTTTGATGAGTCCTTGAGGATTGTGTCCTCGATCCATTCTCCAATCGTTATGAGGGAAGTTGAGCCTCGGGCCATTCCTCCTATATTCGATGTACGAATGATATCTTTCTTTGTTTGGTTTTGGTCTTTAGCCAGGAGACTGCTTGGGTATACTGAGCCCAAGGGGCTCCTAACTGGTGATCCTTGGCCTTGATTTTTGACTGGTACTAGTTGTGGACGTCCGACCAAGTTACAGCTGGATACTCGATCAAATTCTGTTTCAACTATTTTGAAGCTATCGAGCTTCCTTCATTCAGACCTTGAGTGAAAGCTTGCACTGCTCAGTCTTCAAAGATTGGCGATAGCTCCATCCGTTCCATTTGAAAGTGAGACACGAATTCCTGCAGCATCTCGTTCTCCCTTTGCTTAATTTTGAAAACGTCGGACTTCCTTGTTGCTACTTTGATGGCACTGCCATGTGCCTTTACAAAGGAGTCTCTAGCATGATAAATGAATCTATAGAGTTTGGAGAGAAGTTGTGATACCACATCATGGCCCCCTTCGAGAGTGTTTCCCCAAACACTTTTAGCAATACAGACTCGATCTCATTGTTCTTTATATCGTTGCCCTTCATCGTGCAACTGTAGGTAGTAACATGTTCATTGGGGTCTGAGTTCCCATTGTACTTTAGGAGTTCTAGCATTGTGAACTTCCTTGGAATGGTTTGGGAACGCTTCTTCATGGATAGACCTTTGTATGAACTTCTTAAAATCCACACCCTTCAGGATCGAGGGTGCTCCCGGGATCTAGTTAACCCTAGAGTTGTAGGTATCGGCCTTTTTCTCATTGGTTGCTATCATTTTCTCACCCGATTCGATACTTTTAGTGAGGTCTTCGAGCATTTTCACTATGGCAGGTTCGGCTATGGATCCGTTGTTGCTCGATCTCACTGGTACCTATTTGGCCAAGGGAGTAGTTTCGGGTGCTACTATGCTAGGAGTCTTCGGGTGGCTTTGTAGCTGAGCGATAGCTAGCTGTTGTGCCTACTACATTTTGAAAATAACATGAAGGCTAATTTCCCGTTCTTCCAGAGTTGGTGTTTTTTGGGTTTCCTGTTGGTCTCCATGTTGTATGCTCCTATTGGAGTGTGAGGTTTCATTGACCAACAATTGGAAAAACCACACCATTTTCTCTGTGGTTCTCTAGGTTGTCCTTCCCAACTCTGTTCGTTGAGCCAGACATTTTGATCTGAAATCGAAGTTCTTGGACAGGAAAAAGTGTGAAAGATAACTTGCATTGTATGATGAAACCAGCAAGAAAATAATCACTATTATTTTTAGTCTCACGGTGAGCGCCAAACCGTTTACCGTGAAAATGATAATAACAATTAAATTTGTTGATGGGACTCTAAAAATGTGTGATCAATTTTCACGCTAGTTGTTAAGTAATTGATGCTAGGTATGTGATCTTTAAAGACAAAATATGAACTAAAGTAGAGTTACAATCAAACCGAGGGGTTAACTATTCGGTTCTCAGACCGACCGATGAGGGGCCTCGAGGTCGATGCTTGGGTTCATGCTCGAGCTATCGGGGATAATCGGGAAAGGGTTAACAGGTGTGATATAATTAAGGAAGGCACTTTATAGCAAATGACAAGCAATAAATGAAGAACAAGTATGCAAGTAATAAGCTATAGCAGTAGTATCAGGAGGATATGTTAGAGAGAAGAAAGAAAGAGTCCTTATTTATCTTGTGTAGAATAGTTGGAGCAACGACAGCCCTTTACAAAGTGCTAAGCATCCTGTTTATATTGGAGGGGAGTTCCAAGATAGTACAAAAAGCATTAATTACAAAGATATGGATATGGGACAGCTAAACGCGACACCCTAATACAGATACTGGGCAGGCCGGTTATGTTAGAATTAGCCACGTGGCCTGGGAAGTTCCCTTTTCTATTCTAGTCTTGAGCGATATTCACTTAATGTCAGGCCCTGACGAGCTTCGAGGGAGGGAACTCAGTCACAACTTTGTGTCCTCGAGGCCTCGAGGTGTTCTTCCGAAATTAATAAATAGCAAGAAATTGGACCCTCTGATTTTGCCGCATACAATAGGTAAATTAACAGAAGTTTATATTGATGATATGTTGGTTAAGTTCCTTCGCACAGAAGACCATTTAGCTCTTTCACCTGAAAAATTCAAAATCTTAAGGAAGTATAACTTGAAGCTTAACCCAAAAAACGTGCCTTTGGAGTCGGCTCGGGCAAGTTCCTCGACTTCATGGTATCAAATAGAGGGATCGAAATAAACCCCGAAAAGATGAAGGCCATCGAAGATATCACTTTGTCGATAACATGAAAGTAGTACAAATGTTAACAGGACAAATAACCACCTTGGGTCTATTCATTTTGACGTCATCGGATCGAAGACAAAGGTTCTTTTGCTTGCTCAAAAAGAAAAATATTTTTTGCATGAACCCCAAAATGCCAGCAAGCACCGGATGAATTGAAATGATATTTGTCGAACCCAACTTTGCATCACACTCCGAAGATAGATGAAAAGCTTTACATGTATTTGGCTATGTTTGGGATAGCGGTAAGTGGGTACTAGTTCGGGAAGAGCAAGGTACGCAGTTCCCTGTTTATTACGTAAGTCGAACTCTAGGAGATGCTGAAACTATATATCCGCACGTAGAAAAATTAGCAGTTGCATTAATAAGCGCATCTAGAATGTTAAAGCAATAATTTTAATGCCATCCATATGTGTGTTAACCACTTATTCTCTCCGAAATGTTTTGCATAAGTGCGAGATATCAGGCTGATTGGCCAAATAGGCAGTCAAACTTGGAGGGTACGATATCGAATATCAACCTCGAATGGCCATCAAGTCTCAAATCTTAGCTGACTTCATGGATGATTTTATGCCGACCCTCGTACCCGAAGTAGAGAAAGAACTTCTGCTAAAATTGGGTACATCATTGGGGTTATGGACATTTTTCACGGACAGTGCGTCGAGCGTGAAAAGGTCCGGGCTTGGTATTGTTTTGAAGCCGCCAACAGGTAGTACTAATAGAGAATATACCAAAACTTCTAGGTTGACAATAATGAGGCCGAGTATGAGTCCATGATTGCAGGTCTCGAGCTAGCTAAAAACCCGGGGGTAGAAGTCATCAAAGCCAAGTGTAATTCCCTATTGGTCGTAAATAAAGTAAAAAAAAGCTTTGATGTTAGAGAGGATAGGATGCAAAGATATTTGGACAAATTACAAGTAACGTTGCATCACTTCAAGGAGTGGACTCTAGATCACGTGTCTCGAGAACAAGGCAGTGAGGCCGATGCGCTTGCCAACTTGGGTTCATCAGTTGAAGACGATGATATTGTCCCAGGGACCATCGTCTTGCTATCGAGATATGTAGTCGAAGAGGGTCATACAGAGATAAATTCTATGAGTTTGACTTGCAATTAGCGGAATAAGAATATCGAGTACTTGGAAAATGGAAAGCTCCCATCGGATCACAAAGACTCGGGGGCTCTACGAACCAAGGGTTCTAGGTTCATGTTGGATGAAGATGGAACATTACACATGAGGACATTCGATGGACCATTGGCGATATGCTTAGGGCCAAGGGACACCGATTATGTTCTACAAGAATTCCACAAAGGCACTTTTTGGAATTTCAGACACCGAGACTTTGATTCGCAAAATTATTAAAACGGGGTATAACTGGTATAGCATGGAAAAACACACTAAGTAGTTTGTCAAAAATGTTATATTTGTCAAAGGTTTGCACTGATGATTCATCAGCTCGGAGAACAACTTAACTCAGTTCTGTCCCCATGGCATTTCATGAAATGGGGAATGGATATCTTCGGCCCCTACTAACTGCCCTAGGTAAAGCTAAGTTCATTTTGTTTATGACATACTATTTATTAAATGGGTGGAACCACATGCCTTCGAGAAAGTTAGAGAAAAAGAAGTTATTGACTTTATTTAGGACCATATCGTGTGTCGATTTGGGATAACTACCAAAATCGAATGCGACAATGGCAAGCAATTCATTGGCAGCAAGGTAACAGAGTTTCTTGAAGCACACGAATGAAAAAGGATTTTATCAACGCCATATCATCTGAGCGGGAATGGGCAAGCCGAGTCAACAAACGAAACCATCATTAAAAACTTAAAGAAGAGGTTGGATGATGCAAAAGGAAAATGGAGAAAAATTCTACCCGAGGTTCTTTGAGTGTATCAAACAACATCAAGTCCAGTAGGGGCTGACCCCATTCTCATTAGTATATAACTCCTAGGCCTTGATTCTGGTCGAAGTTGGGGAACCAAGTGCAAGATTTTGACATGCATCTGAGGAGTAAAATCATGAGGCTATGAATACCAGCCTCGAACTACTAGATGAAAAATGAGAAGCCGCACCTGTTCGAATGGCCGCGCACAAACAAAGAATTGAGAAATATTATAACAAAAGGACTAAGCTTCGACACTTCAGAATTGGAGAGTTAGTTCTACGAAAGGTAACCGCAAAACTCGAGACACAAATGAAGGGAAACTAGGCTCGAATTGGAAAGGACCGTACCTAGTCATTGGAGTTATTGGTAAAGGATCTTAAAAACTTGGCATGAGCGTAGGTGAAGAGCTGCCGAACAATTGGAATGTATCACTAGTCAAACGATACCTGCTACAGTATAGTTTTCTACTTTTGTCCATTTGAATTTAAAACTAACTCATTGTAGTTGTTTGATCGAAGACATCAGGGACACTTTTTACATGAATACCTTAGGTTTTAAGGCACGCATTTCAGATTGGATTTTGTCCCAAATAGGTTTTACCGGTGAGGTTTTTAACCAGGCAACAACTATGTGCTACCTAAGGAGAACATAACACTATCAAAGGCTTATTTTCAATCAACCTCGAATATTGGGTGACATCACCCTCGGAGATTATATTTCGAGAAAATTCTTCACGCCAAAGAGGGCCTCGATAGGAAAATATTGTAATGGGCAAAACGGTAAGATGAATTGTGTCCATGTAGAATAGTCGAGCCCTGATGACAAAGCATGTACACATGAATAACCTATTCAAAGAAGCATTCTTTATATATTAAAACATTTTGTGTCACAAAGAAATTTTCTATTGTACGAACATCATACTTGTGATTTTGCAAGAAACGACTCAAGAGACGAAATGCGAATACACCTCGAATACTCAGCGACTGTCATTAAGAGTCAATGCACTCAAGTCATTTGAACTCGAATTCATATGAGCTCAAAGAGGAATCCCCATAAAATGAAGGCTAAGGCCATCATACTCGGGGACTAACCTTTCGAACAAGTTTGAAGGGTGATCGGGAAACAAGTCCAAGAGAAATACCCGAAGGCTATTGCCATATTAAAGGCTACAACCACATTAAATACTACGGTCATATAAAAATGGATACAGCCGAAATAATGCAGCTCAGAGATGTCTGAATTCTGCCATAAGTTAAAGGCCTTCAAATAATTTGATAAACCGATTAAACTAGTTTACCCTCGGCAAATGCAAATAAGAAAGGGCTTAGATAAAATCATCCCATCAGATAAGTTAAAGGCTTCGATAATATCAGCCTTCGAAAAAGCCTCAAGATGTGTTAAATTATCATAACACAAACGGATTACAAATGGGGTTTCGATCGATTCAACCTTCAAAATATTCGACAGGTATAAAAACATATGCTAAGGCATAAATAAATTTTCACTAAGTCTGTTAGCCAAAAAGAGGGAAAAATTATAGTCATTTGAGAGGCCGAATTGGCCCAACTTAAAGAGCCTAAGGGCCAACATAAAAGAGCTTAATGGCCGACCTAAAAGAGCCTAAAGGCCAAAGCATGTGCAGTTGGAAACCTTACTCTCACTCTACTCGGACTCAAAAGTCTCGTCATCCTCAGCTTGCATCAAATCGACTTAAACATAGCTCGAGAATTTACAAAAACCTTAAGAGGTATTCGATTATGAGTTCAAAGATCACCCATTGATCACTAAAGAACTTGAGGGTTTGTTATATTCTAAACCCGAGACAATGACCACTTGATCATGAGAATTATAACATCAACATTTTTCACAACCGCTGACACAAAATTCAATACAAATCAAAGATAAAGTGAAATGAAATGAAATTCCTTATATATATAAAGAGTAATTACAATGCCCACAAAGGGCCTTACACAAAAACAAAAATAAAAGAACCTGATCAGCATTTGGGGCAACATCCTCGGGAAGCACATCTTTTGGAGCCATATCTTCGGGAGCTGCATCCTCGGAAGTCGTATCTTTGGGAACCTCCTCCTCTGGGACTTCATCCTCATCCCTTTCGCTCTTATAGACACTAGCAGAATACTCTTCATCAGAGAGTAAAATGGCAGTCTCATCCTCCAAAGGTTTTGCTTTCTAAATATCAGCTGAGATGTCAAACATGCACCTCCTTGAGAGTTTCGCTCAAGGACTGTCGCGTGGCATGGTCGAGAGCATATGAAAATTTAACTTCCGCCGCAATGGAGATTTCTTGTGCCTGAATGTAAGTGTCTTTGGTGTCAGCTCAGTGTAAGGACACAAATATCCCTGCCTCAGATTTGGCCTTCAAAAGCTCAGCAGCTGATCAAGCTTCGAGCTCCTCGATCTTGCAGCCCTGGACCAAGCGTTCCTTCTTTTCATTTTGAAGCTGGATTTCAATCAAATTTAGCTGGTACCAAAGTATATCTTTCATTAAGTCGAGATGATCTATGTGTTGTTTTCACCCTAGGGTCTCGGCCTCTTTCACTTTGAGCTCTTCTCGGAGCTGCTCCACCAGCTCGCTCTTCTGTTGGGCCTGCAAAGTTTAAGTGTTAATCGCTAAATTAAATAAATGCATAACAGAACCTCAAAGGCTATATTACCTTTTCAATTAGCTCAGTATGTTCTTGACGAGCCTTTGCCAATTCAACTCGGAGATCTCTGACCTCCTCCTATTTCTATACATAGAGGCGCTTAAGGTCCTCCCTCTCTTCCACCAACTTCTTCAGTTTGGCTTCACATCGGGCAAGCTTGGATCAAGATTTGAAATATGCTTGTCGATGAAGTACCACGAACTTCACATAAATAAAAGTAGTCACATTTAGGAAAATGAGAATGAAACTCGAAGCGTAAGTATGAAGAATGAAACTTGGTCTTTGTCCTCATCGATGCTAGAAAATTGCGACTCCAAGGTTCGACGCTAGTGCTTTATCAAACTGCCTCGATAGAGTCAATGGCTATATAGCCTGATCAAGAGGTCGAGGGTAAAAGGCATCCCCTTGATCTGGATCAAGAAATACCTGATCAAGTGGACGATGCACCAGAAAGAAGGGTTGACCTGGCCAAGTGTCACATGATATTAGTGGCAGAAATCACAAATAATTGGATCTACGGGATGCGATGATGGATATACGGGACCCAATGTGAAAGGGTTGGTATACAGGCTCAAGTACCCTACTTTATGGGTTGTGATGTCCTCTTCAAGGGAAGGGATTGCATCATCCTTATTCTCCCAACTGCAATACTTTTTCACTTGCTCAATTTCATCTTTAGTTATTAAGCAGATGTATCGATACATAGGCTCACATAGGCCTGGTGTCAAATCAGGTTTATCGATTGTAATATTGGAAGTTAGCTCGCACGGCTTGGGAATGCACTCCTTAATACAAGGTGGCACCAGCATACTACCTCTGGCCAACCGCGATATTGAGGAAACCTTTTCTTTTTATGAACTGTTTTAGAGGTTTTTGCCATGTTTTTAAGTTAAGAAATGCAGAATATTGCGGAGCTTGGCATTTTCTGGTACTAAAAGGAAGGTGGGAGAAGGCTATAGGAGAAAGAAATGAAGAGAAGAAGGGATCAGAGATATTGCAAGTGTAAGACCCATATTTTTCCCACCACCGAGAGTCGTGATGGCGCCTACTGTCGGAGCTAGGCAAGCCAACCTTTTAAAATATTTCACAAAACTTTAATTTAAACGGTAAAATAACTAAAATAATTGATTAAAACCACGCGGAAGACTTTTAGGAAAAACAACAATAACAAGGTGCATAATTAGTAACATGCTTCTACCCAGTATCTGATGTCACTACTCACGGACTACTAAAAGAGCACTAAAAACAACAGTCTGAAAGAAATACATAACAAGTCTATTTTGATACAATAAAAACAAACAGGAAGAGATAGAGGAGACTCAAGGCCCGCGAACGCCAGCAAACTACCTCAGAGTCTCTGGACTGAAGGCTCGCTCCCTAACTACTGCTGCGGTCCGTAAGTAGTGTCCTGACCTGTGCACAAAAGAGCACAGAAGTTTAGTATCAGCACAACCGGCCCCATGTGCTGGTAAGTGCCCGACCTAACCTCGACGAGGTAGTGATGAGGCTAAACCGGACCTACCACAATCACCTGTATAGATATATATGTGCAATATCGGGAAGATAAAAAAAATTTAACAGATAATGGGGAGGGAACATGCTGGGGGTGTATCTGTTCAATTATAAGTCCAACGAACAAGAAATGGAAATTAATATATAACATTAATAAAAGAAAGACCGTGAATCAATAACTGCACGGCACCACCCTTCAGGCTTTACTCTTATTTCTTACCAGAACTGTCAAATATAATGCACGGCATCACCCTTCGGGCTTTTACTCTCAATACACAGTGCACGACATCACTCTTAGTGCTTTTACTCTCAATACATAGTGCACGGCATCACCCTTCATGCTTTCCTCAGATAACTCTCACATCTAGGTACAAAATGGCCCTTCATGCTCAAATAATAAAGAAACAAGGCATGGAAGGACCCTTCGTGCATAATCTCTCTCTTCCTCACCCAATAATCGGTCACAACCAAACGGGAAAGGAATATACAACAAGATAGAATATCCCGGCAAGGGAGAACAATTATACTACAAGTCCTGGCAAGGGAGAATAACTCAACAATAAGTCCTGGCAAGGGAAAAATACCAAAATTCTTTCTTTAGCTCATTTACTTCTCAACTATCTCTTCATAGTGCGCTTAACAAGTAATTATCGCAATTGTTCACTTCTTTCAAAATTTAATAGCAATTATGACTCACGGTCATGCTAGACTCGGGCGCATAGGTAACAATCACCATACCTATACACTGACTCCACATAGCACATAGCAAATATATTCCTAATCCCATTCCCTCAAGAGAAAGTTAGATCAAACACTTACCTCGAATCCAAAAATAGCAACTCAAAGCTCAACAATTGCCTTTCCTCTAGAATTCGACCCTGAACCAAAAATATCTAACATAAATTGATTCAATATTATCAATAATAGCACAAGGATACAATTTCCTAGCTTAGAAATGCATTTCCTAACTTTCCTCCAAAAATACCAAAACCTAACGTCGGGCCCATATGGTCCAAACTCGAGGCTCAGACCAAATTCCGATTACCCATAACCCCACGAGTCCAAATATATGATTGTTTTAAGATTCGACCCCAAATTGAGGTTGAATTGCCCAAAATTCTCAAAAACCTAACTCTACCCAAAAGCCCTGATTTCTATCATGATTTCATATTTTTAGGCTTGGACTTTAGTGATTAGATGATGAAATAGTGAGAAAATGATATTAGGAATACTTAGCACAAGAATTATGATGAAGTAGAGGCTTAGAGTTCGTGAATGGAGAGTGTAGGAGGACAACTCGTGAGAGAATTTTTTGAAGAAGTTCGGAAAAAAATACTGTTCTGGACTAAATTAAATCGCTGAAAATTCTGCAAATCTTCCAAAAGGTATTCAAGAAAGGCAATATTGTTGCTTTCCCCACGTAAAGCTTCAGAAGCTTCCATAACATTTTGAGCACTCTCCTTAGGCATCAAGGCTCATAATTTCAGTCGTATATCATCAGAACCTTCGAGACAGTAGAAGTCAGACCTTCCCATCTTCATCTATCAGCTCAAGGCCTCATTAGCATGCGCAAAAAAGCAGTAAAGAGTAAGGAGATTAAACGCTCGGATGAGACTAAGCAGCTACCGACCGTTCCGACGTGCCTTTGACCTATTTTTATTAAGACCAAAAACCTATCTCTAAAGTGGAGCCTAGTTTAAGCTGTCAAACAAGTGATGATTAAATCAAAGAAAAACCACTAGTAGTAGAATTGTGATAAATCAAAATTCTATATCGCTATTTTAATCCTTATGTTCTAGAATATTCAATATAATATTGAATAGTTAATAACTAAGATTCCAATTCCAATAGTTTAGTCAATTACTATGCATCAATTGTATCAGCTCCTGCACCTATTGATTTTGCACATTCTAACATCTCGAGTTTAGAATTCTCCACACGCTTTTTCCATCACAATTTTCTCTTCAAGAACACTCGCCGGCCTATGCGATCACAGGAAAAGGATTGCGACCGCATAGAGATGAGGTATGTTGGCCAATGAGATCGCAAGGGAAAGGACGCGTTCGCGTAGAAGAGAGACGCGGTATGGCCTGGGTGGGGTCTGTACACTATGCGATCACAATATAGGGAATGCGATCGCACTGTAATGACTGGCCAAGCTATGCGATCGCCGATCGCGGGTCAGACTATGGGATTGCATAGAAGAATTTCCAATTACCTGAAGGCAGCCATATGCGATCGCGGATGGCTTAATGCGATGCGAGAGAACAAAATGTTTGTGCAAAAATTGCAAAAATCTGCCAAGTTCAAAAAGCCAAAAACATCCCGAACCACCCCTGAAAACACTCCCGAGCCCTTGGGGCTCCCAACCAACCACACACACTAACTCAATATCATCCTACAAACATGTTCGGGAGATCAAATCGCAAAAATAACATCAATATCAAAGAATCAACTTTCAAAACTCATAATTTTTACTTCAAAGTTTAAAACTTTCAAAATTTCCATTTTTTAGTCCGAAACACGTCAAATAACGTCCGATTTCAACCAAACTTTACAGATAGCGCTTAACGTTCATTTAAGACTTGTGCTGGGCGTCACAACCTAAATACGAGCCCGATGCCATTACTTTTGATGAAATCTCATTTTCATTTTTTCTTAAGCATTTTCAAAAAACAATTTCACGGAAAAGTTCCGTACTCGGGCCTCGGACCTCGGATTTTGATTTCGGGAATACGCCCGGGTCCCAAGTTTTCCTACGGACCCTTCCGGACCGTCACATCACGTTTTCGGGCCCGTTTACCCAAAATGTTGATCAAACTCAACTACAGCAATATTATTATCAAAATTCATAGTTTTAAACTCTGAATTGATATAGTTCCACATAAAACTTTTCCGGCTTCGCACCCGGACTGCGCATGAAAATAGAGGCAACCAAATAAGAGGTTTTCAAGGACTCAGAAGCACAAAGAAAGGGAGAATTATGGTGATGACCCTTTGGGTTGTCACATCCTCCACCTCTAAAACAACTGTTCGTCCTCGAACAGACAAAAGAAAAAGTACCTGAGTCGGGGAATAGATGGGGATAACGGCTCCACATGTCAGACACTGACTCCTAGGTATAACTCAGGAGGCTTACCTATCCACTAAGCACACACTGAAGGAAAACTTCACGACCTCAAATGTCGAACCTGTTGGTCTAAAATAGTCACCGGCTCCTCCTCATATGACAGATCCTTGTCCAATTGGAAAGTGCTGAAATCTAACACATGGGCGGGATTGCCATGATACTTCCGAAGCATGGATAAGTGAAAAACTGGATGCACGGCTGACAAGCTAGGTGGTAAGGTAAGTCTATAAGCCACCTTCCCCACACGGTCAAGAATCTCAAATGGGCCAATATACCTAGGGCTAAGCTTTCCCTTCTTCCCGAATCTCATCACGCCCTTCATAGGCGATAATAGAGCAATAATCGCTCACAAACCATGAAATTAACATCCATGGCCTTGCAATCTACATAAATCTTCTGCCTAGACTGAATTGACCGAAGTATGTCCTGAATGATCTTGACCTTATCCAAGGCCTCTTGTACAAAATCTGTACCCAATAACCGAGCCTCTCCCGGCTCAAACCATCCGACTGGGAACCGACACTATCTACGATAAAACACCTCGTACGTAGCCATATGAATATTGGACTGGTAGCTGTTGTTGTAGGCAAACTCTGCTAAAGGCAAGAACTCATCCCACGAGCCTCCAAAATGGATAACGCGGGCTTGGAGCATATCCTTTAGAATATGAATAGTCCTCTCGGAGTGACCGTCCATCTAGGGGTGAAATCTTGTACTCAATTGGACCTGAGTTCCCAACTCATGCGGCACCGCTCTCCAAAAATATAAGGTAAACTGCGAACCCCGGTATGAAATAATAAATATGGGCACCTCATGCAGGCAAACGTTCTCCCTAATATAAATCTTAACATACCTTTCGGATGAATAGGTGGTGGAAACTGGGATAAAATGCGCTGACTTGGTCATTCTATCAACAATAACCTATATAGCATCAAACTTCATCGGAAGGCCAGTAACAAAATCCATGGTGATTCTCTCCCACTTCTACTCGAGAAGCTCAATCCTCTGAAAAAACCCACCAGGCCTCTGATTCTCGCACTTAACCTACTAAAAATTCAGACAACGAGCCACATATGCAACAATGTCTTTCTTCATTCTGCGCCACCAATAATGCTGTCTCAAAATCTTGATAAATCTTCGCGGTGCCCGGGTGAATAGAATACCGAGAATTGTGGGCCTCCGATAATATCGAATCTCGAATACCATCAACATAGGGCACACAGACTCGCCCCTTCAACCTCAACACGCCATCACCTCCCAAAGTACTCTCCATGGAACCTCCCAACTGCACCGTATCTCTCAAGACACACAAATGGGGATCATAAAACTAGCGCTCCCGGATACGCTCCATCAATGACGAGCGAGCAACCATGCAAGCTAACACCCTGCTGGGCTCAGAAATATCCAATCTCACAAATATTTTGGCCAAGGCCTGATCCTCCAAGGCAAGCGGTCTCTGGCTGACCGGAGTATAGGCAGGACTAACCATGCTGGCAGACTTCCTACTCAATGCGTCAGCCACAACATTGGACTTTCTCGGGTGGTATAAAATAGAAACATCATCATCTTTCAACAACTCCAACCATCTTCGGCTGTCTCAAATTCAACTCTTTCTGCTTAAATAAGTACTGAAGTCTCTTTTGATCCGTGTACACCTCACACGTCACACCATACAAATAATGCCTCCAGATCTTCAAGGCATAAACAATGGCTGCCAACTCTAGGTCATGAACTGGATAATTCTTCTCGTGGATCTTCAACTGCCTCGAAACATATGCTATGACCTTGCCATTCTGCATCAACACTGAGACAAGACCGGTACGGGGAACATTGCAATAACAGAATAAGGCCCAGATACGGTGGGCAAAATCAATACCAGTGACATAGTCAGAGCTGTCTTGAGCTTCAGGAAACTCGCCTCACACTCATCTGACCACCTGAACTGGGCAACCTTCTGGGTCAATCTAGTCATCGGGGATGCGATGGATAAAAACCCCTCCACGAAACGTCTATAGTAACCAGCTAACCCCTAGAAGCTCCGAATCTCTGTAGCTGAAGCTGGTCGAGGCCAATTCTTGACTGCCTCGATCTTCTTCGGGTCCACCTCAATACCCTCTGCTGATACGAAATGACCAAGAAATGTGACTGAACTCAACCAAAACTCACACTTTGAGAACTTGGCGTACAACTTGCTATCCTTCAGAGTCTAAAGAACCACTCTGAAGTGCTGCTCATGCTCCTCCTGGCTGCGAGAGTATACTAAGATATCGTCAATGAATACAATCACAAATAAATCAAAATAAGGTCTTAACACTCGGTTCATCAACTCCATAAATGTTTCCAGGCCATTGGTCAACTCAAACGACAAGACCAAAAACTCATGATGCCCATACCGAGTACGGAATGCTGTCTTAGCGACATCAGACGCCCTAATCCTTAGCCGATGATAACCAGACCTCAAATCTATCTTCGAGAACACCCTGGCACCCTGGAGCTGGTCAAAAAAATCGTCAATCCTCGGCAGTGGATACTTGTTCTTTATTGTCACCTTGTTCAATTGCCGGTAATAAATGCAAATCCTCATCAACCCATCCTTTTTCTTCACAAACAACACTGTTGCACCCAAGGTGATACACTAGGTCTAATGAAACTCTTATCAAGCAAGTCCTGAAGCTGCTCATTCAACTCTTTCAACTCTAGCGCGGCCATGCGATATGGCGGAATGGAAATAGGCTGGGTGCCAAGAGCCAAATCAATATAGAAATCAATATCCCTATCGGACGGCATATCCGGAAGGTCTAAAGGGAAAACTCGGGGAACTCCCGAACAATAAGAGCAGAGTCGATAGATGGAACCTTTGCGCTGAAGTCGCGAACATACGTCAAATATGCTAGACACCCCTTCTAAACAATATGTCGAGACATGACATACGAAATAACACTACGGGTGGTATCACCTAGGGTCCCTCTCCACTCAAGTCAGGGCAAATATGGCAAGGACAAAGTCACGGTCTTGGCGTGACAATCCAAGATAGCATGATACACGGACAACCAATCCATCCCCAACATAACATCAAAGTACACCATGGCTAAACGAAATAAGTCGACACGAGTCTCTAGAACATCAAATACCACCATGAAAGAGTGATGCACTCGGTCGACCACTATAGAATCGCCACTGTTTTGGACACATATACAGGAATACCCAAAGTTTCAATAGGCATGATCAAATAGGGTGCAAAATAGGATGACACATAAGAATAAGTAGATCCCGGATCAAATAATACTGAAGCACCCCTATCACATACCAGCATAGTACCTGTAATCACAACATGAGATGACTCAGCCTCCAGCCTGGCTGGCTATGCATAAAAGCGAGGATGGACCCCACCACCCTAAACTGTATCTCTGGGATGATCTGCTACAGGCTGACCCCTGCCTCTGGCTGTCCGAGCTCCACCTCTACGGTCTCTCCATCCACCTCTATGATCCCTACCCCCGCCTCTAGTTGGCTGGGCAGCCTGTGGATCACCTACTGCCGGAATTGTAGGGCGAGGACCCTGCTGCTGAGAACTACTCGAGGCTCGAGGGCAAAACCTGACAACATGACCTGGGTAAACACAACAATAACATGCCCTCAATGGCTGAGGTTGCTGGCCCTGTCGTCTGGTATGTCCTTCCCTGAAGCTCTAAAGTGGCGGTGCACTGATGGGGGCTGGTGATGTGCTGAAGGAATGCTGGTAAGGATAATATTGCTGATGACCACAACCGCCTGGGGTACCATGGGAAACCTAAAGTGCCGACTAGAAGGGCCTCGGGGGATGGACTATGTCATAAAAAATCCCTACCTCCGGATGAGGTACCACTAAATCTGCTTGAATGTCGATGCCTCTTGTCTGAACCCTGACTACCTCCTCGAACCAGTACCATCTCTACCTAGCCGGCCGCATTGGCCACCTCCTGAAAGGAAATATCACTGCCAACTCCCTTAACCATCTGAAGGTGAATCGGCTGAATCAATCCATCAATTAACCTTCGGACGCTCTCTCACTCTGTAGAGAGTATCACAACTGCATGACGTGCCAAGTCAATAAATCTGGTCTCATGCTGTGTAACTGCCATGGAGCCCTACTGGAGGTGCTTAAACTGTCTGCGAAGTGCCTCCCGCTGAGTGACGGGGAGAAACTTCTCCAAAACTGACTCCGCAAACTAACTTCATGTCAAAGCTGTAGACCTTGCTGGTCTAGATACGCAATAATACCTCCACTAAGTCTTGGCGGATCCTGCAAGCCTGAAGGTGCAAAAATCGACCCCATTGGTCTCTACTATCCCCATAGTCCTGAGGATCTCATGGCAACTGAATAGGAAATCCTGTGGATCCTCTGATGAAGCACCGCTAAAAGTGGTGGTGAGAGCATGGAGAACCGATCAAGTCTCAAAAAAGCATCTGAAGACATGGGCGTCCCATTTCCCGCATGAGCAGTAATGCCTATCTGAACTGCCACTGCGGGCTGAACCGCTACCTGCTCCGGAGTACGTATAGCAGGAGTCTGAACCCCTCCTCCAACCTGAGAAGTGGCTGGTGCTACTGGCAGCAATCCCGCTCTAGTAACACTGTCCATAAAGCCTGCAATGTGGACGAGGGCATCTTGGAGATTCGGGGAAAACATCACCCATCCTGGGACCTGAGCTGGGCCCACTGGAGCGGATGGAGCTGGAACCTCCTCATCAAAGTCAATATGAGGCTCCACCTCTGGAACTTCTGCCTGGGGCTGAGCTCTGCCCTGCCACGGACTCTAGCACGACCTCGGCCCCTGCCCCTCGCGGGAGCTGTTGCTGGGGGCTCGAACTGCATTGCAAAAGAAAAAGACGCACGTGTTCTCACTATCTGCGAACGAACATAGTAGAGGACAATCAATATTTGAGAAACATAATCGCACGACAAGAAAGAACAAAGTGAAATTTTTCCTAACTCTGTAGCCTCTGGGGGATAAATACAGACGTCTCTGTACCGATCCCTCAGACTCTACCAAGCGTTTCCATGAGTTGTGAGACCCAGTAACCTAGTGCTCTGATATCAACTTGTCACGACCTTAATTTTTCCACCATCGGGAATCATGATGGAGCCTACTGTCATAGCTAGGCAGGCCAACCTTTTTAAAATATTTCACAAAACGTTAGTTTAAACGGTAAAATAACTGAAATAATTGGTTAAGAGCACGCAGAAGACTTTTAGCAAAAACAACAATAACAAGGTGCGGAAATTAGAAACATGCTTCTACCCAGTATTTGGTGTCACTACTCACGGACTACTAAAAGAGTACTAAAAATAACAGTCTAAAAGAAATACATAACAAGTCTGTTTTGATACAATAAAAATAAACATGAAGAGATAGAGGAGACTCAGGGCACGCGAACGCCAGCGAACTACCTCGGAGTCTCTAGGCTGAAGGCTCGCTCCCTAACTACTGTTGCGCTCCGTAAGTGGTGTCCTGACCTGTGCACATAAGGGCAGAGAAGTGTAGTAGCAGCACAACCGACCCCATTTACTGGTAAGTTCCCAGCCTAACCCCGGCGATATAGTGACGAGGCTAAACCGGACCTACCACAATCAACCTATACAGATATATATGTGCAATAACGGAAAGATAACAAAATTTAAACAGATAAAGGGGAGGGGGCATTCTGGGGGTGTAACAGTTCAATTATAATTCCAACGAACAAGAAATGGAACTGAATATATAACACTAATATAAGAAAGCCAGTTAATCAACAACTGCATGGCACCACCCATCGTGCTTTTTCTCTCATTTCTCACCAGAATTGTCAAATATAATGCACAACATCACCATTCGTGCTTTTACTCTCAATATACAGTGCACGACATAACCGTTCGTGCTATTACTCGCAATACATAGTGCACGGAATCACCTTTCGTGCTTTCCTCACATAACTCTCACATCAAGGCACGAAATGATCCTTCGTGCTCAAATAATCAAGAAACAAGATACGTAAAGACCCTTCGTGCATAATCTCTCTCTTCCTTACCAAATCAATGGTCACAACCAAACATGAAAGGAATATACAACAAGATAGAATATCCCGGCAAGGGAGAAAAACTTTACTACAAGTCCCGGCAAGGGAGAATAACTTAAATATAAGTCCCAGCAAGGGAAAAATACCAAAATTCCTTATTTAGCTCATTTACTTCTCAACCATCACTTCATAGTGCATTAAACAAGTAAGTATCACAATTCTTCTCTTCTTTTGAAATTTTAATAGCAATTATGACTAACTGTCTTGCTAGACTCGGGCGCATAGGTAACCGTCACCATACTTATACACCGACTCCACACAGCACATAACAAATATTATCCTAATCCTATTCCCTCAAGCCAAAGTTAGATCAAACACTTACCTCGAATCCAAAAATAGCAACTCAAAGCTCAACAATCGCCTTTCCTCTAGAATTCGACCCCGAACCAACGATATCTAACATAAATCGATTCAATATTATAAATAATAGCACAAGGATACAATTTCCTAGCTTAGAAATGCATGTCCTAACTTTCTTCCAAAAATACCAAAATCCGACAACGGGCCCACATGGTCCAAACTCGAGGCTCGGACCATATTTAAATTACCCATAACCCCACGATTCCAAATATATGATTGACCCCAAATTGAGGTTGAATCGCCCAAAATTGTCAAAAACTGAACTCTACCCAAAAGCCTTAATTTCTACCTTGATTTCATGTTTTTAGGCAACGATTTAAATGATTAGATGATGAAATAGTAAGAAAACAATGTTAATAATACTTACCCAAGAGTTATGGTGAAGTAGTAGAGGCTTAATTCGTCAATGGAGAGTGTAAGAGGGGAGCTCGTGATATAATTTTTTAAAGAAATTCGGAAAAAATACTATTCTGGACTAAATTAAATCGCTGAAGGAAATTGACCTATGTTATCGCAGGAACAAGATTGCAATCGCATAGAGATGGGGAAAGTAGGCCAACACGATCGCAGGGTAAAGGACGCGTTCGCGTAGAAGAAAGACGGGGTCTAGCCTGGGTGGGGTTTGTACACTATGCGATCGCGATATATGGAATGCGATCGCACTGTAATGACTGGCCAAGCAATGCGATCGCGGGTCAGACAATGCGATCACATAGAAGAATTTCTAATCACCTGAAGGCAGCCTTATGCGATCGCGGATAGCTTAATGCGATACGAGAGAACAAAATGTCTGTGCAAAAATTGCAGAAATCTGCCAAGTTCAAAAAGCCAAAAACAACCTGAATTACCCCCGAAAACACTCTCGAGCCCTCGGGGCTCCCAACCAACCACACACACTAACTCAATATCATCCTACAAACTCGCTCAGGCGATCAAATCGCTAAAATAACATCAGAATCAAATAATTAACTTTCAAAACTCATAATTTTCACTTCAAAGTCCAAACTTTCAAATTTTCCATTTTTTAGTCCGAAACACGTCAAATGACGTCCGATTTCAACCAAACTTTATAAATAGCACTTAACGCTCATTTACGACTTGTACCGGACATCGAAACCAAAATATGAGCCCGATACCATTACTTTTGATCAAATCTCATTTTCATTTTTCCATAAGAATTTTCAGAAAATATCTTCACGGAAAAGTTCCGTACTCGAGCCAGGGACCTCAATTTCAATTCCGTGAATACGCCCGAGTCCCAAATTTTCCTACGGACCCTCCGGGACCGTCACATCACAGGTCCAGGTCTGTTTACCCAAAATGTTGACCAAAGTCAACTATAACAATATTATTATCAAATTCATAGTTTTTAACACCGAATTGAAATATTTCCACATAAATATTTTTCGACTTCGCGCCTGACTGCGCATGCAAATCGATGCAACCGAATAAGAGGTTTTCAAGGCTAAGCACAAAGAAAAGAAGAATTACGGTTATGACCCTTTGGATCGTCACAGCAAGGAAGAAGTATTCTTTTTAATTCAAAAAATGAGTCCCTTATTTATAGTTAAGTAGTGACAGTTTGGCAGCAAAAAACTGGCACGTATTAAATATTTTTGAAAAGAAAATCGACGGGATGTTTTGTCACCTTGAGCCCTCATGATAGGGGGATGGCGTTGTCATCGGGGACTCCAGAGAATTGAGGCTCAAGTCGTTTCTTATCCTCTTATTCCAAGAAACACAGAAACTATCTGTATACGGTCAAAATCAAGTATGCTTGATTTAGGGGTCTCAAGGAACCACTTCAAGAGTACATCCGAAGTATACTAGGTTCGAGGTGGAGGGCAGGGTTTGAAGTTCGAAGATCAATGTGATCGATTAATGTCGAGGACGAACGAGACCGATCTCGAGATAATGTCCTTATGGATTTGTAATTGGATGAGCAAGATTCCTACCACGTCTCCAAGGTCGTGGCGTAAATCACGGAATGGATTTGTATGAATCTGTACTAGGCGGTTAGAAAAACAATAATATTATTTACTGTAAATAGAAATATACCTTTTTAGAGTTCCCTTATTATATAAAGAGGACCACAATCATTTGTAACCATCATCAATCATTGGCCACGAATATACTCTCATACTTTTATGGCTCAGAGTTCATCTGACTCGCCTCTTTACTTAATTGTTCTTGCTTTACTGTTCTTAACAACCATCGAGGCAACCTTAGCTCGAGGTCGAGATTGTCTTGCACACTGGCTTGATTTTACTTGTTTTCTTCATTTATACATTAGTTTTCTTGGTTATTAATTAGTACTGAATTAAATCATATTTCTTTAAAATCATATATCAAATTTATTTGTTGCTCGTATTTTCAAGATAAACAGTGCTATCTTTTGACAAAAGTAATTACATTACTAGTTTCTCTTAGATGAATTATATGCTCATAGTCAAGGCTCACATATCTTACATGTTTTCTTAGATGAGTTGGCATAATATCACACGAAAACTCACAGTATATGCAGACTGTCTGCCCATAACCAAAAGATTGATCCTAAATTGTGCCAGAGACGCCAATAAAGCTGATGATATAAGTATGAAAAATAAGTCGAAGTAATTCGATTTCCAGGGAGTAAAAACATGACGAAATAAAACATGAAAATGCGAGCCGGATGCTTCCTCCCATTAAGGTCTTCGTTGTAGAAATCCTAAAAGGGGAGTGTAGGCTATGAACAGATTTTAGCTTTTACAAATTGATGGCCTAAGAAAAGTTTACTACTATAAAATCATTTAATAAATAACTAGACATAATTATCCTTGATAAGTATAACTAGTAACCTTGATAATATGAGAGACAACTTGATATAACATATTAATTATATTGGTAGTTGTTGACCCTAAAAATTGAGTAACAATTAAACTTGTAAAGTGCATTTAAGAATATATGATTTCAGTTAACACCAGCTGATTAATTTAGAGATAAATGATGCAATTGACAAGAATATAAAACAAACCAATGTTCAAATAGTGTCCTCGAGCTAATGAACCCCCGATACTATAAAGCAAGAACAATTAAAGAATAATAGATTGATGAACAATGGAAAAATATTATATTACTTTTCTGTGTGAATATCGGATGTCTATTGGGGACATCTCTTTATATACTAGACAAATCCTAATTGTGGTACAATTCTAATTAGGAAAGTAAATATCATAATTGATACAAATAACCGCCCTTAATTTGATCTGCTCCGAGATCTCCGACCGATTACGGATATCTCGCATTTCCGTTATTGTATTCCACTAGAAGCCGGTCTTACTTAGTGTCGATTACTGATGGCCTTGTCTCGATGGACACTTCGATCTTTGGACTCGATGCCTCGTTATAGATCTCGCATCCAATTCATTACGATGCTACCCCGATGCAGTTCTTTGTTTCGATCAAATAGTAAAATCAGGTAGCCCTGATTTTTACCGTATAGAGATGATCCCCTTATTTCTTGGAGTTCAACGAGAACTGAGCCTTCAATTTAGTACCTCGACCAATTATGACATCATCCTCGTGATGTAAGCGACAGAGGAGACTGAAGCGTCACATTTGCACAATTCTCAAAATCATTAATTGGCAATAGTTGATGGTCGGCCATTGGTGCCCTTTAACAGTTGCAATATTATAAATAGATCCTCTTCATAATCTTTTCAAACATTATTTTTAAAAACTTTCTTAACCTTAAAGCTTTTCTATTTTCTACAAGTTTCTCAATTTGCAAATTCTTCGGAATCCGTTTGCCAATCCTTTCCTAAAATAACAAGCTTCATCTTCTTCTGTATCTAAATTCATATAAAAAAAAGCAAAAACAACTAAAGCTAATCCCCGAAAGGAAAAATCCTATTCATCTCAGCCTGCCAGCAATAAAATGCCGTGGAGCCACGCATCTTGGAGTTTATTCCTGGGTCTTGCGACCTTACTTCCAAATTTAAAGTTGAGAAAACCTTATCGGTCCCTAGGCGATGTGAGCCATTGTGGAGATACATATTCTTCCTAACTGAGGGAGATCATAAACAAGTAAAGAAAGATTGCCACTAGGAAGGTAATGAGGTGGTGACTCCTACCCTCGAGGAGGACATCACTACTTATGTGAAAAGGGTTTTAAGTTTTTACACTTACCCTTTCACGCAGGGTCCCATTGATCCCGCGAGTATTGACTTGTGCCGCCAATACCAAATAACCGTAGGCCAAGTCTACCATTCTTTTTGGCGCGTAGTGATTTTGTTTCAATTTATTATGAGTAAGGTTGAAGGGATGCCTTTCACCCTCGACAATATCATTATATTGTTCATCCCCCGTCTCTATCATGGAAGATTAATAAGGCTTCAGCACCGAGCCAAAAATGTGGTATTCTCAAGTGCAAATGAGCCTAAGGATCGAGGATGAATGAGTTGTTTATTCGAGTGAGGACCTCCGACATAATCCTAGCCGAGAAAATTCCATTCCCCGAAGAATGGAATATGAAGCATTAGTAGAACTTACTCATAGTTTTTATTTGTTGTTTTGTTTGTTTTTCCTTTCTTCATCCACAATCTTTTTATGATATAGCAATTTCCTGAGTTCCTAGTGCAATCCGTAACCTCAAAAACTGGGTTCAGAAGCTGGCTTCAATTTCCACATACGTTGAGTGCTCGTGGCGCAGATTAGCAAGGGGCCGATGGGAGGTCATGAATCACAATAAGATTATATTATACGTTGTTGGTGCTCTTCTTTGAAACGTTTCTTTTCACTTGCACGAAGTTTGTTTTCATGTAGGTCTCGAGGATGTTGCAAAAATGCGGCTAGCCGCGCCTAGGGAGGAGGAGGCCCCAAAACTGTCTAATGATAAGAAAAGAAAAGGGGTTTCAATTTCCAAAACTTCGAAACCAAAGAGGAGCAAGACTCGTAAGCCGAAGAACAATGCTTCTGTCCTATCTGATGATACAATTCAATGGCTAAGAGATGTTGGAGGCTCGAAAGAAGATTATCGAGGTTCCAAAGGCCGCTGAGCCGGCTATAATCAATAAAGTTTAGCCTGGGGCTGAGTAGAGCTTGGAAGATGCCCCGAGCTGAGTCCCCGAGTCATGGGGGCTGAATATGTCTCCTGCCATGATGAAGAACCCGTGAGTGTGTGATAATAGGTGAATTTAACTATATTCAGACCCTAAATAACCAATTTCGTGCACAGTTTTGATAATGAAAGTGATAACAAAATGCTCTTATTAGTGTATTTCTTGACGTGCAGGCTATATATGAATAGAGGAGGCTAAGGAGCACTTTTGGAGTCAAAAATGAAGAAAAGGAGGCCAACTGTGAAATACCCCAAGTGAACAATGCAAAAACAAGTTGAAGAGTCAGAAAAGTGAGTCTGCCGCGGTTGTAGCGCGACTGCGGCAAAACCGCGGTGGAAGGGAGCTGCAGATAAAATTGGTTTCCGCGGGGGTGTTTAGCCGCGGTTCTACCTCGACCGCGGCAGAACCGCGATAGGCGTGCTGATGGTCAAGGGCAAATGTGTCAAAGCGTGAATTTTAGCCCTAAAACCTATATTAGTCACTAGGTTTCGCCTCTTTGAGGCATGTATTGATTTCTTTGAGTTCTTGGAAGAAAAAACAAGTGTGAGAGATTAGCTTAAACATATTTCTTCTTCCGTTTTAATTTTTATTGCAAGATTATGTTGAATATTAATTTAGTTTGTTTACCCGTAGTTATGATTAACTAATTTCCCTGTCTAAGGTATTGATGGAACATATTGGGGGTTGAACTTATCGTTTATGTTAATAAAAATTTACCGGTTTTAATCTTTAGTTATTCAACTATGTTTTTGTTATAGTTAATTGACAGGATCCTCAATTAGCCGTGCCTAATTATTGTGCATAACTTGGAAAAGAGTGCTTATTTTGGTAATTGTTGAATAACACCACTCCTAAAGTTATAAGAGGAATCTATAACTGCAGGTTTAAAGGCGGGATTAGGAATAACGAAGCCTTGGTGCAATTTTAAATGAACTGTGTTAATCAAAGTTAGCTAGTGTATCTCGGGAGCGTGCAATAGTATGTTAGTGTAATTGCTAGGGAGAGATTTACGGTAAGTTGAGTGTTCATTATTGATAAAGTGTGTTGGTAAATTTGTATGGAACATAAACAGACGGGAATCCATCAATAAGGGAAGTCATTACCTTTGCGTTCTCTAATTCTTGTCTGCAACTTCAGTAAGTTAGCTTTAGCTTGTTATTTTTCTAAAATTTTAGTTCGTAAGAAAACCTCCACTTGTGATTCAAAAGTCTTGGGAAGCTGGTTTTGAAGGATTTAGTGGGTCTAAAGTTGGTAGTTCATAGATTGACTCTCTGTGGATTCGACCTTGGGCGTAATACTCGGGTTTTATTTGCATCGTCCGCATAGTCCTTTTTAGAGGTCATACTTGGGCGTGATCAAATTTTGGCGCCGTTACCGGGGATTTAACGGAATTATTAATTGTCATTGCTAGAGTTACAAAAATTCTTGGCGTAGCTAGTTTCTTTACACCCAATTTTTGATTGAAACTTTTGACGGTTGACTTGGTTGCACAGGTGTATGCCTAGAAACTCTGCAAGGACTAAAGAACTGCTTGAAGGACTCTCAGACCATGAGAAAATATTCCGGGTGTTGAACTGTGCCAACAAAAGTCAACCATATCAACAGACAGACAAACTCAAAACTGATATGGAAAATGTAGACAATGTTAACGCAGACGGCAGGAACCAGCAAGATGGCTTAAATTTCGCAATGGCGGCACCTCTTGCGACGGAAGGTGCACTCTATGACTGGGCACAACCGACATCTGAATATTTGGCAACTGCCATTCTTGTGCCTACGATACAAGATGAATTGTTCCTAGTTACAAACAATATGTTGCACTTTTTGCAAAACAAGGAACTCTTTTCTGGAACGCAAGTAGAAGATCCTCAGCAGCATTTGAAGAATTTCTTGTCCATATGCAAAACTCAGAGGCAGCCCAATGTGACTCCGGAAGCAATCATGCTGCTATTATTTCCTTTCTCAGTGATAGGAGCTGCGCAGGTTTGGCTAAACTCACTCCCCATACACTCCATTGAAACTTGGGATGAGTTAGTCAAGAAGTTTCACAACAAGTTCCACCCGCCCAGCAAAACAGCACAACAAATTGATGAGATCGTGAGCTTCAAACAGAAACCTATGGAAACTTTGCACGAAACATGGGGAAGGTTCAAAGGAATTTTGGTAATGTGGCCCCATCATCATATTCCAGAGCAGATGTTGAGGCAGCATTTTTACATGGGACTTTCTGAAAATATGAAGAATATTGTGGATGTCACAGCTAGTGGAGCATTCTTTATCAAGACCCGGAGAAAAGGGTAGAATCTGTTAGATAAAATGGCTAAGAATTCAGGGTGGACGACCATAAACGCATCTATCACTCCAGTTGTGCACTCAGTGCCTCTTGATCCTTCTAATACTTTGGCTGAGAATGTGGCGACCCTTTTGTCACAGATGAGCATCCTCACCAAAAGGGTAGATGAGTTAGGACAAAAACAGCAGGTACACATAGTTGATACCACCAATGGGGGCTTGTGCACATCTTTAATAAGTTATCCAGTTGGTAATCCATGGAATGTAGAGCTTGATCATCACCACCAACATACCAAAGATATAAATTAAGTGGCCAACTATGGGGTTCAGAGGCAAAGAAATCAAAACTGGGGCCAGCAAACTCACCAACATTACAGGCCACCTCAGCCACAATACAATGCCAGGAAATTGGGAGGCATATGACCTTCCAACAAAATGGAACCTTATCCTAGACCACATAGATACAATAATCAGCAGCAAGGTAATCACCCACCTTAGCAGCAGCATGATGGGAGACAAGAAGATAGATTCACGAGACTGGAAGCAATGATGCAACAAGTGATTGGGTCCAATGCAAAGATAAACAAAAGGGTAGATGCAAATGACGCAGCCATAAAAAGTATTGAAGTGCAGGTGGGCTAGATTGCCATGTCTTTGATTAACCTTCCTCAAGGGACATTGCCTGCAGATACTCGCACTAACCCCAACGATCAGAGCCCGAAGCAGCTGATGGCAGTGAGTCTTCAGAATGGGAGAGATCTTGATGTTGAATAGGAGAGAGCTAGAGCCAATATACATGTTGCGACACTCGTTGAGGTACCGATCGAGCTGGATGATTCAACAAGGCTGACAGATGTGATAGTCCAACTTGTTTTTGAATTGCAGAATATTCAGCAAGAGACTAGGAAAGTTGCGGGAGCAGTGGAAGAGCCGATGGAGGATATCATAGTTGAGAAAAACAAATCTCAAGTGATCGGGAAGAAAAGACCCCCTGCAACATTCCCAAAGATATTGGCCAAGCATCAAAAGGAAGAGCAATACAAAATGTTCTTTGAGATGCTCAAGCAGATTCAGGTAAATATTCCATTAATTGAGGCTTTTAAGGAAATGCCTGGGTATGCGAAGATGACGAAAGATTTGATGTCTCGGAAGTTTGAATTTCAAGATGGCCACAGTGACACTAACTCAGACCTGTAGTGCAGTAGTAACTAGACCTGTTGCTGAAAAACTCTATGATCCAGGGAGCTTTACTATTCCATGCACTATTGGGCACTATGCCTTTGCAATGGCACAGTGTGAT